>ONZH01002225.1:45000-351340 GCA_900303285.1 Rhinella marina
GGGAAGAAAGGTGATTTGAGTGCCTTTGAACGTGGCATGGTTGTTGGTGCCAGAAGGGCTGGTCTGAGTATTTCAGAAACTGCTGATCTACTGGGATTTTCACGCACAACCATCTCTAGGGTTTACAGAGAATGGTCCGAAAAAGAAAAAACATCCAGTGAGCGGCAGTTCTGTGGGCGGAAATGCCTTGTTGATTCCAGAGGTCAGAGGAGAATGGGCAGACTGGTTCGAGCTGATAGAAAGGCAACAGTGACTCAAATTGCCACCCGTTACAACCAAGGTAGGCAGAAGAGCATCTCTGAACGCACAGTACGTCGAACTTTGAGGCAGATGGGCTACAGCAGCAGAAGACCACACCGGGTGCCACTCCTTTCAGCTAAGAACAGGAAACTGATGCTACAATTTGCACAAGCTCATCGAAATTGGACAGTAGAAGATTGGAAAAACGTTGCCTGGTCTGATGAGTCTCGATTTCTGCTGCGACATTCGGATGGTAGGGTCAGAATTTGGCGTCAACAACATGAAAGCATGGATCCATCCTGCCTTGTATCAACGGTTCAAGCTGGTGGTGGTGGTGTCATGGTGTGGGGAATATTTTCTTGGCACTCTTTGGGCCCCTTGGTACCAATTGAGCATCGTTGCAACGCCACAGCCTACCTGAGTATTGTTGCTGACCATGTCCATCCCTTTAGGACCACAATGTACCCAACATCTGATGGCTACTTTCAGCAGGATAATGCGCCATGTCATAAAGCTGGAATCATCTCAGACTGGTTTCTTGAACATGACAATGAGTTCACTGTACTCAAATGGCCTCCACAGTCACCAGATCTCAATCCAATAGAGCATCTTTGGATGTGGTGGAACGGGAGATTCGCATCATGGATGTGCAGCCGACAAATCTGCGGCAACTGTGTGATGCCATCATGTCAATATGGACCAAAATCTCTGAGGAATGCTTCCAGCACCTTGTTGAATCTATGCCACGAAGAATTGAGGCAGTTCTGAAGGCAAAAGGGGGTCCAACCCGTTACTAGCATGGTGTACCTAATAAAGTGGCCGGTGAGTGTATATATATATATATATATATATATATATATATATATATATATACACACACATATATATATATATATATATATACACACACATATATATATAGATATATATATACACACACACACAGTGGAGGAAATAAGTATTTGATCCCCCACTGACTTTAAAGGGTTTCTGTCACCAGTTTTTTCGGTATGAATCAGGCTGACATTAGAGATGTGCTAATGTCACCTGATTCCAAATATATATCTGTTTTATTTACTGGTGCCCTCATTTTTACATAAAATGAACTTTTATTTTATGCTAATAAGGCCTCTAGGTGCAAGGGGCGTTACCCCTGCTCCTAGAGGCTCTGTTGATTGACAGGACAAGGCAGAGAAGAAAAACTCCATTCAGCATAGCTTGCAAGGACCTTCAATGATGTCATGACCATGTGATCAGTCACATGGTTTAGGAGGAGACAGGCTGTTTGTGTGATCCTAACCATGTGACTGATCACATGGTCATGACATCATTGAAGGTCCTTGAAAGCTATGGTGAATGGAGTGTTTCTTCTCTGACTGGTCCTGTCAATCAACAGAGCCTCTAGGAGCAGGGGTAACGCCCCTTGCACCTAGAGGCCTTATTAGCATAAAATAAAATTTCATTTTATATAAAAATGGGGGCACCAGTAAATAAAACAGATATATATTTGGATTCAGGTGACATTAGCACATCTCTAATGTCAGCCTGATTCATACCGAAAAATCTGGTGACAGAAACCCTTTAAAAGTTTTAATGCAAAAAAATAAATGAAACGTCTCAAAATTTTATGCCAGCTTTATTTTAACAGTGCCACATAGAATATCAAAAGAAAAACGGAGAAAATTACATGAAATGAGAAATAAAAAATAATTTGCATTTCATTGAGGGAAATAAGTATTTGATCCCCTAGTAAAACCATGACTAATGTTGGCTCCCACAGACCACTGACACACCCTAATCACAGTGAAGTCGTTACCTGGATGAGAGACACCTGTCCCAAATTGTCACCTGTATAAAAGGCCACCTGCCAACAGTCTCAGTGACACTCCAACATCTCCACCATGGGCAAGACTAAAGAGCTGTCTAAAGATGTCAGGGACAAAATTGTTGACCTACGCAAGGCTGGAATGGGCTACAAAGCCATAAGTAAGCTGGATGAGAAGGTGACAACTGTTGGTGCAATTATTCTGAAGTGGAAGAAGTACAACATTACTGTCAATCGACCCAGGCCTGGAGCTCCATGCAAGATATCACCTCATGGAGTCTCATTGATCATGAGAAAGGCTAAAAATCAGCCAAGAACTACACGGGAGGAGCTGAGTAATGATCTCAAGGCAGCTGGGACCACAGTCTCCAAAAAAACCATTGGTAATACACTGAGACGTAATGGTTTAAAATCCTGCAGTGCACGCAAGGTTCCTCTGCTCAAGAAGGCTCACATCCAGGCCCGCCTCAAGTTTGCCAATGAACATATTAATGACTCCGAGAGAGACTGGGAAAAGGTGCTGTGGTCAGATGAGACCAAAATTGAGCTCTTTGTCCTCAACTCAACTCGATGTGTTTGGAGGAAGAAAAATACAGAATATGACCCTAGGAATACCATCCCCACCGTCAAGCATGGTGGTGGAAGTATTATGTTTTGGGGGTGTTTTTATTCTAAGGGCACAGGCCAACTTCACCGCATTGACGGGAAGATGAACGGGGCCATGTATCACAAAATCCTGGGTGACAACCTCCTTGCCTCCGCCAGGGCACTGAAAATGGGTCGTGGATGGGTCTTTCAGCACGACAACGACCCAAAACATACAGCCAAGGAAACAAAGGAGTGGCTTCATAAGAAGCATATCAAGGTCATGGAATGGCCAAGCCAGTCTCCTGACCTCAATCCCATTGAAAATCTATGGAGAGAGCTGAAGCTTCGCATTTCCAAATGCATGCCTAAAAACCTTAAGGATATGGAGATGATTTGCAGAGAGGAGTGGGCCAAAATTACTCCTGAAGTGTGTGCAAACCTTATAAAAAACTATAAGAAACCTCTGACTGCTGGGCTTGCCAACAAGGGTTTTGCCACCAAGTATTAAATGATGTTTTACTAGAGGATCAAATACTTATTTCCCTCAATGAAATGCAAATTATTTTTTTATTTCTCATTTCATGTAATTTTCTCCGTTTTTATTTTGATATTCTATGTGGCACTATTAAAATAAAGCTGGCATAAAATTATTAGACGTTTCATTTATTTTTTTGTATTAAAACTTTTAAAGTCAGTGGGGGATCAAATACTTACTTCCTCCACTGTATATATATATATATATATATATATATATTGTTTTTTTTTGTAGAAAAAAAGGAATAAAAAGGTGACGTGAACCTGGCCACACTCATTGGATGAGCATCTCTGACAAGTTCTACCAAAGAACAAGCTTCTAGCTGTTGACATCCAGCAATGAATC
Organism: Rhinella marina; assembly: GCA_900303285.1. Taxonomy (NCBI): domain Eukaryota; kingdom Metazoa; phylum Chordata; class Amphibia; order Anura; family Bufonidae; genus Rhinella; species Rhinella marina. The sequence continues at coordinate 48,534 of ONZH01002225.1, forward strand.
ATTTCACTTCAATAGATTATTAATTGGTTTTCTGTACATAAACCTATAAGGGTTAAATGGGCTGCGCTAATCACAAAGGACCGCAGTGCGCGGCGTGCAGAAGTTGCAGTTGTCATTAATAGGTTTTAACAACCCTTCTCGGCTCTTATGGCCTCTGACTTCTTCCTTTTCGAAAAGATGTAAGTCCACCTGCCAATTAAAAAATATTTCCTCTGCAGATTCATCCTTGGTATGGCGTCTTCCCCCAGCGACCAGCAATTAGGGAAGCACTTAATTAAACAATGAATGGCATGTGCTGGGAATAAAGGGTGAATGGAACAATGAGGAGATCCACGCACCGTACAGACCAGAGAGACAATTGTCCCGTTACTTGACCAGGAACGTAGGTCTCGCTTTTTTTGTTTGCTCTTTAAATTGTAATTGAATGAAAGCCGGTCTTGATGTTAACTGGAAAATAAAGAGCAGCTTGACCCGACCTTCCTCATTTAGCAGTGAAAACAAATAGAGTTGTCAGCGTCCTCGTCTCGTTTGCATTCACCATAACATATAATGTAAGGGAGGTGAAATGAATGTAGGAGCACATGTCTATTATATACTGTATTATTCTAGTCCACCCGCTCGATTTATTTGTGTTGTTTCATACATTTAAGAGTCCTAGCTGTTCACTAAAAAAAGTAGCACGGTCAGATTGGAAATGAGTGGTTCAGGAGCTTTCCACCCAGAGGCGTACATACAGAAGTAAGGGCCCCATAGCAAGGATCAAACCAGGCCCCCCACACAGGACAGAAGGGTTTCTGCCGAAACCCCTTTCAATGACCCTTGGGACCAGTAGAAGAGGAGATGATCCCAACTAAAACTGGGTCCCCTCTTGCCCTGGGCCCCATAGCAGTCACATGGTCGACCACTATGGTATTTATTCCCCTGTTTCCTCCATGTGTCCCCTTCAAACTCAGACGTCTGATCACCACAGATTATAAAGGGATGGCATATCCAAGCAATAGACCATTATATTGAAAAATGAGAATCATTCTCTAAGAAGGAAAGGAATTCGCTGTTTGGTGTAATCTGTGGGGAAAACTACAACTCCCTAAAGATGTACAGCTGTGGCTTGCAGAAGGTAGTTGTGGCACTGATAGGAGTGGTGGTGGTTCACGGTGGTAGTCACTCCAACGCTCCCTGTGGCTGTGCAGTGATGGGAGGGCAAACCTTGTCTTCCTTTGGGGCACACCCTGGGCTTTTGGGGCATGCCTGGTGGTGGGTGGGTTGCCCTTAATGGTGGATGGTTGGCAGGGTGCAAGGCAGGAAAGCAGGTATGTGGGGGGGCTAATAATGATGGAGTCAATGACCAGGCCTGTTTGGTTACAACAAATAAAGTCTTTTACTGCATAAATGATGGGAGTTGAAGTACATATTTCAGCAATAGGCACAGTTCTGAGGTATATTACAGAGTAGGCTTTCCTCGATTGCTGTGTATAGGCAGCAATGATAGTAGTAATCTCTCTCTAGGTACTATCTTCCCAAATAATTAGGAATGTGCAATTTCATTCACATTAGCACTTTATGCAGGGTGCAGATCTCAAATCGGATGGCCATTCATCTCAGAAGTGTGGTGGGTGCCAAAGCAATATACCCTTTCCACAAGCAGTAAAGTTCTTTTGCCATAAACAAGCAATTACCTTACTGACCTTTTCCAGCACAGACCCGAAAGTGGTTCTCAACTCAACTATCAAAGAATGTCTGTTCTCTTTCTTTCTGGGAGTTATCTTTCAGTTCAGTCACTTTTCTGGCAGTCTTCAGTCTCAGAGATGGAGGTTCCCTGGACCAGGCCTTGTTTTCAGGAGCTCACATATGCACATCCTCCCTCTAGGTCTTCTCAGGTACAACTTACTAACCACGGTGCAGGACCATCCCATCACCCTATCGACCTAAGACTGCCAGTTTTGAATATTTGCTACCCAGACAACCATTAGGGATTTACAATTCCCAAGAAAAAAGATTACCATTAGAGTACTTAGACAGTAATTTACAACATTTAACTCTTTGGTATAGAATTAACTCTTTACCAGTGATCCGCTGGGTCACTGCAGTGGGAGTTATAGTTCCCCATGGAAGAGTGAGGATAGGGCAGTCCGTGGAAACATTTATTTTCAGACCCCTGCTGCCTGCCACTTGCCTTAGGTCTTATTACTTCCGACTGTCCTGTTGCATTAGCTGATCCAGAAACTGCACTATGGGCCATGAAGATACATGTTCACACAACAAACAGAATCTGGAGCAGCAAGAAACTACAAGATGATAGGTGGGGTGCAAGGTCTCTCCTTAAATTTATTGCAGCCAGGCCTATCAGCGTCCTTTTTAGGCCGTGCTGGCCTCTGGCTACTGCTGTATCATAGACTGTTATTGCCAAGGTACTGTTGCCAGCCATAGATTGGCAAGATGGTGTATAGAGATGGTTTTACAAGATGTAGTAGCGTTAACACACATGCTTAACTGGACATGTTAACTAAACTAGTTGTGTTAAGCTGGCACCTTCAATTGCTTTTCAATGGCTTTTGTTTCAGGATATCACGATGAGTTTAGAAATTTGAGTTAAGCGTTTGTGTGTTAGCTACATCCGAAACTCCCAGCTTTGCCTGCCTCCATACTTTGCTATCTGGTGAAAGGATTTGAACTGTGTACAGACGAAGCTGTGCTTCATTGTCATTGGATGTACTACAACTCCCATTTTGCACTACACTAAAGAGAGTCATTTATTCTTCTACCTCTAGCCTGGTTTTCTGACTCCTACACCATACACTAGTCATTGTACCCTTCCCCTCCGTCCAGATGCCCACATCAAACCTACAACATCAAGAGCACCTCAACCACCATCAGACAGGACCCTTAATATCAGGGAATGCCCTGAGAGACTGCAGTTATGAGACTACACATTCACAAAATCATACCTAGCCGCCCCAGATATAACATGCACTATCATATTAAATGTCCTTAAGTCCCACCGGACTCTGGGAGATGAGGCCACCAGACTTACCTTATTCCTGGTAGGAGTTACTGGATGGTCCTTAGGCTTGGAGTGGTCCACTAGAGTGTCAGAGGATCTTCCAATGAGCCCAGACTCTGATACCATAATGGGCCCCAAAGGTCCAGGAGAAAGAAAAACATTCAGAGTTGGCTTTGCAGCTAATCAGTTGCCTGTAGCAGGCTCGGACTGGCCCACAGGGGAACAGGTGAATCCCCCGGTGGGCCCCTGAGCTAGGTAGGCCTCTAGTCCCCCACCTCCTGCACAAGTGACACATTGCACAGTAGACTGACCTATAAATAGGCTGCCTAAGATCCTATGCAGTACATTGCCTATGTCCATATAAAAGACTGGATAGTGTGGGCAGGTAGCATATGCATGTGGGCCCTAGACACCCCAGTCCGACCCTGGCCTGTAGTCTATTTCTTCGCTTTAGAACTTTTTAGACTTTGTTGATAATATAAGAATAATTTCCCCTGGTGGGCTCCAGAAACCACAGTCTGACACTGATGGTCCTAAACTCTTCCTCAGACTTTCAGCTATGCAGCTCCGAATGGTAATTATATCACCGCCTGTGGTTCACCCCATTATTCAGTTGTTATGAGTCTCTTTTTACACCACAACTCATTTGACCAACTTTGCACTTCCAGACCTCACCTGAACAATACTCAGATATTTGGACTATGACAAATATGATCAAAGCTGGGATGCAGGAACTTGCTACATATCATAGTGGCAGCGGCCATGATTGGTTTTGACTGCTATGTTTCCCTTTACCCCTTATGCCCCCCTGAACCCCTTTTTCCCTGAACAAGAGGCATAGCTATAGGGGAAGGTGCTGCTTTGGGGCTCACACTCAGAAGGGGCCCACCCAGGAGGAGGACTAAACACCTCACACCCACCTCAACAGTATTAGACAGTTAAACTGTAGGAAAACAGACAGAAGAGCTACTGGGCTTGGTCTAAGAGAGCCATCTTGACAAACCACAGGATTAGGGGTTGCACAGGGGAGGGGTTGCAAATAACTTTTTCTCATTCAAAAATTTGCTGTGGGCCCAGTCATTTTTGGTTACGCCACTGCCCTGACCTATTGCATAAATGAATCCCAGCTCAGTTCAGTCCACCAAACAACTGTATCCAGATAAGAATTAGAACTGTCTACACGCTTGGTGATTTGCGATTTGCTTTGTTGTAAGAAAAGTCCAATAAAAACATTTTTAAAAATCTGATTATGAATACATCCTCACAGTGACACAGGTTACACAATCTATTCCCTCTAATCCACTTTTTAAATAAAAAATTATCTCTTAAATGATTTCCTCCTTTTTTTGTATGCTTGCTCTATACTTTGAATAATCTAGGTGAGTAGAAGAGTCTCTCAAAATAAGGGAGTTTTTGAAAATGATGCTGGCACACGCCTCTAGGTGGCGCCAGCTGCATATGTATTTATATTGATAGTTTTGCTAACAAAGTAGTAGCTAAAGAACAGAGCAGCGATGGCTGTGATCAGATCACATTATGGGCCCATACACACGGCATGGAGGTTTGAAATGTGTCGTCTAATATAGGGTATGTCACGATGAATGGAACTGTATGCCCGTACGTCTGCCTATCGATCACCACTGTAAAAAGAATTGCTCACCAATACTTTTTTTGCAGAATATTCACTTACTGTAATTTAAATTTAAAAAGAAAATTTAAAAAGAAAATAAAGGTACTGGTACATATATTTACAAAAGGTACATGTACATATTCCAACTGAAATCTACAGAGATGTCAAGGTATACACAGTATGCATATCACATATGTGATGTGAACAGAGCCTGACATTGAGTGGTCGATTACTGGGGAAACCGTTACCTGGATCTAGTGGTGTTTCTAAGTATAAGGGCTCATGCACACAAACATATTTTTTTTCCGTGTCCATTCCGTTTTTTTGTGGCCCATATGCAGATCCATTCACTTCAATGGAGCTGAAAAAAAACTCAGAAATGACTCCGCGTGTATTCCGTTTCTGTATGTCCACATGGCCGTTCCGCAAAAAATAGAACATGTCCTATTATTGTCTGCATTATGGACAAGGATTGGAGGGTTCTATTAGGGGCCAGCTGTTCTGTTCCGCAAAATACGGATTGCATGCGTGTTTTGCAGATCCGCAATTTGTGGACTGCAAAACATCCAACTGTCGTGTGCATGAGTCCTAATGGTGAATCTTCACAAGGCAGATTTGTTGTAGAGATTTTAGGTACTGTCCCATTCAACATCTAAATGGGGCTTGCAGAAATTTAGGTGTGTTGAAGTCACACCCACGACCTGGAGCCTGAGGCCCACAGAAGCCACTCTGCCACATAAGAAGGCACCAGTATTGTAACAGACACATGGTAGGTGGGGGCCATGTTACAGATTCTTCATTCTTCATTGGGGCCTAGGTGCTTCAAGGCGGGGAAGATCGGGAACTTAAAGTGGCCCTGGAAAAAATACCAGCAATACCATATTGTGGCACATTATACCACCCCAACAGAGCCAAATACCACAGTCCATCACAAAATACTGTCAGCAGCACAAAATATATCCCCAAAAGCTTCTTCTGGCCGGTTGTGAGGAGGGCTCAGGCGGCCCCCTGGGCATCGGCCCACCAGGAAATTTCCCTGTAAGGTCTATGGCCAATCTGCTTCAAGGTACACCTTAGAACTTAGCTTTCTATGTAACCTCTCTTGTGCATACCTCCCAACTTTTTAAAATTTCAGAGAGACAAGTCATGTCTCTAACTCTACCCAAGCCATATCTATACACGCCCAATACCGCACACAGAAATTATATCTACATTGTGCCCACTTCACAGTAGTAATACCCACATTGTGTCTCTTCACGGTATTAATACTCACATTGTGTCCCCTCACAGTAGTTATGTCCACATTGTGTTGATGCATAATGATGTGGTGTCCATGTTGAAGTGTGCCTTCAAGAGTCACCAGAGAACATCATTAAACCCCCCATGCTTGATGGAACCACACATGCAGACAGCATCTGCTCATCATATTATTTATCCTCCAGTATTTGCATGGCGCCAATGTTCTCCACAGCGCTGTACAAAGATTGCCTTGATTCACCTAATTTCCTGTTCCCTATGGAACTGACAATCTATTTTCTTAGACAGACAACCTTTTTTCATAGGAAGCCAAATAATCTTCTCATACATGGCACATTTGGAATAGATTTCCCCTGATCTAGTGTTCATTATGTTCTTCTCTTGCTTCTCTTCTTTCTTTGCAGACATTCCACCTTGAAGTCCTGGTTCCATGTGGTCTCCTCTGCACAGTAGGTTTTGAGATGAGTCTTCTGCTATGACTCAGAGATGCACTTACTTCAGATTTCTGTGGCTGGCAATGCTAAGAATACTTATCCTGTGCAGCATAGGTGGCTTCTCGTCTGCCTTTTTTTTTAATAGTAATCCTCATAAGAGAAATTTAGTTTTCCCCTCTGAACTTCAAGAAACATTAAAACATTAAAAGGACTTGCAATTTTCTGGACTGGCAGATCTTCGTGTTTAGAAGAAGTCTGCTACTTTTCTTTGCTGTTCTTGCACTTTTATGTTCTTATACAACTGTTTTTGTGGGAATACTAGCTCTCTTTACAGAGATCCAGGTACAATGCACCTGTAACTATGCAGGATGGACACTACGGGGGTCATTTATGATGAGAAGTACGCCACTTTTTTGTCCTACTTTTCCCCCCTACTTTCCATGGTGTGGGCATGGAAGGGGGCTGGCCGGCCAGTCTCGTTTATCATTTTAGCATAGAAGATTACTTAAATCTATGCCTGCAAGGGAGCTGGAATAGAGTTAAGCAAGTTGCAGGGCCAACGCCTAAGTTATGTAGAGGCCGGCGCCTCTACATACCTCAGGCACATCAATCACCAGCGCAGGGTTATTAAGACCGATATCTAAAATCCCAGTCTTAATAAATGAACCCATAGATGTCAAAACTGGACTTCACCTACAGCACTCGCCTTTCCTGGGTGCTAACAGTGTCTCCCAATACTCAGAAACAGGAACAATAATATGAAGCACATATCAGCATTAGCAATTAAAATGAATGAACAAAAATTGGAACTCACCCAAAGATGACAGGAACCTATTGTGATGTTAAAAGAAGATGGTCCAAACAGATGACGATGAAGAGAGTCAGGTAATGGAGCAGATGGATAATAAAAGCCATAGACAAAGACAACTAACCCTAAATCTTTCCCTAGATCTATCCCTGAACCAACACTATTGACTCTCACTTTCATTAAAGATATTCCCGAAAACCCTAATATTAAGAAAATATCAGGAGGACTCTAAGACCAAGAGACAAAAAGCCAAAATTAACGCTAAACAAGGCAAGACAGACTGCGATACTACAAGAACCAACTACACGGACAAGAAGCAACTAAACTAGGAACTATAAACTTATAAACTTGAAATATTCAAGGATTTACTGGATATGAACACACTGTACGCTATAACCAGCAACCCATTGCTGAAGCCAATAATATTTAAAGAGAGGCTAACCCATGAGGAGCTCCTCTTATAAACGAGCCTGGCTGCAGCAGAGAGGTTAGCTGACCTACACTAATGGATCAACTGTGAGACAGTCTCATATCAACTGCCCCAAACAAACTGATAGGCAGGAGAAGATGAAACAATAGAACAATTCCTACACATTGGGAATACAGTAAGAAAATTAGCTCTCCTCCAGAAGAAAGAAAACCCATATATTCAGTGCCTCCTATAGGTAGCTATCTAGTAAGTCAATGTCTGACTGAATAAAGAGCCTTGAAACATAACTAGGGATTATAGCAATGCTAGAAGGGTATCCCTGATTTGGATGAGATCAGAACACTGGGCTTTGGAGATTCCAGAGGACATATCTACTTTTTGGGAGATAAGGGGAGTAATATTTACTTAAAGTTATTGTATAGCTGACCATGGCTATATACACCTTTTGGGGCATTTTTTTTATTATTGCATTGTGCTCATTTTGAGCTAAAAATAAAAAAATATATATATATATTTATTTAAATATGTAGTCCTTTTTTTGTACATAGCTGAGATGCCCTAGTAGCACCATTTGGATTTTCTGTCTTTTCCAACAGACCAGGAGCTGACCGACTCCTGCTCTCTGACATTATAAACACTCATTATAGCTTTGTTCTTAGCTTATTGATTAGAATGTGGCTTAAATAAGTGTGTTGACCTTTCAGTAGTTTAGAGATAAGGTTTATTAGATGACAGCACAAAGTGACAGTACCAGTCAAACAACTAGTTAAAGGGGTATTCTCATCTTAGACAATGGGGGCATATCGCTAGGATATGCCCCCATTGTCTTATAGGTGCGGGTCCCACCGCTGGGACCCGCACCTATATCCAGAACGGAGCGGGGAGCGCTGCGCCTGGAGGACCCCAGGTTTCCGGGGGTCCGGCCACCACCAGGCGCAACTCCCCGCGCCGCTCATAGAAATGAATGGGAGCCGGGCCGTGCATGCGCGGTGCGCTCCCATTCATTTCTATGGAGCCGACGGAAGTAGCCGAGCCAGCGCTCGGCTATTTTCGGCGGCCCCATAGTAATGAATGGAGGGCGGCTGCGCATGCGCAGTGCGCCCTCATTCAGTTCGGGGGCTCCGTTCTGGAAATAGGTGCGGGTCCCAGCGGTGAATGAGAATAACCCTTTGTAACAGAACTCAATATTTTTAATAAAGGCCAATTGAAAAAATTATTTTTAGCCAAAAATGAGTAGCATGCAAAAATTGCCTCCGAAGGTGTACATAGCCTTTAAACTATTAAAGGGGTTGTCTCACTTCAGTAAATGGTATTTATCATGTAGAGAAAGCTAATACAAGGCATTTACTAATGTATTGTGATTGTCCATATTGTCTCCTTTGCTGGCTGGATTAATTTTTCTATTACAGCTTCCAGGGGTTACAGCCACCGCTGCAGTGCAGATACGAGGTGGCCGGGACGGTATCTAGTGCACATGTGTGCCTACACACACTCTCACAGTCCTGGCCACCAGAGAGGTCGGCACTTTTTCCTATAGTGTGCAAGCACAGCCACCGCTGCTGGACCCAAAGACCCAAATGTCAAACTAAGATAAGAAAAAGTGTTATGAAGAAAAAGTTCTAAGAAGCTGGAAGCTATAAAAGACCTTCCATGGTGAGGACAGGAGCTTCTTCAGGGTCTTGCATAGTACATACATGTACCAGAAAGATAAAATGAAGCCTAAGTGTCCTAAGGAGCAGCTCATCCTGGCACAGACAGGGGGCAGTACAGAACATTTAGTACCGCAGAGGAGCTAATAGACAACCAATATAGGTCTTTTACCAGGAAAATCACCAGGTTGATTGGTTGGACATGAGTTTGAGGCATTGTATGTTGAGTCTAGTTTCAGGAAAGACCATTGTAAGTTTAAAAAATTGCATTTTGAGACCATTGTATATTGAGGGACCACTGTATGTTATATTTAATTGGCTATTAGTAGTACAAATTGTCCTTTATGAAATTATAAGTATTGTCAACCTGCTGTCATCACGTGGTCAGTATAAGCACACCGCCAAGTACTGTTCATAACGAGTACCGCCCTCGTCTCACATGTGTGCGCCAGCAGCCATAAATCCCATTAGCAGATTTTCATCTGGAACATCCCTTGCCCTAAAGACCCCTGTATGTCGGCAAATACAGCAAGGAAACGTACATCTTTCATGTGAGACATAAGACATTTCTGGTAACGTTGGGGATGACGTGGGAAGGTTCCAGGGCTGCTCGGTTTCAAAGAGTCAATAAAATAAATTCTGACCCCAGAACAATGTTTTCTCTCATGTTAGCAAGTCAGCGATGGACACGTTTGTGTTAGCATGCTGGTGCAAAAGCATGGGAGATGAAGGGTGGGCTCAGAGGGAAGACTTGACGGAGCCAGACAGACAGCTATACGGGATCGCTCGTATGCTCTGCATTCTTTTCTCCTGTGTGAGATCCAGCCTCATCCCTGACACCCAGATTTTAAAAGTATTACATTTTTACAAATCATATTTTTTTATCACTAGCGTACTTTGGAAAGTATAAAAAAAGAATAAAGTAATTGCACACAATTCTATATAGGAATATAGGTTGTAACAATAGGGGTTAAGAAGAAAACATAAAAGTGAAAGCAAATTCTTCTCAATTAAAAGGATATATGGCAGAATTAAATCTATAGATAAATCTGGGATGATATTTGAGTGAAATACGTATAGCAGACGCAGTTTTGTTAAGTTTAAGAGAAGTTAAAGGAGTTCTCTGGGCTTTTAATGTTGATGACCTATCCTTAAGATGAGATACGGCCTCTAGCCTAGATACAAGATGAGATACGGCCTCTATCCTGGATACACGATGAGTTACGGCCTCTAGCCTGAATACAAGATCAGATACGGCCTCTAGCCTGGATACAAAATGAGATACAACCTCTAGCCTGGATATAAGATGAGATACGGCCTCTAGCCTGGATACAAGATGAGATACGGCCTCTAGCCTGGATACAAGATGAGATACAGCCTCTATCCTGAATACAAGATGAGTTACGGCCTCTAGCCTAGATACAAGATGAAATACGGCCTCTAGCCTAGATACAAGATCAGATACGACCTCTAGCCTGGATACAAAATGAGATACAACCTCTAGCCTGGATACAAGATGAGATAGAGCCTCTAGCCTGGATACACGATCAGATACAGCCTTTAGCCTGGATGCAAGATGAGATACGGCCTCTAGCCTAGATACAAGATGAGATACGACCTCTAGCCTGGATACAAGATCAGATACGGCCTTTAGCCTGGATACAAGATGAGATACGGCTTCTAGATACAAGATGAGATACGACCTCTAGCCTGGATACAAGATGAGTTACGGCCACAAGCCTGGATACAAGATGAGATACGGCCTCTTGCCTGGATACAAGCTGAGATACAGCCTCTAGTCTGGGTACAACATGGGATACGGCTTCTAGCCTGGATACAAGATGAGATACGGTTGGACATGGAGGCATACAGGTCCCATATGGTATCCTGCAGCACATTTCCTGATAGATGTTACAGCTGGGCCTGTAGATCCTGCACACTCGGAGGTTGGTGAAGCTGGCATCCCTGCTTGTCCCATAAATGTTGGATTGGTGATAAATCTGGTGACCAGCAGCCTAGTGTTGTAATCTGGAGGAGACATTCCTGGGAAAGCCTTGCTGTGTGTGGACGAGCATTATCCTACTGAAAAATACCAGTTGGAAGCCCTGCCATGAGAGGAACACAGGTGGTGGCAGTATGTCCTGCACATATCACCAAGCTGTTAGTGTCCCTCGTATCACTACTAGGGATGACCGACTGTCATATGGGATGGCTCCCCAGATCATCATACCAGCAGTTGGGGCAGTGTGTCTTGCTCCATAGCAAAGGCAGGAATGAAGAGTTCATTACGAGGCCTCCATACTGGAACCTGACCATCGTTGGATCCAAGACAGGACCTGGATTCATCATTAAAGATGATACAGTTCCAGTCCATAGCAGTCCAAGTTTCTCATTCACAACGCCACTACAAATGAAGGTGACAGTGGCTGTCAATGGCAGGACATCAGAACACCAAAGTTCCTTCTGCTAATTGCCTTTAAATGGTCTGGGCAAAGACAGAGGTGTGTAATCAAGGTGTCTGGATGGTGGACAACAAAACTGTAGGAGCTGCTTGTGCTTGTCGGTGGATCAAATGATCCTCTCTACTGATGATCTGTCTGGGCTGTCCAAAGCCTGTTCACCGTATGTATGTGCCCTCACGTAACCACTGCTAACAACTCCTAAGAGCTAGGTCAGAACGGCCTAGATGGCAGGCAATTCATTGAAGCAGCTAACCTCCCTCTCAAAGTCTGACAACTGGGCAGAAATGCTTTTGAGTGCACTGTAGAGGCATATCTAGCAGTCACCAAGAGGTATACTACCCAAAAGTAGCCTCTGAGAGCCTTTTTAGGGCAGCAGATGAAGCACGACACAGTGTCTAACCAGACCACATCTGTATTCATTTACATATCTGCCTGAGACATATCCACATTCTAAATTTTGTTAACAATCCAACATTTTTACCTGGGTGCATTATTTATCTATTTTAATTTTTTTTTTATCAATGGTTGTAATTGGTCCTCTAGCCCAACTACACCCATCAGCATATAGATGGTACTGAAAACCAAATCTACTGATGGTCTGTCCAATAAGAGCCGTGCACAGAGAAAAGAGAAGATGACCTGGGACTGAACCCTGAGGAACCCCAAAAACAAAAGAAATAGAGCCAGCAAATGATGCAGTGAAATAGTGAAGACGGAGAGATAGAAAGAAAACAAAGAGCCAAATCATTAGGGGTTATGCAAAATTTCTTTTTTTTTAAGAACCCCACGCACACACACTTGACCGGACTTGATAAGGGAAGCTTACTTACCTGCTTCCTGGTGCTAGCCCCCCATGCCTTCTTTGCAGGGTTGCCAACCAGAAATGTTCTTTTTTCTGGACTACTTAACCCAAAATCATGGACAGCCAACATTTTTTACGGACAAATTGGAAAACCATAATGAATGATAGATATTATAAGTAATACATGTCTATAGCTCAATATACTGATAAGATCTCAATACCAGCATTTACTGTGAGCTGTGAAATGATGATTATTACCACGAAAATAACCTAGTCAAGTACGACCAGCTTCCAAAAAATCACGGACACATCTATTTTTTTTACGGACACAGGAAAAAAGTTGCCTATTTTTATGGACAGTTGACAACCCTGCTTCTTCGCTGTCTGCAGCCAACCACTGGCCGGCTCCCCTTACGTCATGACAAATACTCACATGAAGCAAGGAGATCTGATCACCGTGCAGCCAGTGATTGGCTGCAGGGGATGTCAAACCGGATGTTTACAGAAAGGGAGCCCAGTGAGCATCTCCGGGCCGGAGAACAAGGAGTGGGGAACCAGCGCCAAGTAAGATTACCTATTCAGGTCTTCACTATTCTTGCACATCCCCTTTTGAGGCCAATAGAGTGGCCTTTGGTATTGTGACTTTCTCTGACCACAAAGCTTAAAAAAATTGTAATATAATTATAATATATAAAAATATAAATGCATGTCTGGTTAACAAGAACCACTTGCTATGTCATCAACTGGCACTAAATCTTCATGTGTAGAGATTGTCTGTTGTAGTGGAAGTGACAGCTGCCGACACCCAGAGCAGCATATCCCAAGTAAAACATACAGAGAATGTGGTCCAGTAAAGCTGTCATGACAAATATAGGATAGTTGTCAGTAAAAACAGAATGTTCTATCTGTGTAATAAGGTATATATATATCTTGCCCTGATGCTCCCTAATTCAGTTGGGGGCCCTTACAAATGTTGCATTGGTGCTTGAATTCCCCTTTTTATAAAACTGATGCAAGGTTACTTATACATGCATATGTATTAGGTCCCATTCACACACCTTGAACTTAAAGGGGTTGTCCGGGTATTTCATATTGATGACCTATCCGTTTTTGGTAGAAAGCAGCCATGTTTGTCTAATCCTGGACAACTCCTTAAAGGGAGTCTGTCACCAGGATTTGACAATATAAACTGCTTACATGTGTAAGAAATATCGATTATTGACAATATTAAAATTAAAGAATAATAATACTGAACAATAATAATATCCTCACGTAAATTCTAGGGGACGGTCGGCGAAGAAAGCACACAACAACAGCGCATAGAAACAAAAGAAATTATATTATTTGTAGACACAAATGAACTGTGAGAGAATAGAAAAATATAGAACCACAATGAAACACTGGAAAATATAAAACCACACCGATATAAACAGACCTAGAACATTAGCCAGAAAAACATAACAATACAGACGGTTCCTCCAAAAATAACCCTCCAACACAATAATCAACAATAATTCAACAATAGAGAATCACCGTATAGTTACCCAAGGCTGAACTTAGTTCCGTCTGGCCTGGTCTGATGTCCAGAATCCTAATCCTCCCTAGGATCTCCTACCCAGGATCTTCTACCAGGATCTCCTCCTTTCTAGGATCTCCCCCTCTTACTAGTGACCATGGCCAAGGTTTTATATCCTAAATTAAAGCATCCTCTCTGTGAGGTTCCCATGCCACTGGTGCCGACCAATCTCATTCAAGATCAAAATAATGTTTTGATCTTCAGATTTCTTTACCTTCTATCTGCGCATGGTAATCAGGCCGTTGTTTCCACATTAACATTTTACAATTACCTGTCTCTTCCTTGTTTACACCCAAACGCAAACTACTCAAGTTGGAGACATGGAACCTGGCCTCACAATAGCGGCTATTTGCAATGGAATGGGAAAAACACCCAGGAGCCTTTGAAATGTAATTCACCAAAACATTCCTTCTGGCACCTTGTTTACCAATGCAAAGAGGCTTCCTGATATTTCAATTAACAAACCGTATTTAGCCTTTTTATCTATAGAGTGACTCTCCATTGTTTTACAATTCAGTCTACACCCAAGATTTTATACACTAATAGACATTTATAAAATACATATGGATAGATGTACATTTTATCATAACCCATATCTGTATATTTCTACAGTCCCCCACTTGAGAGTGATCGACCTTCAGGGAGAGAGCTCTCACAAATATCAATAAATATTAATTTGCGATAGTCTGTATATAAAGTCCATAGATGCTTATAAAGAGAAAAATCCACTTCGACTGCTGACTGACATCTGTTGATTAGAGTCCTTGTCTTGGATGCTCCTCAAACCAACAAAACTTCTGGTCACTGTGCTGCATCTTTCATAAAAAGGTGTTTGTCTTCTCTGAGAAAAATGAAGCATTTAAATTACATGCTCTTAAACTGGTTGAATCATATAACTCTACTGTTGGAAGTGATAGGATTTACTGAGACAGACTTGATCTGACAACCATCAAAACAAGTTCCTGTCCTGTGAAGTTAAATTTTTACCTTATAATATTATTCACAGGCACCTTAATAGATCATTGCTCCATCAGCCACCATACAAGATCTCGCACCACACCCACGTTTTACATTTAGCACAACACAGTCCACACTATCTGCTCTTAAACACACTTGTGACCACCACCATTATGCGAGCTCACTTTTCCCTTGAGGCTCCTTCCGGTCGTCTGCTAGGATCTCACTTGACTGTGCTTTTTTCCCTTTATTCGGTGCCACTCACACCATTAAGTCTATTTCACAGTCTTTAGTCCCTTGCAGAAAACACATTACAGGACAGATTTTTGCTCGCTGCCATACTGGTTTTGGGAGCAGTCACTACTCAAGTTGGAGCAGAAATGCAAACACACTTACACACGACAAATACACCAGACATGATGCAAGATAACTGGATATTGGTGGCTTCAGGACTTATTACTAAACTAACCCAACTTAGGGTACTGCACCAGCCAATTGCTAAGGTTGTCCATGTCACCTATGTCTCAGCACCTCTATATCAGTTCCAAGTTCTATCATAAGAAGACAAAAAACATAGTTTATAAAAGGAGGGGAACTCATTTTGAGAAACGATTTTTTTTTCTGGAGAAACCTTGTAAACCTTAGGGAAAAAACTCCATACAACATTCTTATTTCAACTGATACTTATCAATCTCACATATATTAGACACACAATAACAACAACATGTAAAAATAAAAATCCAGATTGAATGCTGCTTTTTATACCATTATTTTTTTTTTTATCATGGATATTAAGGAGCATGCAACCTGTTAATAAAAAATCATTAACCTTGCCGCCATTGAGACCAATGCAAAAAAAAAGAAAGTGTTTTAAGGATATGCAAACTACTGCACCATCAGAATGTGCAAATGAGACTATTCTCAGTTTACACCCATCAACACTGCTAGAGAGGAATGATTGTCCCCAAATACAATCACAAGATATCCTCAGTGTCACATTTGCCTCACAATAGCAGCTATTTACTTTCTATACAGTACAGGCTTTTGGGGAAAAACCAAACAGCAAAAAAAAAGATCAATTTAGAATTTAGTATGCCCGTCTGTACATTACATTACTAAATTTAGAGGCTTCTCCTTAAAAGTAAAAAAAATAAAACAATACAGAAAGGTCCTCTAATATCTAGTTATTGCCTGCAAGGAAAAAAATGTTAAAACCGCCCATCTCCATGTTTTGTAAATCTCCATTTTTCCCTGAAAGACAAAACTAGTAAAACATTAATAAAACAAAACAAGATCTCCTCAAGAAAGGTTCACTTTAGAAAACCCCTCTTCTGCACTTGAAATACCTTTTGGTGTTTTTAAGCCTTCGACTCCAGTGGTTTTAATCATTAAGCTAAGTTTTCTTACTTCATTTTCTAATTTTTCGTTTTGGGCCCTGACCACATGGAATGGAACCCAGTGGGAAGGTCTTTGGCGGCCATATTGCCATTGTCTATACTTCCACCATGAGGCAACATTTTCCCGCTCTTTTCCGTCCATTTTGGGTTCATTTTCCCCACGTCTTGGGTCACTTGCTGCACCCTTTATAGTGTAGCAATTCCTAGAAATATGGCCTGGTTTACCACATGAATAACATGTTTTCAAATGCTTTTCCCTTTGTGCTGGGCAATACCTTGCAATGTGACCCACACGTCCACACGCAAAGCACTTTATCCCATTGTCCTTTTTCTGTGACTCACTAACAGAAAACTGACAATACTTAGAAATATGCCCCAGCCGACCACAAGAAAAGCACTTGACTGACTGATACCGATTAGAAGGCTTAAATTCACCCTTGGTATTTACACTTCTAATAGAAGACACTTGGACTCTGTTGTCTGGTGTCTCACACCTATCTTTGGACTTATCAGCCTGCTTTGTGCTGGGGGAAGCCATCAGCCCAACAGCATGTTTTTCTGCCGCATTCAGCCTCTCATTAAGCTGCTCAATTTCCATCTTTAAACTTCTGTTCTCTGCTACAATTAGCTGGTTGCTAACAGACATAGCAGCAGCACTTTTAGCAGAAACTTTTAATGTTTCAACCTCTTTCGTCAGTTCTTGTATACGATCTTCTAAGTTTTCTTTTTGTTCTTTCATACCTCCATATAACTCATCTAGACACTCCACTTTGTTGTGTAGAATTTCATTTTGCTCCTTCAGTTTTGAATACTGCTCTGCTATCCAACAGGCAGCAAAAACTAGAGCACCTTTTCCTTCAGACTTTGTACATTTCTTGACAGAAATTGCATTGGTCACAAAACTTCTGGCTTCTAACCAGGGATCTCTAGAACCCTCTATTTTACTTAAAAGTGCCTCAGTATCCTTGACCTTTGCAATTTTTTTCAAGAAGCACTCCATGGTAAATTCTACACAACAACCACAAGCAACTATACAACCAAAGTTAATAACAGACTTATCAACAGTAATCCAGCATAAATGATTCAGAATATACTGACAGTCTCGTTTTATAATCAACATGGCAAAAACAATTACAATGGCTGCTCTAACAGAGGTCCACTACCACACAGAAATTGATTTAACACCACTCGATTTTTTTCTCACACAGCACAGATGATACTACAAATAAAAATATGCACAGTTATTAATATACTCTCCAGCCACACCTTTTCCCCTCCTACCTGGCTCGCCAAATTATGTAAGAAATATCGATTATTGACAATATTAAAATTAAAGAATAATAATACTGAACAATAATAATATCCTCACGTAAATTCTAGGGGACGGTCGGCGAAGAAAGCACACAACAACAGCGCATAGAAACAAAAGAAATTATATTATTTGTAGACACAAATGAACTGTGAGAGAATAGAAAAATATAGAACCACAATGAAACACTGGAAAATATAAAACCACACCGATATAAACAGACCTAGAACATTAGCCAGAAAAACATAACAATACAGACGGTTCCTCCAAAAATAACCCTCCAACACAATAATCAACAATAATTCAACAATAGAGAATCACCGTATAGTTACCCAAGGCTGAACTTAGTTCCGTCTGGCCTGGTCTGATGTCCAGAATCCTAATCCTCCCTAGGATCTCCTACCCAGGATCTTCTACCAGGATCTCCTCCTTTCTAGGATCTCCCCCTCTTACTAGTGACCATGGCCAAGGTTTTATATCCTAAATTAAAGCATCCTCTCTGTGAGGTTCCCATGCCACTGGTGCCGACCAATCTCATTCAAGATCAAAATAATGTTTTGATCTTCAGATTTCTTTACCTTCTATCTGCGCATGGTAATCAGGCCGTTGTTTCCACATTAACATTTTACAATTACCTGTCTCTTCCTTGTTTACACCCAAACGCAAACTACTCAAGTTGGAGACATGGAACCTGGCCTCACAATAGCGGCTATTTGCAATGGAATGGGAAAAACACCCAGGAGCCTTTGAAATGTAATTCACCAAAACATTCCTTCTGGCACCTTGTTTACCAATGCAAAGAGGCTTCCTGATATTTCAATTAACAAACCGTATTTAGCCTTTTTATCTATAGAGTGACTCTCCATTGTTTTACAATTCAGTCTACACCCAAGATTTTATACACTAATAGACATTTATAAAATACATATGGATAGATGTACATTTTATCATAACCCATATCTGTATATTTCTACACATGGCGCTCTAGCACAACTACACAAGATTCCAATGGTACCTTTCTTGTATTCTTCTGACTTTCACCAGTTGAAAAAACTCATTCTAATCAATATGCTAATGAGGGCTCACAAGTGCCCAGGGGCGGGTTTCTTGCTGTTGGTGCCCAGGCTGATCTGCTTTCTTTCCATATTACCCCTCCCCAGCTTCCTGCTGGTCCCGCCCTGTACGGCTGTTTAATTATCCCAAGTACTGGCCCAGATCTGGCACGTGTGCAGTTCGCTGCCGACCCGGGCATCGGCATCGGTTTATGTTGTGCACATGCACGAGCCAGCGGTGAACTGCACACGCCGCATCTCGGCAAGTACTTGGGATGATGAAACGGCCATACAGGCGGAACCAGCAAGAGGCTGAGGAGGGGTAATATGGAAAGAAAGCAGATCAGCCTGGGCACCGACAGCAAGAACCCCGCCCCTGGGCACTTGTGAGCCCTCATTAGCATATGGATTAAACTGCATTTTTTCAACTGGTGAAAGTCAGAAGAATACAAGAAAGTTACCATTGAATCTTGTGTAGTTGTTTTAGAGCGCCACATAAGCAGTTTATATTGTCAAATCTTGGTGACAGACTCCCTTTAAATATCTGGAACTGAGCATGTGCGTCCATCTCAGTGAGCAGGGCAGAGAAATTAGAAAAAAAAATCTAACAGCAGGTGACGCTGTACAGATACATTCTGTGGCTATACTAAATTTTTAATTATATGCAATTACAAAAATAATCAGATCCAGGTGCCGGTTTGAAAAATTTAGAATATTTTTCATGGGAAAAATGATCGGCCAAAATGAATGCTCGTTCTGATCATTGGCCCCTCTGATCTGTAAAATCAAAGGCTCCTTTGTAGACACATGAAATCTTTTATGGCAGCAAATCTTTTGTTAGCGGCGTAAACAGGGGATGTGCTGCTGACATTATGTAAACTGTATGGGGGATGAATGATCGTAGTAACGATCGATCATCCCCCCCACATTTAGTGACTGCAGGTTGACTAGTATATTGTCAATCCAAATTGCAAAAGAACACTTACCATTCTCATATGAAAAATGATTATAGGCTGTAATCTGAGAATCGGGCTTACCCAATCTCCGTTACGCTCCCTCCCCATAAATAAAATTTGCACAAGCAGCAAAATGAGAGACTTTTTTATGGCTTATTTGTACAGCATGCACCTTTCTAGAGGTCATCAAAACGTTCATCAGCTTACTTGTAAAATTAATTTCCATCCCGAATCTTCTCTGCCCCAGACTTTCACAGTAAATGGGACCTTTTCATCCCATCCATCTTGTCTTCTGTCTTGATGCTTCTGGTAACCAGTGCGTGCGGTTACTGCCAGGCTCCCTGCCGTGAGGTCAAGGAAAGACGAGAAGAGACTCTGTGTCCTGGCACAAGTGATGTCATCAGATGACATTTACGGATACAATACATCAGCTGAGGATCTTTCTCTCCCAGGAGACTGTCCCCAGCTGCTCGCCTTCGGGTTCTTAGCAATACCTTAGCTTCAGAAAATAAACTTTTTATTAGATGTTCTACAGAGAACAGAATTCAAGAGATGTAGAAATTGATGATGATTTTGCCATCTGGTTATTGGCGCTTCAGAGA
This sequence comes from Rhinella marina, assembly GCA_900303285.1. Taxonomy (NCBI): domain Eukaryota; kingdom Metazoa; phylum Chordata; class Amphibia; order Anura; family Bufonidae; genus Rhinella; species Rhinella marina. Next base: position 68,856 of record ONZH01002225.1, read on the forward strand.
CTGTTTTATTCATTAAAGAAAGAAATTGAGCCGAAAAAAACACAGTGGGGAGCAGATGAGTATGATTTATTTCAATAGGTACAACACGTCGTGGGGGACAGGCAATAGATGCCAAAAAGCTGGACTACCCTTTGAAGGCATTGTCTCACTTCAGTGGTCTAAACAGCAATCTCCTGCTCGGAAACCATGAAGGCTAGAACCATGAGTAAGGACGATCCCTCAACCTCATACAGTGAAGGAGATCTCTGCATGTAAATGTGCGGTCTCCTTCACTGAACAAGCAGCCGACTGTCAGGAAGGAAGTCTTCTTTCCCGACAATCAGCTGCAGAATCATCCTGTGTGATTCCATCTTTAAGGCTATATTTCACTGCCAGATTTATGGGCAGTGTGAGTGATGTGAGCACAAACATCTATCGGTGCTTATTTGCAGCAGCTAGATTACACAGGCTGATGCAAAGTAATTGCGGGAGGAACTATTCTTTCCTCCCTTATTCAGTTCTATTCATTATTCTTAGGCTTCATTCACACGTCCGCAAGTGTTTTGCAAATCGTGGATCCGCAAAACACGGACGCCGGCCATGTGCGTTCCGCATTTTGTGGTCCACACCTGCCCGGCTCTATAAAAGAAATGCCTGTTCTTGTCCATGGCTCCGGACAATAGGACATGTTCTATTATTGTCCGAGGCTGTGGACCGGAAGTGCATCTTTTGCGGCCCCATTGAAAATGAATGGGTCCACACCTGTTCCGCAAAATATCCATTAAGTTTCCACCACCTCTAAACATGGCCTAAATCTGGATGCAATTTGTCATTGGATAAGCATCAATAACTTCTAATGTGTCTAACCTCTTCAGATCTCCATACCTCCCCCCTTAACTTTTTGGACGGTCAATAGGGACACTGGATCATTGTGTGAAAGAGCCATACAGATAATATACAGACACACAATGCACACAGGTATGTCTGGGATGTGACATGTAATACACACACACAGTGCACACAGGTATGTCTGGGATGTGACATGTAATACACACACACAGTGCACACAGGTATGTCTGGGATGTGACATGTAATACACACACACAGTGCACACAGGTATGTCTGGGATGTGACATGTAATACAGACACAGTGCACACAGGGATGTCTGGGATGTGACATGTAATACAGATACACAGTGCACATAGGTATGTCTGGGATGTGACATGTAATACAGATACACAGTGCACACAGGTATGTTTGGGATATGACATGTAATACAGACACACAGTACACACAGGTATGTCTGGGATGTGACATGTAATACAGACACACAGTGCACATAGGTATGTCTGGGATGTGACATGTAATACAGACACACAGTGCACACAGGTATGTCTGGGATGTGACATGTAATACAGACACACAGTACACACAGGTATGTCTGGGATGTGACATGTAATACAGACACACAGTGCACATAGGTATATCTGGGATGTGACATGTAATACAGACACACAGTGCACACAGGTATGTCTGGGATGTGACATGTAATACAGACACACAGTGCACACAGGTATGTCTGGGATGTGACATGTAATACACACACAGTGCACACAGGTATGTCTGGGATGTGACATGTAATACACACACAGTGCACACAGGTATGTCTGGGATGTGACATGTAATACACACACACACAGTGCACACAGGTATGTCTGGGATGTGACATGTAATACAGACACACAGTGCACACAGGTATGTCTGGGATGTGACATGTAATACAGACACACTGTGCACACAGGTATGTCTGGGATGTGACATGTAATACAGACACACAGTGCACACAGGTATGTCTGGGATGTGACATGTAATACAGACACACAGTGCACACAGGTATGTCTGGGGCACTGCTGTTAGTTATATAGGTGGAAATGAGGTGACAGACTCCCTTTAAGCTCGGATGGATAGTAATCTAGAGGCAAAGTGACCGGAGCATGGGCCACGAGGGGAGCAGCGCTATGTGGTGTGGAGGAAGCATATAACATACAATAAAAATAAAAAATAATAATAAATCATAAAGTAATAAATAAAATAATTAATAAAATAAATAATAATTTAAAAAAACAACTTAATACACTGAAAAAAACCTTCAATAAGTGAGCTTGTAGTAAAGCAACTTTGGTTTGGCTGAGCTGGACAGGCAGGTACATCACACAGACACAGAGATGAAGCTCTCTGCCTGTATCAGAACATCACATAATACAGGAGAAGCTCCACTTCAAACATCATGTGACCAGGAGTGAAAAAAATCTCTGTAGTTTTATGTTATGGACACCTTTGGGGGCAATTTTTTTATTATTTCAGTCTACTCATTTTGGCCTAAAAATCATTTTTTAAATTAGTCCAGATATTCCGGAAGTTCTTGTACTACAGGGGTTAATTGAGAGTAGATCTGCAGGCGCTCTATTTACCTGGGATCCTGTCAACCAGCAGAGCTGCCGGCTCAGTCTGTAGGCCTGCTCTTTGAACTTTTACCGCTCATAGATACTCATTTCTCAATTCTTGTCACATTGATAAGACTATGGATTAAATAAGTGTTTATGAGCTTCAGGAGATCAGATATGAGGGATTCACATGAGCTGTCAGATGACAGAACTCAATAGAAATACAGAACCATGTGCTCTGCAAACATACATCTTACATGGGGCGGCACGGTGGCTCAGTGGTTAGCACTGGGGTCCTAGGTTCAAATCCAACCATCTGCATGGAGGTTGTATGTTCTCTCCGTGTTTGTGTGGGTTTCCTTCCACACTTCAAAGACATACTGATAGGGAACTTCGGGACAGTGTGATGCTAATGTCTGTAAAGCGTTGGGGAATATAGCATATAAAATAAGTAAAGTAAGTTACACTGGAAAAGTGGCTAAAATGTTTAATAGAGACCAACAGAAAACGGATTTTAGCCCAAAATAAATATAATATAGTAATAATAAAAATTGCCCCAAAGGTGTCCATTAGTGATCAGCGAAGCGAGCTTTGGATGTTACTTCTGAACTCACTTCGGTCAAAACTCAGGATTAATACTGTACAAAGATCCAACTCCATACAGTATTAAAATGTACGTAAAGTAAGTTATTTGAAAAGTCACACGTGACTTTGTGGTTGTTGATTTTTGAAGTGGAAAACCACTTTAAAACTTGAAACCGAACTCGGGTTCGATTCCGCGGTACCAGTAAGGCATCTATCAGCAGTTTTGTACCTATGACACTGGCTGACCTGTTACATCTGCACTTGGCAGCTCAAGACATCGGTGTTGGTCCCATGTTCATATGTGCCCGCATTGCTGAGAAAAATGATGTTTTATTATATGCAAATGAGCCTCTAGGAGCAACTGGGGCGTTACCATTACACCTAGAGGCTCTGCTCTCTCTGCAACTGCCACGCCCTCTGCACTTCGATTGACAGGACCAGGCATGATGATGTTTTCACCGCCTGGTCCTGTCAAAGTGGAGGGGGCACAGCAGTTGCATACAGAGCAGGTCCTCTAGGTGTAATGTCAACACCCCCATTGCTCCTAGAGGCTCATTTGTATATATTAAAATATCATTTTTCTCAGTAATGCGGGCACATATGAACATGGGACCAACACAGATGTCTTCAGCTGCCAAGTGCACATGTAACAGGTCAGCCAGTGTCATAGGTGCAAATCTGCTGACAGATGGGCTTTAAAGCTGATAATTGAGAGTCCCAGGGACACACTATATCCAGGTGAAGGAGGGTTACAGTCTGTGGTAATATCACAGATATTTTTACTTGTAAACAGGAAATATTTATTTTCTCACAGGCACAGCTCACTTTGTGGTTACTGTCACTGTCAAGCATAATGGTTACAGTCTCTAGCAGAAATACACAACCTGGTGGTTTTCTCACGCTTGGTGGGGTTGGTCTTTTAAACAGCAGAACACTTGTAGAAACATCTCTTCTTGCTGAAGCTTAAGGGATGGGTCACGGCCAAGGTATCTGAAGGCTCTTGCCTTTCTGTGCTGCTATGGGTATAAGGGAGGCTTCTTCCTCCTACAGTATTCCGTATACCAGTAATAGCGCGATAACATTCAGGTTCACTAAAGGCGATTACTGAATGATTTTTTGCACAACAAAGCAGCTGTGGATACACTCTGTCACTTAAACAAATTTGGCTTGGAGTTACTCCTAATGGTGCTATCAAAATGTGTAGCGACCCACAGGAAGATAGCCAGAAGGAGTGGTAGTTGTGGCACTGATAGGAGATGTAGTGATTTACAGAGGTGGTCCTCACTCGAAAGCTCCCTTGGGCCATGCCATGAATGGAGGGAGCACCCTTTTTTCCTTCGGGGCACACCCCGGCCCTTTTGGGGACTCCAGCCTGGTGATAGTTGGGGGTGCCCTTGATGGTGTACATTTGGCAAAGTGCATAGCAGTAGGGCAGATGTCAGGCCAGCGGAGGATCGAGTCAATGACCAGGCCCATTTAGTTCTAATAAATAAAGTCTCTCTTCACTGAATAGATAATGGGAGTAGTAGTTCATACAGCAGGAAATGGCACAGTTCACAGGTATGTTATAGTGTATTGGCAGCAGCAATGATGGCAGTGGTAGTCCTCCAGAGTCTCACTCTAAACACACTTTGTAATCTTTCCAAATAACTACAGGCATGCAGTTTCATTCTCTTTACTCCTTCTGCAATTCTGAGGGGTGCAGATCTTAGATTCGGATGGCTAGTCCGTCTCAAAGTGTGGTGAGTGCCTGAGGCAATTAACCCTTTCCACTAGAAGTAAAGTCTTAATAGGTTACGGGCAGAGTTTGTGAACCCACTGCACCAACTAATCAGTTTGACTTTGGTCTATCACTAAGGGTGTTTTCCTGGCAGTCTCCTTGTTTTTACCTTTTTAACCCCTATACAAATACAAGAGATCTCTTGAGATAGTCCTGGTGTAGTTGGCATCGGACCCATGGGGCTCAGAAACACTGGTGCAGGGCAATGAGGGGTCAGGCAATATTCATAATATGGTAACAGGCGGAGGTTGGGACAGGCAGCGCATAAACAAATCCGAGAAACAAGTCTGAGGTCAGGACAGGTGGTTCGGAGTCAGAGTCGGTAGTCAGGCAGACAGTACACTGGTATCCAGTCTGCATATAACATCTTCACTAGTAACTAGAGACTAGGAACCTAAAGCTCAGGCACCCTCCCACTAAGGATGATGCCTTTAATACCTATGGAATGTTAGCCATAGGCTGGGGAATAATTTAGATGTGCGTGTCCTGGCCCAATAAGAGGACGAGAGCGAGCTCACATACTCCCTAAGGGAACAGGCCAGGAGACCTACTACTGAAGAGCAGGAAACCTTGGAAAAAGCAGGACTGGGCCACCAGCTGGATTAGTGGTGTGGTGCCCATGCCAGAAAGGAGGAGCGAGGCAGTGGAGGGCATGGGTCACCAGCACAACAAAATGCCATAAACGTGCGGTGGCTTACTTTCTTAATTGAGCACAGCCTTTATGACTCTAAACCTTCTATGATGTCTGTTCTCTTTCCCTCAGGGGTATTCTCTGGCAGCTTTTCAGTCCCAGTAATGATGTTTCTTGGATGAGACTTCCCTTTGGGCCTACTTGGCAGGATTTCAATATGTAGGTCTCTTCTCTAGCTCTGCACAGCTAAGATTCTCTAACTAACCAGAAGTGGCAGGACTAGCCGGTCTCCACAGCAACCTAAACCAGGGATCTAACTCCACTGCAGAGGACTTACCAGGCCTAGAGTAGTCTCTGTTTTAGTGACTGCTGATCCACAGGGGTCAAACAGGCAGCAATGCAGAGCACCAGGGCCGGCCTTAGGGTAGATGGCGCCCTGTGCGAAACTTTCTCTCGGCCCCCCCCCCCCCCCCCGAGTGACAGTACTAACGTCATACAGTATAGAGCTATAAATACAGTGCAGAGATATATAGAGTGATATAGGTAGGTAGAGTAAGACAGTATATATATATATGTCTACACTGTATTTATAGCTCTCTATACTGTCCTATATCACACTATATATCTCTGCACTATATTTATAGCTTTCTATATTGAAATGTAACCTAATATAGCGCACATACCTCTTACATCCAGTGACGTCTCCTCTCATGTAGATCTTCTCTTTTCTCATCTTCTCCTTTCAGACCAGACGCCATTTTTCAGCCATTTCTCATCTCTGCAGTTTGACAAAAAAAAATCTTAGTTTACACAGTGTCCTAAAATAACTGCGCCCAGCAAATAGTGTTCCGTAATAGTGCGCCCAGTAATATAGTAAAAATAACACTCCCCAGAAATAACTGCGCTGATACTGTGCCAGGGTGCCCCCCACAGTAATAGTGCCCCCCACAGTAATAGTGCCCCCACAGTAATAGTGCCCCCAAAGTCCCAACTAATAATTCTCTGCCAGAGTGCACTTGTTAGTAATAGTGCCCCCAACAGTACTAATGTCCCCACTGTGCCCCAGAAGTAATAATGCTTCCAATGTGCCAGTAAGAAGTGCCCCCCAATAATGTGCCAGAAGTTCCCCCCATTGATTCCCCCCCAAAATCATGTGCCAGTAAAAAGTGTCCCACCCCCATAGATGCCCCCCAAATTATGTGCCAGTAAGAAATGCCCCAGTGCCCCCATGTGCCAGTAAGAAATGCCCCCAGTGCCAGTAAAAATGCCCCCAGTGCCAGTAAAAATGCCCCCAGTGCCCCCCATGTGCCAGTAACAATGCCCCCAGTGCCAGTAAAAATGCCCCCAGTGCCCGCATGTGCCAGTAACAATGCCCACAATACCCCCATGTGCCAGTAACAATGCCCACAATACCCCCATGTGCCAGTAAAATGCCACTATGTGCCAGTAAAAATGCCCCCAGTGCCCCCTTGTGCCAGTAAAAATGCCCCCAGTGCCAGTACAATGCTCCCATGTGCCAATAAAAATGCCCCCAGTGCCCCCTTGTGCCAGTAAAAATGCCCCCAGTGCCAGTAAAAATGCCCCAGTGCCCCCATGTGCCAGTAAAAATGCCCCAGTGCCAGTAAAATGCTCCCATGTGCCAATAAAAATGCCCCCAGTGCCCCCTTGTGCCAGTAAAATGCCCCCAGTGCCAGCATGTGCCAGTAACAATGCCCACAATACCCCCATGTGCCAGTAACAATGCCCACAATACCCCCATGTGCCAGTAAAATGCCACTATGTGCCAGTAAAAATGCCCCCAGTGCCAATAAAAATGCCCCCAGTGCCCCCTTGTGCCAGTAAAAATGCCCCCAGTGCCAGTAAAAATGCCCCCAGTGCCCCATGTGCCAGTAAAAATGCCCCAGTGCCAGTAAAATGCTCCCATGTGCCAATAAAAATGCCCCCCAGTGCCCCCCTTGTGCCAGTAAAATGCCCCCAGTGCCAGTAAAATGCCCCCAGTGCCCCCATGTGCCAGTAAAATGCCACTATGTGCCAGTAAAAATGCCCCCAGTGCCCCCCATGTGCCAGTAAAAGTGCCCCCAGTGCCAGTAAAAATGCCCCCACTGCCCGCATGTGCCAGTAACAATGCCCACAATACCCCCATGTGCCAGTAAAATGCCACTATGTGCCAGTAAAAATGCCCCCAGTGCCCCCTTGTGCCAGTAAAAATGCCCCCAGTGCCAGTACAATGCTCCCATGTGCCAATAAAAATGCCCCCAGTGCCCCCTTGTGCCAGTAAAAATGCCCCCAGTGCCTAGGGCCTGCAGCCTATCAGAGGAACGGGCAGGGGAGACGCCTCTCCCTCCCCTGCCCCGCATCTCCAAAGGCAGACTATGGAGATGAGCGCTTCCACAAGGGAAGCGCTCATCTCCCTCTGTCCCACCGCCGCCCCCAACTGTGCGGCACTTGCAGGGCACGGCCGGGCCATTAAGGGGGCGCTCTGGCAGGGCGCCCCCTTAAGTGGCCGGGAGTGAAGCGCCCTGTGCAACCGCACGGGTCGCACACCCCAAAGGCCGGCCCTGCAGAGCACCAAGGCATCAGGCAAAACTGTAGTCAGGGGCAGGTTGAGGTCAGGGCAGACAGAGTAAGTGCAATCCAATAAACAGTCCAAGGTCAGAGATGGCAGCTCAGGGTCAGTATGGAGGTCAGGAAGAGGTGAAATCCAGAAGTCAGGCAGAAACCGATACATGGGCAGATACAAAAGGTAACAGCACAACTTTGAAGGGAACTAGCATAGTATAACCTATTGTTTAGGCGCATTTCCACAGGGTAAGGTGCCTTAAATGCTCTAGTGCAGACAGCCATTGGGGAAGAACAAAGTGCATGCACTGGACCTTTAAGAGCCAGAGAGAATGAGCAACAGGCAGTAAGAGACATTGTTGGAAGGAATACATGAAGAGGAGATCTACACCACTTTGGCAGTTTGGTCAACTGTGCAGGGGAAGAGGTATCCCGGCTTGTGCAGACTGCTGGAGACCAGGTGCCTTTGTCCACTGGGAGGAATGTAACATCAGTTGGCATGAACCATCGCCATAACTGAAATGCTGCCTGTAATATTTTGTTATTTATTTTTATATGATTAGATATTAAAGGGCATCTGTCAGCAGACTTGTACCTATGACACTGACTGACCTGTTACGTGTGCACTTGGCAGTTGTAGGCATCTGTGTTGGTCCCATGGTCATATTTGTCCACATTGCTGAGAAAAATGATGTTTTAATATATCCAATGTGCCTGTAGGAGCAACGGGGGCGTTGCCATTACTCCCAGAGGCTCAGCATCTTCTGCAACTGCTGCACCCTCTGCACTTTGATTGACAAGGCCATGCAGTGTAAACATCATCACGCCTGTCCCTGACCTCTCCTAAAGCCAATCAAAGCGCAGAGGATGCGGCAATTGCAGAGAGAGCGGAGCCTCTAGGTGTAATAGTAACACCCCCGTTGCTCCTAGAGGCTCAATTGCATGTAATGAAACAACTTTTTTCTCAGTAATGCACACACATATGAACATGGGACCAACACAGATGCCTTCAGCTGCCAAGTGCACATGTAACAGGTCAGCCAGTGTCATAGGTACAAAACTGCTGACAGATGGACTTTAAGAAATATACTCCGTAAAATAAATAATTATTCACAAAAACAATGTAAGAAGATATTACAGGTGCTGATGTTAATGAGATTTGATTTTACTTAGGTTTTTAATGGTTTAAATTGTAGGTACCGTAGATTTGTTTTAACTTTATGCCGTGATTAAGGATGTGGTATGGATCAGAAAATGCATAGGCTCATGACCTTTAAGGATTACAGTTGATTTTATCAATTTTCAATAAAGGATTGACTTTTATCTCTGGAATTAGTGGGGGGACTTACCTTCTACCCTCTAATCATGGGATACATCAATACGTATGCCATAGTATGGGATACAATAGCATACTTCTGGGCTTTACATTCAGCATAAACTACAGGAGTTTTTTCAGAAGGATGTGCCAAACGTAGCCCACAGATGTAATGTGAACAGTGGCAGACATTCCTACGTATCTAGCATTATAGTCAATATTTTCCTGCTTTTCTAGTATAGTCTATCCAACAAGAATAATCAATCCAGAAGTAAAGGAAGAACAACCTTCAGGTGAATTCAAAAGCTGCAGTTTTGTAGCACCAGTAAGAATTTGGGCTCATGCCCGGCCGTGGCCGTATTGCGGCTCGCATACTGCGGGTCCGCAATACACAGGCACCGGCCGTGTGCACCCCGCATCACGGATCGCGGACCCATTCACTTGAATGGGTCCGCAATCCCGGAGATGCAGAATGGAGGCACGGATCGGAACACCATGGAAGCACTATGGAATGCTTCTGTGGTGTTTCTGTCCGTGCCTCCAGACCGCAAAAAAGTAGAGCATGCACTACTTTTTTGCGGTGCAGCCTGTGGGATGCGGATCGCGGACCCGTTCATCTGAATGAGGCGGCCCCACTGTCAGTGCCCGGGCATTGTGGACCGCAAATTGCGGTCCACAGCACTGGCACTGACAGCACATGTTTGTGTGCATGAACCCTTATTGAGGCAGGTCGGATGGCTGCAGGTTAGCACCACTATCGTACTGGCCTATTAGTAATCTGGGCGATGGGTGTCTTAGCCGTAGTCCCTCACCTCACAGCAGTGCCTTTTAATGCTGGTCTCAGTTACTCTGCTGTCTGATTCCTCTCAAGTCTGTTTTTGAGGCTGAACAAAGTTGCTCTCTATGGAGAAGGCTTCACAGGAGCAGGAGCTCTGAGGTGTGCTTCCTCTCCTCTCTGGACAGGCACTCCCCCTCCTGGCAGGAAGCAGGACCAGTCCACTCCTACCAAGGGGGGAGGAACAGCTTGATTATCTCTGTTGCTTGCCAACCATTACCATCCACTCCTTACTGGAAGGAAAGGCCAAAAACATATAAAATACATAACAATATAAACTATATAAACAGCAGTTACAGATAACCCCAGGTTTGGGGAACTGTAAACCTACAAATAACGATAAAATAAATTAGTGAAAGGTCCTCCAACCAAGAGCAGAACATTCAGTCCTATGAAGTCCATGGGCATTCCAGGATACCTATAGCTCTAGAGTTTTGGGAAATCACTGATTAATTTAGATGGCTGGAATACATTAATATGGTTCAAACAGTAAGACAAAATAGAAATAAAGTCCAAGGCTCAGTGTATGAATTCGAAAAGCAGCTGGGAGAGGGCAAATTATTAGCAGCTAGGATGGAGGACATGGAGAAGAGGTTTGACATACCAGTATTAGCAGGGTGCATGGAATGTTAACATATGAGAATTCACATACAAGCCACAAAAAGAAAGAGGAAAACCTGACAGATGATCTCTGTAATGTTTCACAGTAGTTCATTTGGTCCAAGGACGTTCAACCTGAAATAGCAAATGACTTGTCCCGGACAGAAGAAAAAAAAAAACGCCATATCGCCAAGACTAGAGATATGAAATAAGACGACCGGTCTTCACTGCTCAGATACGAGATCCAGGGCTCCAGTAGAATGGGATCATTTACTTGTCTGCTCAGGGGAAGCAATATTTAAAAAAAATGTCATGTTTGCTGTCGATTACCATGTATCTGCTCCCATTACCATGTATCAGCATATACTTCCATTGACGCTTTGCACATTTCTTGGACACTTCAGACCAGGTGAGTTCTTTTTTCACTTGCAAATGTCATCTGCTTCCAGATCAATATGTGCTGCTTTTAACGACATTCATTATTCAATGTTACCCCCTTAAGGGTACGGCCGCACAGGACATACCCTTAGGACGAAGCTATTTTGGTTGTTGACATTTTATGTGTTTTTGCCTCACTGTATTCTGAGAGCCCTAACTTTGAAATTTCTCCATCAACGTGGCCATACGAAGGTTTGTTTGTTTTTTGGGAAGATTTGTATTTTTTAATACCACCTTTTTCCGTGTACATATAGTGTAGTGAAAAAAAATCTACTTTTTGCGGAAGGAATGGAAATAAAATAGCAAATCTGCTAATTTTTAATTTTTTTAATTTTTTTTTTACATTGTTCACCATGCAGTACATTGATATTGCTTTTATTTTGTAGCTTTTTTATGTTTTACTATTTTAATACAATAAAAATACTTTACAAAAATAATTTATTTTTCCGTTTCCATATTTTGGGAGCCACAATTTTTTTAAAATTATTTTTCTTTTGATGGAGTTGGGTGGGGACTTTTTGTGTAGTTTTCCTTGGCGCCATTTTCAGTATTAACATGGTTCAATCCCCCCCTCCCTTAAAAATTAATAAATGTTAAGCTGTGACATAGGACCTATATAAAATGGTGCTACTGAAAAATACAACTCGTTTAGTCAGACCGCACATGGAGTACTGTGTACAGTTCTGGGCTCCTGTGAACAAGGCAGACATAGCAGAGCTGGAGAGGGTTCAGAGGAGGGCAACTAAAGTAATAACTAGAATGGGTGGACTACAGTACCCAGAAAGATTATCAAAATTAGGGTTATTCACTTTAGAAAAAAGACGACTGAGGGGAGATCTAATAACTATGTATAAATATATCAGAGGTCAGTACAGAGATCTGTCCCATCATCTATTTATCCCCAGGACTGTGACTGTGACGAGGGGACATCCTCTGCGTCTGGAGGAAAGAAGGTTTGTACATAAACATAGAAGAGGATTCTTTACGGTGAGAGCAGTGAGACTATGGAACCCTCTTCCTGAGGAGGTGGTGATGGTAAGTTCACTAAAAGAGTTCAAGAGGGGCCTGGATGTATTTCTGGAGGTAATAATATTACAGGATATAGTTACTAGAGATGGGTCGTTGATCCAGGGAGTTATTCTGATTGGAGTTGGGAAGGATTTTTTTCCCTCTAAAGTGAGGAAAATTGGCATCTACCTCACAGGGGTTTTTGCCTTCCTCTGGATCAACTTGCAGGATAACAGGTTGAACTGGATGGAAAGAGGGTTTTTTTCAGCCTTATAAACTATGTTACTATGTCTCCTCAGGAACAAGCCCTCAGCTACAATGTGTCAGGAAAAATGTATAGCTTTCAAAATGCCCTGAGGCAAAAATGAATACAATTTTCATGTCTTTAAGCTGGTAACACTCATCTTGCATCTACACTGCAAGCTGCTAGTAATTCATTCATTACTTATAGCAGGAATAACAGAGTAACCACACATCATAGAGAATAAGAATCGATGCTCCAGAATTGCTATGACATGGAGAATACAAGTAGTTACTAAAACAGACATATCAGGAGTGGTGACCTGTCCTCTTTAATGTTTCAAAAATATATGTAATGAAGGCAGCATGAAACATCTTGAGTTATTTTCCAATACCAGCAATGTCTAGACGTCTCTTGTTGTAGCTGCATGTGTGGATTTACGGTCATGCGTTTTGTGAATCTACAGGATTCTAGTTTGTTGCTTTTTGACTGCTGTTTTATTGCTACAAGAACTTAAACTTTTCTAAAAGAGACAGGCTTGTAAAAATCATGAAAATGTGACAATGCACTACAAGTGAGATAATCCAAGTGAGATAATACTATGACTGACATTTCCTACATGAGTCTTCATCAGATGTACGCTGGCGTAAAACCCATCAAATTTTTGAGAGGTCTCTTAATAAATTTGGCCCTTCTCTGGACTGTCCATGCACCAGTAACGGAAATCTATGCTGGCTATTGGCCGTTGTAGATTTTAGCTCTATGTACGTCACGTTTGTAGCATAATTATGATAAATCTGTTGTGCTGCAGTGGTTAGCCCTATCCACTTAAAAATAATAATAATAAAGTTAAAAAGTAGAAAAGCAAAAAGTCACATTTTGGCATGAAAAAAGGACTTACACAAAAGTTTGTGACACCAGCAGACACTGGATGCTTGATAAATTCCCCTCTCCAACAACTTTTCCTACAATTTAGATCTCATTCAAACTTGGGTATAAATACACAGATCAAATACAGATGAGCATTATATGTTTAACTTTTTTATGTCTAGTATTGCGTTTTAAGTTCTGTTTTGGATCTAACAAGTTTTTTTCATTGTCACATTTCATAAAGAAAGAAAGGGGGCACACTAAAGGCTGTATTAGGCAGTCTGATTCTGCAGCCGATTGTGACGAGGGACAAGTTTCTTCCCAGCAATCGTCTGCTCGCTCATGGAGGAGACCACTGCTATTACATGCAGCGATCTCCTCTACAACTTCCCGCAGAGAAGCGATCATTATGCCATCACTCATCCCTGTCAGCACAGGAGGTAGGAAACACACAGACAGTGAGCCCTGGAACCCAGCCTGCTATCCCTACACTTGCAGTGCAGCCCTAAGTGGCAAGTCCGCAACTGGTCAGCGTTCCCTGTTTGAAAGACAAAAAGTGCAAGACAAACACACACAGAGACGAGGAAACACAAAATCGTGGTCGTACAGGAATGGGTCGCAACCGGGCAGACAAATACAGTACCAAGCTAAAAGACAAATCACGATGCAGAGAGTGGTCAAAGGCAAGCCAAGGTCAAAAACAAATATCAATCCTATACGCACAGAACAGAACCGGGAGGATGTTGGAGTGCAATGCTACTAGCCCATGAGTCCAATCAAAGTATACAGTAGAAAAGAGGGGCTACATCAAAAAGCAGTACATCCCTAAGATATAAAATATAATAATCTTTATTATAGCAAAGGACAGAGATTAAAATACTGTATACAATAAAGACCCTATGAGGAACCCAAAATACATCCCTACATATAAAGGCACACTTAGACAAAACTAAAATGGAGAAATGTAATCCAATAAATTTGCACACATGCTATCCAATGCTATAGATAGATACCCATACAATATAAGGGAGATGTCCAGGTTAAGGTGTGCATATTTTTATACCCCCAGCTTCCTAAAAGCAATAGCTCAGGCCTTATATATACACGCATTAATAATTAAAAAGTAGCCATAACTTTTATCTTATTTTCCCATCAGACTGGCAGAGTCTCTCCTACTAAACACTGGTCCCTATCTGCAGACCACTAGGGGCTTTGACTGCTCTCGTTATATATAATTTCTAACTGAACTAGAACCTTCTAGTTGGAGGAGTGGTGTGGAGAAGCACAGCCTAAACAGAAACAATGTTACAATTTCAGTCTGTCATAGCCTTTTGCAGAGTTTCAATGCAAGTATATGTGTATGACTAAGCAGCTTTTCCAGACCTAAACAACAGAGCTAAACCAGACAGTCAGAAGGTCAATGTGTCTGTTTTTATCCTCCAAAACTTTGTATAGATAGAAGGTCATAAAGTCTCTCAATATTTGCTGGCTGTGCAATAACCCTTTCCGCAGTGTGGTGTAGCTATACTGTAATAACAGTGCAAATGAACAGGACATATTACAATACACATATAAATGCAGTTCAACAATATGAAATAGTAAAAGTGAACACAACAGCATACATCATAGTGTAAGTTAACCCTTGAAAGTGCAATAAATTAGGGAGTTGGTGGCTTTGCATAATAGCAACAAGGACAAATGTCCACAAATGTCCATAGTCCAAAGTAACCTTGCTACAGAGCACTACGCAAGTACCATAAGGAAGATCCAATGTACTGTAGCAGTGTACTATCCAGAAAATCATTCTTAGCAGACAAGGCAAAGTTTACAGTAAAGGTTTAATATCACAAACATAAATATAGAGCCATGAGATATAAGTCAAAGCAAGCAATGGAACATACAGATCAAGATGGCCACCACTACCCCAACAAGCTTTTCCCATTTCTTTTCCTGGGGGATGAGGTGTTGCATCAATGGTGATCAACTTTATTGGTCTCCAGTCAAGATCTAAGCTGTTAGCAATTCCTCACCTGAAAATCCTGCTTTTTCTGATGTCACATCCTTTACTAGGTTTCTGGCCTGGACTATGGATGGGACATCACAGCACAACCAAGAATGGTGGAGGTGCTGTGGATGGAGCAAACTCCTCTACTGTACTCCATATGCGCATGTTTCCAGGAGACCAACAGTCCATAGCACTTCCCCCACGTTGGGCTGGGAAAGTGATTGCATGTGTCTAGTCCAGGCCAGAGACCCGATAAAGGATTCATCAAGTCAACACTGATTTGAATTGTTTGGGAGGATGAGGGGGTATGTTATTTTTTAGCTAATAAGCCATTATCATGTATCTTTACAGGTCGATGAGAGGAAGACAAGGGACTAAAATTGGTCAATATCTGAACTGGATCCAATAGTATGACCAATAATTATCTTTGGATCCTTGAGGAAACATGCAAGGTCAATGCAAGAGTTACTAAAATGAGCATCTGAGGGGTCTCTACAAACAAGTCACATAAACCAAAGATATATCCAATTAATCAAAAAATATGGATCTCTATGATCAAAATAAGTTCAGTGAATATTTCAAAAATGTTTCTATCAATCTCACAAACCACGTATCTCTCACTGACATCTCTTCAGATGACCTTATTGCCACCTCTGTCATTGGGATCCTGTTGTCTTTGATGTGCGTTACCGGAGTGGTGGGAAACTTTTATACATTAGTGGTAATGTGCATCTCCATGACCACAGCCACATCAATGTACATTCACATAGTCAACCTGGCGTTGGCGGATCTCCTGTACCTTTCCACTATCCCATTCATTGTTCACAATAGTTTTGTAAAGGACTGGTACTTTGGAGAAATTGGCTGCAGGGTTCTGTTGAGTTTGGACCTTTTGACCATGCATGCCAGCATTTTCATCTTAACCGTAATGAGCACAGAGCGGTACATTGCTGTGGCTAAGCCTTTCGATACAGTGAGAAGGTCAAGAAGCTACAGAAAGACCCTAGCATGTGCAATCTGGATTTTGTCCTTTCTTCTGACTTTACCCATGATGCTGATGATACATCAGGAAGAACGGACATTGGACAACGGAAGTGTTCGAAAACTATGCACGCCCACGTGGAGTGATGAACATTATAAAGTCTACCTGACCGTGTTGTTGACTACCAGCATCCTTGCTCCGGGGGTTATCATTGGCTATTTATACATTAAGCTGGCAAGAGCCTACTGGATCTCACAGACTAAAAGCCTCCTAAATAAGGAACTTCAAAGGTCTCCAAAGCAAAAAGTTATACTGATGATCTTCATCATTGTGCTAGCATTTTGGGCCTGCTTTCTCCCATTTTGGATCTGGCAGTTGATACCCCTCTACAGCCACGGGGGGTTGAAGGTATCTGTTCAGACAGAAATCTACGTCAACAATCTAGTGACATGTCTCACCTATGGCAACAGCTGCATCAACCCCTTCTTGTACACATTGCTTACCAAAAATTACAAAGAGTATATCCGCAACAGGCAAAAAGGAGGACACGGATCTCTAAGTCTGAAGAGTGGAGCAGGATATCCTGAAAATTGTGCAAAAAGAACCGCGTCGGGTGGGAGTCAGCAGTGCACAGAGACTATAATAGTAAGCACCGCCAAGGTAACGAGTTCAAGGCCTTCAGAAACAAGAGGTAATATTGTCAAGAAAAAAAAACATAATATTTCTATTATCACTAGAATTGTAGCTTGTGTTAGTTGCTACCATTTTGGGTACATACCGTAAAAGTTATTTCATGTCAGCTCTTTCCTTTCCCAGTTCTCAGCTACACTGCATCCTGGCAATATGTTTACATGCAGAACTTCCTGTTTTCATCAACTTCCTACTACAGAGCTTGCCCACATCACTGTAGGGGGTGTGATTACTGCAGAGGGGGCAGTGTGGCAGGTGGAGCAAGGATTACAGAGCAAAGTATGCTGGGATATGGTTAGAAAACCCAGCAGGAAGCTCTTAACACTTCTATGCAATTAATCATCGGCAGATGGTTCTTCTGAGAATCCTTATACATTACTTCACATTAACAAGAAACAACGTCTCCAATAGTGTAATGTTGTCCTAGGAATATTCAGTATTCTACTTACTAGATCCAAGATCAACCACTCGCATATCACCAAACACCACACCGTAATCCCAACTCCACTTACCATAACTCTGATCTTTCCATCCAGTTCCTTATCGCTCCACACCGGGCTCCTTCCTCCAATCCATCTTCCTCTAAGCATCTATCGTGTTGGAAAGCCTCCAATGGTACCTTTTAATATACTTATAATAAAAATGTCTGTATTTTATCGCATATATTGGTATTTCATTTGTGGTAAATAATTAGAGAGCCCTGTTTGGTGCACACCGTATCGGTGTGTGCATTGTGCTCCAAATCTTTTTGATGTGATATTGAAGCCTCCAATGGTGTAGCACCAAAACTTATAGCAGCTTAAACACACTTTAAAATATGGCGATGACTGTTTTTATTGAGGTGCAGATCCATAAAATAACTTCGGGAGGATCGTCTGGTACTCTGGTGGGCCATTCCGATGCTGTTTGTGAGAAAACTGAAGGAAACCCATGCAAACACATGGACAACACACGAAACATACTCTGCACACTCTATTACAACACAACAGTTCCAACCACTTAGCTATATGATACATGTGTACTGTACATACAAGTTCTTTATGCAATTAAAGGGGTTGTGCAGACAGTATATATTGATAACCTATCCTGAGGGTAGGTCATCAATATCTCATCTGCGGTGATCTGACAACCGGCACCTCCGCCAATCAGCTATTTGAAGAAGAGGTGGCACTTCCTGCGAGCAATTACGAGCTTTATTACACTGCCCATCGTCTCAGAAGCACAGTGTAATTACAAGTACTCGCTCCATTCACTTGAATGGAGCGAGTACTTGTAAGTGCTCTGCTGCTGCTGCAAAGGAAATGATGGGCAGTCTAATGAAAAAATAGTAGAGCTCGCATGGACCCCCGCCAATCAGGTATTGATGACCTTTCCTGAAGATAGGTCATCAATATATAACGCCTGCACAACCCTTTTTAATCATGTGGGAAACAAATAAATTTATTATATCCAGCATTAAAACCATCATACAGTGCCCAAATAATAGTGTCATAGAGGAAACAAATCTGTCAGTCTTGGAATAATGGTACCATATACTGCCTAAATAATACCACAATACAATGACCAAATAAGAGCTGTACAGTCATGGCCAAAAGTTTTGAGAATGATACAAATATTAATTTTTACAAAGTCTACTGCTTCAGTTTTTATAATGGCAATTTGCATATACTCTAGAATGTTATAAAGAGTGATCAGCCTAACATCAATTACTTGCAAAGTCAATATTTGCCTAGAAAATGAACTTTATCCCCCAAAACACATTTCAACATCATTGCAGCCCTGCCTTAAAAGGACCAGCTAACATCGTTTCAGTGATTGCTCCATTAACACAGGTGTGGGTGTTGATGAGGACAGGGCTGGAGATCAATCTGTCATGATTAAGTAAGAATGACACCACTGGACACTTTAAAAGGAGGCTGGTGCTTGGCATCATTGTTTCTCTTCTGTTAACCATGGTTATCTCTAAAGAAACACGTGCAGTCATCATTGCACTGCACAAAAATGGCCTAACAGAGAAGAGTATCGCAGCTAGAAAGATTGCACCTCAGTCAACAATCTATCGCATCATCAAGAACTTCAAGGAGAGAGGTTCCATTGTTGCCAAAAAGGCTCCAGGGCGCCCATGAAAGACCAGCAAGCGCCAGGACCGTCTCTTAAAAGTGTTTCAGCTGCGGGATCGGGCTACCAGCAGTGCAGAGCTTGCTCAGGAATGGCAGCAGGCAGGTGTGAGTGCATCTGCACGCACTGTGAGGTGGAGACTCTTAGAGCAAGGCCTGGTCTCAAGGAGGGCAGCAAAGAAGCCACTTCTCTCCAGAAAAAACATCAGGGACAGACTGATATTCTGCAAAAGGTACAGGGAGTGGACTGCTGAGGACTGGGGTAAAGTCATTTTCTCTGATGAATCCCCTTTTCGATTGTTTGGGACATCTGGAAAACAGCTTATTCGGAGAAGACGAGGTGAGCGCTACCACCAGTATTGTCTCATGCCAACTGTAAAGCATCCTGAAACCATTCATGTGTGGGGTTGCTTCTCAGCCAAGGGAATTGGCTCTCTCACAGTCTTGCCTAAAAACACAGCCATGAATAAAGAATGGTACCAGAATGTCCTCCGAGAGCAACTTCTCCCAACCGTCCAAGAGCAGTTTGGCGATCAACAATGCCTTTTCCAGCATGATGGAGCACCTTGCCATAAAGCAAAGGTGATAACTAAATGGCTCAGGGAACAAAACATAGAGATTTTGGGTCCATGGCCTGGAAACTCCCCAGATCTTAATCCCATTGAGAACTTGTGGTCAATCATCAAGAGACGGGTGGACAAACAAAAACCAACAAATTCTGACAAAATGCACGCATTGATTGTGCAAGAATGGACTGCTATCAGTCAGGATTTGGTCCAGAAGTTGATTGAGAGCATGCCAGGGAGAATTGCAGAGGTCCTGAAGAAGAAGGGTCAACACTGCAAATATTGACTTGCTGCATTAACTCATTCTAACTGTCAATATAAGCTTTTGTTACTCATAATATGATTGCAATTATATTTCTGTATGTGATAAAAACATCTGACAAACACACATAAAAACCAGAGGGCAGCAGATCATGTGAAAATATAATATTTGTGTCATTCTCAAAACTTTTGGCCATGACTGTAGATACAGATCAATCAAGTCTGCTTTGAAAAAGGTTAATATTTGCAAACAGTCTTTATTACAAATCTCCTTCTGTTTCATGCCCATAGCTCTATGTGTCTCCATGGTTACAGACTACAAAGAAACACTACGTAGTCTGATCCTGTAATCATACCTCCTTCTGTCCCTATCGCTAAGCTACAGAATGTACTCTATGCCGGAACAACAAAAAAGCAGGTGCAGAGTATTATTTGTAGACTATGGGGGAGACTTTTCAAGCAGTCTTGATCTCCTGTGCAGTGGAGTGAGATGACTCCTAATTGATTTGCCGGAAACTCAAATCTATGTCAGCTACACTTGAACTTGGAAATTAAAGTAAATCCGATGGGTTGCAGAAGGCCCTGCCCGCCTGTTAAGCCCTCTCCTTTATGCACCACTTTAGAAAAGTGTCAAGAAGCTCTAAAAGTTTCAAATTATGGGACAAATATGGCATACACCATACAGTAAGTTGTGACTTTTTTTTTTTTACGCCACATCTCTTCCTATACCTACAGAGACCCACACTACATAGGGGCTGTAGACAAGAATATTTTTAATCAACACTGTCTGTAATGTTTCTTTTTTGTGTTTTATGCTTTTTATTTTTTTACTTGTCAGGTCCATTATAACCAAGAACACACGATCCTCTGGAATTCTCTGTTACCGTCTCCGCAGTAAATATTTCACTTTAGGGAATGATGCTTCCATGACTATCAGAGACAAGAAACCTTTGGCACAAATCTGGAGATCGGACAGGACAAGTTTAAAACCTAAAACTAGGGTCAGACTGGTCCACAAGTGTACCAAAGGATCCTCCAGTGGGCCAAGCTCTAACACAGTAATGGATTCCAATAGAACAAGGCACCTGACGTCTAGCAGAAGACAATTTCATTGGGAGCTGACCTCAGAACCTATAACCACCAGATATCCTATTAAGCCTTATTGATGAGAAGTCCTGCATGTGGAATGACAGCATAAATTACAGTACTTAAACGTGGGTCTTCACATCAGGTCTACACAGAGGGTGTGCCCTCAAAATAATTTCCTCTGGTGGGCTCAAGAAGCTTGAGTCCAAAGCTGCATGAAACTATTAGAACTAGTGTCCTAGACAAATCTAAAGAGGAAACTCAGAAGATACAAACAGGTTACAGATGAGCAAATTAATTCGAAAGAAATTGAATTAATAAATTATCTCCAAAAAATTGAATTCTAGCGAATCTGAAACTTTTGTGATTCATTTTGGACCAATTGCAGAACGAGAACACAGAGAAGGGGGCATCTGCCACCAAAAAGGAATCATTTATAGGACCTTTTTTCACTTAAAAAACAAAATAAAAAAAGGATTTATTACACAGTTTGTTAGCACCGGTGTCTGTCTATTAGCCATAGTCATCTATGTCACTGGGACATTGCTAATGTTGTCTCCAAGCAGAAGATCTGAGCAGCGTCTAGATGAGATTTGTTGAAATGTCATCTGCATGGACAGTACTGTAATACTCTGACGATTTTCCAAGCGCAAATCTGCACTAAAAATCTGCAGCAAATGCAGGAGGCCCTAATAGTAATTTTTTGCCTCCATTTGCAGTCAATAATGTTCTGAATATTCAGTTGTTCTGAATATTATTTTACAGAAACATTGGTGTGAACTTACTGGTAACATCTTTGTCCAGTTCTCTACAAGACTTGTGATCCATGGGATCGCTCTTTGGTCCTTTTTGTCCTTCTTTAGGCTACCATAGTTTCCAAAAAGTGCCCCATTTCTATGGAAAAACAGTGCACCTTTACTTGTATTTTGTATTTTTTGTTCCCTTTCCACAGTCCATTATATTTGATGGGATTTCGCTTCATTAACTTCTTACTTTTAGAAGTTTATAATATGTGTGTATTTGT
The DNA here is from genome assembly GCA_900303285.1 of Rhinella marina. Lineage (NCBI taxonomy): Eukaryota > Metazoa > Chordata > Amphibia > Anura > Bufonidae > Rhinella > Rhinella marina. The sequence continues at coordinate 90,873 of ONZH01002225.1, forward strand.
TTCATCTTTTTGACCCCGCCAGACTTCTGTAGTTTGAGTGAGCTTTTAGTTACTATGAAAATTTTATATATGCCCTAACTTGTACAGTATAATGCATAGACTTGCTGTAATATCTTTTGAATTACTTTTTTAGCTGGTATTTTAAAGGCTATGAACACCTTCAGAGACTTTTTTTAATTATTGCATTCTACAAATCATTTTTTAATTGGTCTTCATAAAAAAAAAGTTCTGCTGTTTTTAGATACAAGGGTTAAAAAATCAGTTTGCAGAATATCACTTCTCAGTCCCATCAGGTGAGGTCTTATGGGAAGCCTTATCTCTGATCTCCTGACCTCATAAACAATCATTTATGCCATATTCATATCAGTTTGATAAGATTTTAAGTGAGTGTTTATGCGTTCAGGCGGTCAGCTGATGGGACTGAGAAATGATACTCTGAAAACAGACTGATTTTTTAACCCTTATATCTCAATAAAACAGCTGAGCATTTTTAATAAAGACGAAATGAAAAAAATTATTTTTAGCCAGAAATGAGTAAAATGCAATCATTAAAAAAATGCCCCAAAGGTGTACATAGCCTTTAAATGGAGTCTGTCACCTCCTATGCCCCTATAAAGCGCTTACATACTCAAATAGCACACCTAATCATAAATCTACTGGTACCTTTGTCTTTTTCTTCCGACTTTTATAAGCTGCAAAAACGCTTTTTATTCCATATGTAAATGAGCACTTGGAAGTGCCCAGAGGCGGCGTTCACGGCCATGGAGCCCGGGCTCCTGTGCTTTTTTTCTGCTATCCCCGCCCCAGCCACTGCCTCCACCCGTCCTCCTCTTCACTCGAGTCCTCCTTCTTTCCTGCTGAGATCCCGTGTCTGTCCGGTCACGCGCCGCGTCGGGGCATGCGCATAGCGATGGCATCACTGTAGCTACTGCTCATGCGCCGGCCCGGCACAAGACTGGACAGGCACGGGATCTCATCAGGAAAGAAGGAGGACTTGAGTGAAGAGGAGGGCGGGCGGAGGAGATAGCAGAAAAAAAAGCGCTGGAGCCCGGGCTCCACGGCCGTGAACGCCGCCTCCGGGCACTTCCAAGTGCTCATTTACATATGGATTAAAAAGCGTTTTGCAGCTTATAAAAGTCTGAAGAAAAAGACAAAGGTACCAGTAGATTTATGATTAGGTGTGCTATTTGAGTATGTAAGCGCTTTATAGGAGCATAGGACGTGACAGACTCCCTTTAAGTCTTTTTTCATGCCTCGACCATGATTGGCTTTTGTGGTTTTACTGCCTTATCCTTACTGTATATAAAGCTGTGTTATATTTTACCCATGACTGATGACGGTACCAGCGCGGTGCCAAAATACTCTTTCAAATTACGGTAATAAATTATTTCCTGTCAGAATTGCAAGCGTCTGTGGTGCCTCATCTTTTTTCTTGATAATTACTCATCTTTTGGTTCACGTCAGGGCTGTGGTTAGGCCGATCCAAAAAAATATTGCCTTTGCTCCTTCTCAGCCATGCAGATGTAGATTGGTTATCGTCTTGCTCACTGAATTAAGACCACTTCAGTCTCACCTTGTCAGCCACAATTGTGATAGAAAGTCCTTGGCTGAAGCTGGTCATATGTCATTTGGCCATCTGCCATCCCTCCCAACCATCTCGCTCTCTCATATACATGTATCTTTGGCTTAGCATATGTGACGAGCGGGGAGTAGAATATTTAGGAAAAGTGTAAAAGTATAGGTCAACTTCCAAGCTCCATGGGAGAAGCATTGATTTTCATTCGTAATCCAGGTAAAGTTCTCTTGGTTATCGGCTCATCTAGGCCAATCCCTTATTACCATAATTCCTACATGCTTTCATAGCATTTAAAGCTATACATTTAGTGTGACCCTAAATCTATATATCGTCGCATGCGCAGTAGGAGTGGGCTTCATAATACTGCGCATGCACAAATATATCATCCTGGCTGTACAATGGATGGCTAGGCAGTAAATTAGGTAGATTTTTACTGTCCATGCCTTGGTTCTTGGATTTGGAGCATTCGCAATAGAGACAGTGGGGTGGGAGTGTGCCTACAGTCATAGACAGGTTGGATAGGTGACTCCCAACCCCCCCCCCCCAAGGTGTGAAGTCACTTGGACAAGCTCAGGGGAAATATGATTATTTACATTCAGAGCAGCAAGTAGAGAACATGGAACTGATAGAACTGAATCCCCAGGAACATACAGACATTAACACCGCTACAGAATATGTCTGATGCAATATATTTATAGGAAAGTGGCCAACCCCTAGTAATGGTGTCGTAAGGTCTTCATCAAAGAGGATCTGCAAACAAGCCTTGTTGGCTTGGAACCTAAGGGTACGTTCACACAACTATTAAGGTCTTAGTCACATGTCAGAGGCTCACAGACGCGTGCAGTCCGGGCTCTCCAACGACAGCCCATGCATTCATTGATTTATTCACATATCCTTGTTTTTCGACTGATGATGGGTCAGGAAAAAGCAGTAGAGGAATGAACCATGACGAGCCAAAAGTAGGACTCTACATGAACATATGGAGGTGTGAATAAGCCCTAAGACGTATGGAAAAAAGGACCGAGAATCTACAGCAGAAATCCAAGACTGACTCTAGGATTTCTGCCATGGCTTTGCAGTTTGACCTGGTGAGGTTCTGCACATGGATTATCCCTGTTCAAATCAGGACTACACTGATTCTTTCTGAAAACAACAGGATGTGGATCTGATATGGACTTCATGTAGATATTGGTGTGGAATACCCATCAAAATCTGCATGGAAATATTGCCTTGTGAGCATACTCACAATAAAATTTTAAAATGGTTGGTTGAGAAGGCCATAGTAAAGATGTTGTCCAGGACCAATAAGCTGTTTGAAGGGGCTGCAAAACTTGGCCAAGCTTTGTGGCCTTTGTCTAAGCCTGTAAGTCCATCGGTCATGTGGCCTTTCTATAGCTCAATCCTATTTGTTTGAGTTGCAATACCAAGCACATCCACTATATAATGGATAGCGCTGTGCTTGGTATACAATGAAGAAGCCACAGCCCCTTCAAACAGCTGATTGTTGGGGCTGCTGTGAGTCGGATGCCCACCGATCAGATATTCATGACCTACCCTTAGTCCCTTTAAGGATTATTTGGAAGGAGGGAAACAAAGAATAGCCCAAATAAATCACAATACAAGTAAATGATAACCATATAGTGAAATAACACTGCCATACTATGCGCCATCAGTGCCATATTGTACCTAATATTTACGGGATGCCAGTATGAAAAGGAAGTCTCCCACGTGCTCAGTAATTAGTGAGTTTAGTAGAAAGGGTCTCACTCAATTTACACAGGTAGCTACATACCATGGGGTGAGATCCAAAGAGGGGTGGGGGTGTTTGTTACCCTTATGTCCATACTGATATACGTCCACTGGTTGACTGGTCTTTACATGGTTGGTAGGTGTGTTCAGACCTTTTCAACCCAAAACAATGCTACTTGTTCAGAGGGGTTTTCTGAAAATTAAATAATGATGGCCTAGGTAATCAGAATCTGATTGGTGGGGTCCGACTCCTGGCATCCCCGCCGATCAGTGGTTTGAAGGGGTGGCAGTGCACAGACGAGAACTGCAGGCTCTTCAATACCCTAAGCACAGCGCTGTACATTGTATAGTGGCTGAGCATGGTATTGCAGCTCATTCCCATTCATTTGAATGGGAGTACCACTTAGTCTTCCAACAGCTGATTGGTGAGGGTGCTAGGAGCTGGACCCCCACCGATCCAATGCTGGTAACCTATCCTGAGGACAGTATGTGATCGGTGGGGGTCCAACACCCGGGACCCCCACCGATCAGCTGTTTGAGAAGGCATCGGTGCTGCTGTGAGCACCACAGCCTTCTCTCAGATTTTCCTATGCTAGTGACCACAGGTTCATCGGTCACATGGCCTAGACACTCACACGAAACACTACGCAAACAGCTGATCGGCAGGGGTCCCAGTTTTTGGACCCCCACCGATCAGATACTGATGACCTATCCTGAGGATAGGTCAATGGTATAGAAATCTTGGAAAATCCCTTTAAACAAAGTTGTGTTATAGTAATATTACTTTATATTGGAGCATTAGTTTTATGTTATCACAACCAGTGCAGGAGGAGCAGAGGAAGGTTACAGGTTACATCAACAGTCCCTATACATACAGTATACACTACATAGAGGATTTCTTTGTCAAATGTGTTCTCCTTTCCCAGAAATGGTGGGTGAAAATCCTCCCTGAACCTGTAGAGCCGCCTTTGTTCCTTTATTTTGACACCTGTGGAGCAGGTGAAGAGCTCCAGCTGAAAACACTTACACCCACGTATTAGTAACTCTATACATGCTGCGCCCCTTTATAAACTGTCAAAAGAACATGTAAACTAGCAAAAATATAAATAAAATTGCACATACAATTTGCTAGGTTTTTAGATGATCTCGGCATATATGTTGGTGGCCTATACTGCTAGGATGTCTAGTCGGCTAATTTCCAATCACCCTTGCTGATCCCTACAACCAAGTCATAGTGGTGCTAGCAAACCATTCTGTCAGTTGGCATGGATCTAGCGATCAGTAAGGGTGACCTCGATCAGACCTTCATCAATCATTGGTGGCCTATCCTAGCAATATGCCATCAAAAACTCTAGCAGGGGAAGCAGAATATGAAAACTAGGAATCTGGCGTAGGGAGGAATATACAGAGCTAGGGAATGGGATTAATTTGAGTTATGCATATGAACAATCCGGGCTTGTCAAAGCAAGATGAACCTGGTTTGCCCATCACTAAAAGGTATGCATCCAGAATTTTAAATACATGTCTATTAGAAAATTGTATGATTTCATAATCAACACTTATCACCTATTTACAGGGTAGGACATAAGTGTCTGGTTCTTGTGTTCTGTGAGGGTCCCAGCAGTGAGACCTCTAACGTAGTCTCGTGTTCTCCAATTGAATGAGGTGATGGTCGCACATGCTCAGTAGATCCACCTGGTTACTGATGCTCTGCTCTCAATAAAGTGTATGACAGCAGTGCTGCAGTAATCAGCTCTGTCCACTATTTAGTGGTCACAGCTGTGTAATTCTGGCATTTCGGGTGACTAGTGATAGGGATAGGTCATCAACTGTTAAATCCTGAAGAATCCCAGGTTTAGGGTGCATTCACACGACTGTAGTTTTGGGTCCGCATCCGTTCCGCAATTTTGCGGAACGGGTGCGGACCCATTCATTTCAATGGAGCCGCAAAAGATGTGGACGGCACACAATGTGCTGTCCGCATCCGTAGGTCCGATCCGCGGCCCCGCAAAAAAGATAGAGCATGTCCTATTCTTGTCCGCAATCGCGGACAAGAATAGGCAGTTCTATCATAGGGCCGGCTACAGTCACACAGCCGGTATCCGTGTTTTGCGGATCCGCAATTTGCAGACCGCAAAACACATACGGTCGTGTGAATGTAGCCTTACACATCATATAAATATTATCAAACGCTACATGGGAATTTTTGTGCAGATTTTGCTCATCACATAGCCAAAAGTGTGTGGACATCTGACCATCACAACCATGCGAGCTTGTTGGACATCTCATTTCAAAACCCTGGGAATTAGAGTGGAGATGGGCTATAATAGTGTCCAATCTTCTGGGTAAGCTTTCCATAAGATTTTGGAGTCTGTATGTGGGAATTTTTGTCCATTCTTCCAGAAGAGTATTTGTGAGGTCAGATAATGATGTTGGAAGAAAGACCTGGCTCACAATCATTGTTCCAATTCATCCCAAAAATGTTTAGTTGAGCTCAGGTTTCTGTGGAAGTCACTCAGGTTCCTCCACACCAAACTCATCATGTCATGGATCTCGCTTTGGTCATGCTGGACCATAATGATCTTGTGGGCGGCTGCTCGACCAAGAAAACCAATTTCATGAAAATTTAAGTTGCCATCTGATTGGAAGCAGACAGGATGATGGGAAGTAAATAACATGTACATAGAAGAAAGGTATGATAGACAATCTGTCACGCTCTGGTGTGGAGGGAATAGCCACACCGAGCGTACGAGAGAAGGGAAAAGACCAAAACCAGGGAAACGGTCACGTCCTGCAGGGAACCCTGAAATTAGGCCCTGACTGACTACCAGTATGAACAAACCTGTTCAAAGTTCATACACAGGAACCTAATAATAAATGCACCCTAGAAAACCCTGCAGCTAGTGAAAGAGTAAACCCGTTCCTCCAAGAGTTAGGACGAACAGGAGACTCCAAAAGGAAAACCACAAAAGGGAAAAAGACACTTATCTTAAGCAGATATCGCAGCAACCGGATCTCAGCCGAGATCCACACCACACACTACTAAGAAGGCAGAAAGTATAAACCGCAAGGGACACTGGGAGAGGAAGGGGTAAATAGGAGAAAGCTGATTACCACAGCGGCAACAGCTGAGGGGAAGGGGTGTGGTGAACAGCAACCAAACCAAGAGAAAAGCATGTCAAATTATGTCACTTTAGAAAGCCGCGCAGAACGTCTGATACCAGACGCAAGCCCACTCGTGACACAATCATGTAGGAGGTGAGTGATGAGAAGATGTTTTTTTCCCCCAGAAGATCTTCTTTAAAGGGAACCTGTCATCAATTTTATGCTGACTGTACTGAGGGCAGCATAAAATAGTGACAGAAATGCTGATTTTAGCGGTGTGTGACTCATGAGCTAAAAGTAAGTGGTTGCCGAGAACCAGCATCATAATCATTGCAGCTCAGGACTTGAAAAGAGTAACATCTACCTGAGAAGAGTCATGATTATTCATAATCTCCTGCTCTCCCGCCCATCTACTGATGATTAGCAGTTGTCTCCTATAGAGAAAGGTAGAAAACTTGGTAGAAGACTGTCAGTCATCAACAGGTGGGCGGGGAGAGCAGGAATTCATGAATAACCAGGACTCTTCTCAGGTGTCCAGGACTTTTTTCCAGGCCCAGTCTGCAATGATTGTTATGTTGGTTCTTGGCAACCACTTACTTTTAACTTATAAATGACAGACCGCTGAAATCAACTCACCTGTCTGTACTTAATTCTGCCGTTAGTACGGGCAACATAAAGGCGATGACAGGTTCCCTTTAAATTACTCTCATGATATTGAGTTCAAAATGACTGCTCTCACAGTTTGACTATAACTTTTTATTAACTTTCAGGCACATACATACATCTAGTTTTCAATACAAATGTTTTAATCTTAGCGTTTGGTTCTAAGACATGGTAGCTTACTTTTGTACTGAGTTTCCTTGATGACATTTTTTTAAAATATAGATCTAACATAAGAAAAAAACCTAAAAAATATTTATTGGGTCACCTCAGCTATAACAACATGATGCATGTAAAAGGTTCAAACAAAAGAGGTTCAATGCCAGATTGATGCTAAAAACAAAATATAGCCTAAAGGAAAATGTACATGAAAGAGACAAACAATGGTTTAAGATGAAAGCCATGTCCTATCTGTACGATGTTTGGCTGTTTTCTTATTTGTAGCCCATTGCTCATCTTGTCTTTAATTAAAATAAAAGCAAATTAAAGAACACACAAAAAAAGACCAACTAAAGCGTCCTGATCCGTCTTTAAAAATACATCTTTAGATTTAACAGAAAAATATAAGATTATCTTTTAAAAATGAACCTGAAAATCCTGTGAAGACGTCATTTACACATCATAGGCTTCTGAGTAGACCGGTCGGCCATGAATGAATTCTGTGCATTTCCTGACCTACAGAATAGTAACCTTACGCTTTGGATATCAGGCCATGAAACTCTCAAAAACATCTGTCTGAGCTGCTGTCTCTGAAGACGGGAATATAAAAAAAAGCCCAGGCAACAATCTATACAGTCTAATTTTGGTGTCTGAAACCTGATCGTAGTCTGGTCCAGTCAAGTTCTACAGTTTTGATTTCACATGTGTCGATGGGTTCAGGGCCTGAGCTGGCTTTTGTACTTTCAAGACCTATTACCGAGTCTTTGACAAATCTAGAGTGGCGCACCCTTCGCGTAAATTTTAATGAAGCAATAACCGAGAGCTGAAAAAGACAGATCATACGAGCACAGCTGGCCACAGAGCCAGAGATAGATCTGTGAGTTCACATTGACTGGTCAAAGGGAATGTATCACCTCGATTTTTTACAATGTAATATTATATTTTTAAAACAAACGTTTTTCTTTTTCTTTTTTTCAAATAAATTTTTTATTTCCTAATTATAGATTTTTAAATTCTGTTTTCTGCACATTATTATGGAGTCGGCCATTTTGCTGGAGCTGCTGTTAACAGCGTTCAGAGATTTGTTTTACGGCAGCCATAGGAAGCTGTAGTCTTTGGGGGAGATTTATCAAAATTGGTGTAAAGAAAAACAGGCTTAGTTGCCAATAGCAACCAGTCAGATTCCACCTTTTATTTTTCAGAGCAAGTAAGGCAGTTTTTATTTACACCAGTTTTGATACATGTTTCCCATTGACTTCTCTGGGAGACTATGTAGACATGCTCTGTGCAAAGGTCATTGCGCAGGGAGGAGAAGGAGATGAGCTGTGACCATTACCATTTGATATATGTGTAGATAAATATAAATATATATATATATATATATATATATATATATAGCAAAGGATTCACCATATATATTTTTTTCTTTTATTTCTTTTGGATGTTTTGCCTCCGCAGCCACTGGGGCACACCGTACTTTTTCTGCTGTGCCGCCAATAAATTAACTATATATATATATATATATATATATATATATATATATATATATATATATGTATATATATAATATTAGTGTATAGTATAATATATATATATATATATATATATATATATACACATAAAATGACACTGGTGCAGCTTCTGACCAGGTATGCTGTTCTCCTGATATGGGCCTGCCGGTTTTTGTAGGATGCAGGTCAGTGTTAGTGTAGGACTCATCCGATTGGAAGCCACCTTGATCGTTGGTGGATGAGCCCGACATATTTATGATCATTTATATGCGCTAAGAGCTTCCACTTTATCTACATAGCAGTTATGCTTTTTTGCTTCTTCACATGTTCATTTCATGTTCATTTTATGTCTCATGGCTCATCTAGTGCTGCTGCCATTTTCTGTTTAGTATATATATATATATATATATATATATATTAAATAGTGTTTAGTGTTACTTGTCATAGTAATCCTGCCTGTGATGATAATGAGATGACTGCGGAGAAGTGGTCTCTACAGGACAGGAAGTATCAGTCTACTATAAGGCTCAGTGGCCAAAGTGAAAACTGCAGGATTTTAGTTCCGGAAAATTAAAACAACTCCCAATTAAAAAAAAAAATATGTTTAACATAAAAACGTAGTCATTTTCTGATGTCACATTCCCTTTAAACTGGTCTGCTATTTTACAAATACCTGTACCCCCTAATAAATGTCATGAGAATTTAGAAGAACCCTTACAAAGGGAAATATCAACTATCACTAAGGCACCTATATTAAGCAGCTGTCGTTACAGTCACATTCAAGAGCAAATTAACTAGTCCTGGCTTAGAGATGAAGAAGGTTTCTCAATCCTGGTTTAGTTAATCCGCATTTAGCGAGCAGTCTGGGCGCCCGACTTATTACATAAGAAGCACAGTATTATTGTAGAACGTAGCGAGAAGGTTGGAAGACTGCATTTCCATAAGTGGCTATGTTAACGTGTAATTATTGTATTAGCTGCCCCCTTTATATACAAAACTGCCAGAGGAGAGATTTCAAAGTACATTCCTAATCGAAGGCAGCGGGAAGAATAGAAGACAATGCGTAAGGATAACCATAGCACGGAGCGTTAGGTAAGTCGGCATGCTCCTAACCCTATACAATACTCTAAGCCTCTTAAAGCTTGGGGGTATATTATTTTGTGTTTCTAGCAGGGGGGCTTAGGCTCGTAGTGAGTGGTTGGTTGATTTCTTAGAATCAGATACCATCATGAGGCCTTGTTACACCAGCATCACTTTTCTCGAGAATGCACAAAGCTAATCATGGTGGTCGCTTTCACGTGGTGGTCGTTTTCACATCATACATTCAATTGCAGCTTGAAGAGCAGAAAACCATATTTTATTAAAGAATTTAACAGACCCTATCTAAACTAAGAATGGTGGGAACTGGAAGTTTTAGGGCAACACCACATAGGTACAGTGAAACCTCTCCAAAAGACCACCTCTTTGAGGAGACCACTCCTTTATCCAGACTGGATGTCCTGTACTAGATTGGCCATGTATTATGTATATTGGCCAACTTCTCGAGGAAGACCTCTGCCCCAGAAGGTCATCTCAAAGAGGTTTCACTGTATGTTCATATGTCCGCTCCTACGGCCAGACACCGGTATTCTCACACCCTGCCAAAAAAACAAACAAAACTTGAGTTAATACCATATAAAGTGCTCTGTGAAAATCATGGCTGAGATAAGGAAACAAAGGGTTAAGGGCACTCATATGGAGTGTTTAGTCACTCATTCAAGAAGTCATTTTCATGGGGGGGGCGGCCTATGAGCTATGGTAAGTGATGCGTCGTTCCATTCGTTTCTGTTTCACCAGTCTATCTTTAGGTTTAGGGTAGAGGTAGAAACCCCCCTCCACCGCTGATCCTCTGTGTCAGGGCATCACTCGGGCTGAGGTTGTTGCTGCTGCTGATGGTTGGTTGATGGTTCTCCGCTATTTGCTTCAGGTTCCTCGTCAGAAACGGCTTCGAGGTGGTAAACTTGACGAATGGTTCGGGTGGTGAACTGAATTGGGGCCCTCCTAGGATGCAAGAAGATTAGAATACAGTAAGTTAGATACAGTAAGTAGATTGTTTTTTTTTTTTTATGAGGAAGAATAACAACAACGATGGCCTATCCTGAGGACAGTCAATGAATATTAAAAAAAATCAGCAAAAATTGGATAAAAAAATAAAGTTAAAAGAGTAGATGTTCCTATATATATTTAGCAAGGTATTTTAGTGGTTCTTTCCCTTCTTTTTAATGTATTTTGGTAGCAGTACTATGTACGTGCCCGCGTTCCTAAGGTCTGAAGTAACTGTAAATGTGTATTGGCTAGAATGAGTTAGGAAACTAGGCATGTAAGAAAGAGGATGGCTCCACTGAAGATCAGGGTACCATGTCTTCCTACTACTACCTTTATCTATATCATATGGGCATTAGCCAAGTGCCATGTTGGGAACTAGTTGATGTGGAGTTCCCTAATTTCTCCACGGCTTTGACATCTGTTACTCCGTTTTTATATCTCTTTTACATAGTTTAATGAACTTTTTATGCACCTAAGCATTGTTAATCCTATTTATTCCTGGATCTCAGAATTCACGGTAATACAATATATAAACACTGATAAGAGTTGTTAAACCACAACAGATGCAAAATCGCAAAAAAGCGGTCATCAGGACCAAAACACTCCGGTCATTAAGGGGTTAAATACAGAGGATAATAGGCTATTGGAGCGGTAAAACGGATTCATAATGGGAAAGTGTACACGAGGACTAAATCTACAAAAGTTTAAATATATTCCAATCATCTTCTCACCCTTTATCTTTAGCTGTCAACTTCGGCCCACCTTCTTAAGGCTTACATTTTTTACTAATCAACACCAGATACTGATATTCTGATTTTGTTTACATTCCATTATGAGCATAGGGCTGGCCATCTTGCCTGAGCTGCTAACAGATTTGCTTTACAGAAGCCACATGGGTCACAGGAACCTGTAGTCTGGAGGTGACTTGATTGATTTTTACGGGAGAGTGCCATGAGCTGTGCAGAGATAATTGTGCAGGGAGGGGGAGCAGGTCAGTGGTGACCATCATTTATTATTAATGAATCCTGTGTTACCTATATAGAGATGTCACCTTTCATTGTAATCCTGTCTGTGATGATAATGAGGTGACTGCTTAGGAGTGATCTTAACAGAACAGACAGTGTCAGCCTATTAGAAAGGCTCAATGTCCAGGGTGAAAACTGCAGGATTTCATAGTACTAAAGAAGATGGGTGGCCATTTTGCCTGAGCTGCTGTTAACTGATATACTTTACAGGAGCCGCATGGATCACAGGAACCTATAGTCTGGAGGTGATTTATTGACTTTTACAGGAGAGTTCCGTGTGCATGCTCTGTGGCTTGTGCAGAAGTCATTGTGCAGGGAGGGGGAGCAGGTGAGCTGTGACCATCACTTATTATTAAAGAATCCTGTATTACCTATATAGAGATGTCACCTTTCATTGTAATCATGTCTGTGATGATAACGAGATGACTGCTTAGAAGTGATCTCAACAGAAAAGACAGTGTCAGCCTATTAGGAAGGTTCAATGTCCAGGGTGAAAACTGCAGGATTTTATAGTACTAAAGAAGATGGGTAGCCATGTTGCCTGAGCTGCTGTTAACAGACATGCTTTACAGCAGCCACATGGATCACAGGCACCTGTAGCCTGGAGATGACCTATGACCTATTGACTTTTACTGGAGGGTGCCGTGGTCATGCTGTGTGGCCTTTGCAGAGGTCATAGTGCAGGGAGGGGGAGCAGGTGAGCTGTGACTATTACGTATTATGAACGGTGAATGTTTTTACCTATACAGAGGTGTTACCTTTCATTGTAACCCTGTCTGTGATGATAATGACACATCTGCTGAGAAGTGATTTCAACAGAACAGACAGTGTCGGCAGCCTATTATGAAGTGAAAACTGCAAGATTTCAGAATTTCTTTCTAATATAGTTAATGACATGGAAAATTAAAAAATAAAATCACCAAAAATTATTAAAAATGTATTTCACAATAAGAGGTTTTCTGATTTAATCAGGCTTTCATATAATTTGAGAAATCCGCTCATACACTGCTGTATATTTGGGCAAGGAGTGAGGTGCACCAGGAAATTCTCTGTATGTGGCTGTCACATCGACTAGAATGATGGTACAGATAGCATATAGCATTTCATATGATTAATGGACTTTCTATGACATGACCCTGTTTAGCCACCAGAGACAAGGACATCTGAACCCGACTGCGGGACTGTATTTATAGCAGAAAGCGAATGAATAAAAGGTATATTTCATTTTCTAAAGAATATTATTAGAGGATGATGGAATGTATTACACAATTCCCCCTCCGCCATATGTGATTATATACAGAAGTGGCGTGCACATAGTTAACGTGAGTAAACCGTAACGTGGCGCTCCAGGCGCACTGCGGGGCGCTGATAGCTCAGCAGGTTTAAACACAGGCTGCTGTCTGTGCGCGGCCAGTCCTCATTAATAGCTCAGCCCGGGAGGGGTCCTGCTTTCGCTGTCAATGGCCGTAACATCTCTTGACGGTCAGACAGGGATTCCTTTGTGCTCCGGGGCCATCCTCAGCACCTGGGCTGGAATACATTTGGACATGTTTTTATTTTCTTTTGCCGAGCACACAGCTATGGGGGAGACACAAGGTTTTCAGTCATAGAAGAGGGACGAGGAGACGCAGCCAAAACATGCCGGAGATTAAAGGGGGCGACGGTCAAAGTAGCAAATGAACGGTGGGTTATCGAAACTGAAAACACGCCACTGCAAAGGGTTAGTACTGCCCGACAGCCAGCAATGCAATCTCTCTTATTACCACCCAATATTTCCTGAAAATTCTTCTATTACAATAAAACATAATTTGGATTTTTTTTGGATGTTTAAGAAGGATTGCATCTTTTCTGGCATAAAGCTTGCTTGGCACCACTAGCAGTCAGCTCCTGGCACTGCAAACGCTGGATCGCTGCCCTGCAGAGAACCAATCTGGTCCATGAACATACCAGGTGGAGATAAATATATCTACAGGTGACATATGCACGAACCACCATTATGAAATAACCACGAGGGCACGACCATGGAGGGCAGACTGGTCGCAGGTTTCACCCTATGCATTGCATCTGCGCCGCAGGTCAGTAGACGCGGTGGATTTTTTAAAATTTTTATTGGCGGTATGTGGATCTCTGTGCATCTTAAAATCTCATCCACATTGCCGGTACTGTAAAATGCATTCACATTGGACATAAAGGTGGCAGATTATTCTGGAGAAACAAGTGGATGAGATGTGAATGTATCAGTTTAGCAATCCCCTGCCGCTCCCTCGGGACGCTTGCCTGGTGCCCCCCCTGGTCTCTGTATCCAGCAAGTGGTGTCTCGAAACGTGACCGCCGCAGTCAATCACACGCTACTGGGCTCGTATGTGTCGACAAGTCATCGCTGGAGGAAAGTATACACAGGAAAGTGTCCCACGGGAGCGGCCAGGGGACTAGTAAGGTTTTTGCACATTCAGCTTTACTAGAAAAGAGAAAGCCGAAGCAAAACAATTGGCTGAAGACTTCCTGCGTCTTTTTGTGGATTTGCTGCGGATATTTTCCTCTGCAAAGTCCGTCACATGCCTTATAGTATATTCCCCTAGGTTCATATTCCTCTTCTGATGGTTGACATGTGTATTATACATCTGCATTTGTCAGCTTTGGTGCAGCACAGATAACAGTGCCGTAAGTCAGCAAACCAGTTAGCAGTGGCCTCCACATTAAGGGTGCATTCACGCGACTGTAAGTGTTTTGTGGTCCGCACATGGCCGGTGGTATATAGAAAATGCCTATTCTTGTCCGGGACACGTTCTATATTTTTTGCAGGGCCGTGGAACGGAACAACGGATGCGGGCCCATTGAAATCAATGGGTCCGCACCTGTTCTGCAAAATTGCAGAACAGATGCGGACCCAGAATTGCAGTCGTGTGAATGCACCCTAAGCCTGCGGCCACACGTTGCGTATACACTGAGGATCTTCAGCGCTATATTTGTGTTTGGAAGGTCCGCAGCGTTTACAGAAGAAGCAAAGTGGATGAGATTTTAAAAAATCTCCTCCACATGCTGAGGACATTGTCCGTGACGGAGTGCGGTTATAACTTCATGTGTGGTGTAGATTGCCAATTTATCCTGTAGATTTAGATTTTTCACAACAAAGAGTGTGAAATCCACTGAAAATCTGCAGCAAAATCTGCATGTCACAGGGATTTTGCTGCAGATGCAGATTCCATTTGTAGCCGCACCAGGGATATAAAGGGAAGACTTTGGCTACATGCACACAGTGCGTAGTATGAGAACATTTTCTGCACAGATTTTGATGTGGAAAATCTGCAGCGTCATACAGTACCAGCTAAATAGATGAGATGGGCTATGGACATCTTCAAAAAATGTTCAGTTGTTTCTGAGATACAAAAATCGGTCTGTCTGCAAGCTGTGACTGTTTTCTTTGAATCCCGTCAGCTGACGGCTCGTGAGTACCTCTTATCGCTGACCTCCTAAACACTTATTTAAAGGGAACCTGTCATCAACTTTATGCTGACCCCACTGAGGGCAGCATAAAATAGTGACAGAAATGCTGATTTCAGCGGTGTGTCACTCATGAGCTAAAAGTAAGTGGTTGCTGAGAACCAGCATCATAATCATTGCAGCCCAGGCCGAGAAAAGAGTCAAATCTACCTGAGAAGAGTCATGGTTATTCATTATCTCCTGCTCTCCACACCCATCTGCTGATGATTGGCAGTTCTCTCCTAGAGAAAAAGGGAGAAAACTAGGTAGAAGACTGTCAGTCATCAGCAGGTGGGCAGGGAGAGCAGGAATCCATGAACAACCAGGACTCTTCTCATGAAGATTTGACTCTTTTCTAGGCCCAGTCTGCAATGTTTGTGAGGTTGGTTCTCGGCAACCACTTACTTTTAACTTATAAATGACAGACCTCTGAAATCAACTCACCTGTCTCTACTGTATTCTGCCATTAGTATGGGTAGCATAAAGGTGATGACAGGTTCCCTTTAAGCCATTCTCATCAGTATGGCAAGAATTGAGCTATAATGAGTGTTTATGAGGTCAGAGATAAGAGCTCTACACGAGCCATCAGCTGATGGGATTCACAGAAAACAGAATGTGACAGCCTGCAACCAGACTGATTTTTCAACTCTTGTACCTCAAAAACGGTTGAACATTTTTAATAAAGACCAACTGAAAAAAAACGACTTTTTATCCCAAAATGAGCAAAATGCAATCATAAAAAATGCCAAGTGTCCATAGCCTTTAGAATCTCATTTACAATAGACCAGCGGGGCAGATTTAGAAATGCAAAGGATGAGATCTTGGGCAAATCCGTGTCAAAATTCACAGCAAAATCTGCAAGCCACACATGTAGATTTTGGTGCGGATATGCAGAAAATCTGCATAAATTACCCTGCCATGTGCATAAACCCTTAAAGAGGCTCTGTCACCAGGTTTTAACCTATGTATTTTAATAAAATAAAAAATATTTTAATACATAGGTTAAAACCCCTTAACTTGTACATTTCTCACATACCTTTATTGCAGAGTATAGCGCAGCGGTTGTGCTGAAAAACGAAGTTAAAACATTATGCTAATGAGCCTTTGGAGCACCGGGGGGCGGGCTCTTTCCTCCTGAGCACCGCTTCTTCACCGCCCCCCCCGGGCCCGAGGCTCTCCCCCATGCCGAAGTCCACGCCCCTCTGTAAAGTGACTGACAGCGCTAGACCGTTTGGCCTAGCGCTGAAATCCCGTGCCTGTGCAGTCCGATCGCGCCGACGCGTGCGCAATAGCGCTTGCAGTGCCGAACACTGCAAGCGCTTCCATTCTTGTGCGCACGCGCCGTCACTTCCGGGTTCAGCGAAGTGACGGCGCGTGCGCACAAGGATGGAAGCGCTTGCAGTGTTTGGCACTGCAAGCGCTATTGCGCACCCGCCGGCGTGATCGGACTGCACAGGCGCGGGATTTCAGTGCTAGGCCAAACAGTCTAGCGCTGTCAGTCACTTTACAGAGGGGCGTGGACTTTGGCATAGGGGAGAGCCTCGGGGGGGTGGTGAAGAAGCGGTGCTCAGGAGGAAAGAGCCCGCCCCCCGGTGCTCCGAAGGCTCATTAGCATAATGTTTTAACTTCGTTTTTCAGCACAACCGCTGTGCTATACTCTGCAATAAAGGTATGTGAGAAATGTACAAGTTAAGGGGTTTTAACCTATTTATTAAAATACATAGGTTAAAACCTGGTGACAGAGACTCTTTAAGGCTCCATGCACAGGCAAAAGCGCATGCACGGCCTCTGCTTGGCAACACATAGTCCCGAGGGCACTATGTGTGCCGCCATATGGCACCTCTGCGGTTCATTCTCCCCTAAAGGTGATGCTTTCAGAGAAGAAACCTTTTATAATAACATGCAGCATTTTATTTCTCAGATAAAACCTCCATATAAAACAGGAGGCAAACTGAGGTAGAGTAAGCAGGCGGTATAACTATAACTATAGGCGGTATTCCGGATCAGGCATGAGAGTGTGTCAACTTCTCTAAAGTGCACAATGCACTGTCCAACCATACGTCAAACTAAAAACCGAAATATACGTCAGCATGGTGAGAAAAAAGGGAAAAACAGCTCGGTGCGGCGCCTCAACACATCGGGGGAGATCTAGGGGTAAATGTAATGCAGCAGATAAAGCGAGGGAACGCTCACACGGGGTCATGCACATACACATACT
This sequence comes from Rhinella marina, assembly GCA_900303285.1. Classification (NCBI taxonomy): domain Eukaryota; kingdom Metazoa; phylum Chordata; class Amphibia; order Anura; family Bufonidae; genus Rhinella; species Rhinella marina. The sequence continues at coordinate 108,441 of ONZH01002225.1, forward strand.
TGCGTTGCTGGCGCTCTAATTTGCTGTTATTGGAACAGACAGAAATGGTAAAAGAAAAAGAGAACAGAAATTAAAGCTATAGAAACCAGAAGCCTCTGGAAGCTACGCTACAAACGTGATTCAATAATGTCGCCATAATGCTCATTACACAATACACAATACATACAGATGTAGCAGACATTATCTTAACTCTTATAGTAGGCTTTAACTTTTTATATTTTTTGGCTTTTGTCGTACTTGTGTCAATTTAACGTTTGCTGCTACTGGTTTCGATCGTTGAGACCCACAATGGTTACCAGAATGAAGGATTCCCATCCCACAGCCGTATGGACGGAGCAGCAGTGGAGCATTCGCCCTTCTGCTCCATCCAAAGTCTATGGCACCGACGGAAAAAGCCGAGCCACTACATTCAAACTGTGCTTAGCTCTTAGGCCTCATGAACACAACCGTATGTATACAATGCTGTCCGCAAAAAAAGGGATACCGGCCGTGCACATGACGCATTCCTGTCTGCAAAACAGGCAGGAATAGGACATGTTCTATAATTTACGGATGAGGACAGCACCCGGATCTGTGCTGTCTGCAATTTTTACAGGACCCATAGAAATGAATGGGTTTGCTTGTAATCCCAAAAAAAATTTCAGACCAGACGCAGACCCAATGTCATGTTCTTGAGGCTGAGTGTCCCCTGTTCTGGTGATCGGTGGGGGTCCCAGGATTTGGACCTTATAGGATCCACACATAGTACACTACAAATTAAAGGGGAATCCCAACAAAATCACCTCTCTGAAGCAGTATATATAAAAAAACAGCAGAAGATGACACTGGTGACGGTTCATGAGCTAAGAGCTTAATGGAAAGTGTAGGGCATATCAGAACATGAGCGTGAACGCCCTTATATTAAAGGTGTTATCCCCCAAATTTTTTTACTCACTTATCTGGAGAACTTTCTTCCCTTTCTGTGGGTGGGCGCCGGCTCACATGGATGCAAGGCAATTAGCGCTTGTTAACCCCTTCCTCTGCTTCATACAAAATAGTTCCTCGCATATAGCCCCAGAGATATATAGGGTATGTAATGACCCCACAATTTCCTTCTCCAGAGCTGTCTACTTCTATGAATTTACAATTAGGGATGAAAGAATGTCTGGATGGCTTCACTATGAGATCACTACACCGGTGCTGAGGGAAGCAAGGAAGCTACTGAGCATGTGTGTCCACCTCTGAATGCAGGGAAAGGTGGACCAGAGCAATAAAGAGCAGGGGGCGCTACCAGAGGGGAAAATGTCATGTTCATAAAAAAAATATATATTTTTTTTATTGCATGTATGCTGTAATAATACTTCATTTAAAATGTCCTATTCATTGCATAGTAACACTTTTTATGGGATAACCCCTTTAAGGGTTCACTCACACGTATCGTTTCCATGGCTTATAATGGGTAGAACAGTATAGCATGCTGCATTATTCTACCCAGTAAAAAAGCAATCGCATCCTTCCAGTAGTACCTCCTTGTGAACTACTATGGCCATGTCAGAGATGTGGGAAGCTCACACTGATGTAAGGGATTTCCTGGAATCAGCCTTTATATGTCCTATAACCTGTAATTAGCTGATAAGTGATCGCTGGGGCCCCCGTGAGCAGTAAAACAAGGGTCCCATGTCCTTTATTTCTGTACGCAGTGTGAATGTAGTGGTGGTCATGCTCCCTGCTGCTAGGTCTATGGGCGCGACATAGCCAAGTCCAGCAGGTGAGCAGTGCCAAAGAGGTTGTCCAGCCATTTACTTTAAAAAAATTAATAAAAAATACTCAGAAAGTTGTAAAATACTAAAAAAAGAAATACCTCACTGATCCCTGTCTGCTTCCATTCTCATGCCTCTGGGGTTTCCGGTCAGTCTCTGTACTACCTGGTCCTGCTCAACATGGACATGTGGCAATGCACCCAATTACTGCCTGCACTAGAGGGCTTCTGCAGCCAGTGATTGGCTGCAGTGGTCACATTTCTGGGTTCAGAGGGACCATGAAGTACGGAGACCAGCAGAGGGCACATAGGAACGGGAGTGTCAGGAATCACTTTACACAACTCTGGGCGTTTTTTTTTTTTATAATTTATGTGTCTGGAAAACCCCTTTAAAGGAGAACTCCCGCAAAAATTTTTTGTTCTCTGACCTGTTAGAAAGGTGCATGATATAATCTGTAGTGATTGTCAGTTTCTTATCAGTGACTGTTTCTGTGAGTAAAAACCTCTCTTCTTATTGTAGCTGGGTCATGTGACCAACTCCCTGACCTCCAACTGACCCAGGACAGAAAGCCAGTAAATGCTCTATTCATTCCTATGGGAGCCTCACTTTCAGTCTCATAGGAATACATAGAGAATTAGACTTCCTGTCCACACATAAGTCTATGTGTGAGTTGGTGGGTCTAATTGCTGGTCACGTGACACAGATAAGAAACTTCAGGATGATATAAGTCAAAAATTCAGACACTGGTAAGAAAATGACATTCACTACAGATTACATCATGTACATTTCTAGCAGGTCATGGAATAAAATTTTTGTCGGGAGTTCTTCTTTAAGCTCATAGACTAATCACATCTCTAACATATAAGACAACCTTTTGGACTTCTGCTTTAAAGAACCTAAAAAGAGAAGAACACTCTTCCTTACCTTAACCGGCTCCTCAGCGTTGTCACCTCTCGGTTCATGGACTCTGCGGACTCCGTCACGTCTTCCAGTTCCCTCTGCAGTCGCCGGCGGTTGGAGTTGGCTCTTGAGGCCTCTTCTTCAGCTTCTTCTAACTGGCGTTTCAGCTGCTTCATGCGGATATGTGCTTTCTCCAGCTAGAAAAGTAAAGCACGTTTCTTATCACTGATCTGCATGGACGACCATGACCAAAATGTTTACTCCGGAAAAAAAATACTCCTGGGCAAATGTAACCGGGAACGAGAAAGTTACAAAACACGGAATGAATGGGAGTTTACCTGATCCTTGAACTGATCGGCATTCCTTCTCTCCTCCTCGACTTGTAAGAGGACCTCCTTCAGCCTCTTTTCAGCACGTCGCACCAGTTTGTTAGCCAGGACACGCTCCCTGGTTAGGTAAAGATAATGCAGATGTAATGTGTCTGTGCCAGACTCTTAAATAAAAATTTTGAAATTTTCTAATTGAATTTGAATGCACAGATTTTTCACTGGAAAATGTTAAAAGGTATACGTTATAAACTCAATTGCAGTCATTGATAATGAAAGGGGTTGTCAAAAACGACTAAATGTCCCCCATTTGTCGGTCCCCTCACACTGAATATACTTAGCTGGCTCCCCACGCCGCTCCTGGTCACCGCACCGCCGCTGCTTCTCCTTGTGCGCAGATGAAAACATCCAGTGTTGGGGGGAGCAGTTAATGGCAGGCAGTGACGGGGACAAGCTCATCCCCGTCACTGCCATTGGCAGCTCCCCCCCCTCCCCTCGACGTTTTCATCCGCGCACGGGGAGAAGCAGCAGCGGTGGTGCGGGGACCAGGAGCGGTGCAGGAAGTGGGGAGCCAGGTAAGTATATTCAATGGGAGGGGCCCGGGCATATGGGAGGGTATTCAATAGTCTTGGATAACTCTTTTAAGGGTCACATTAGCGTTATGAATTCCTTTATAGGGGGCCTTTATGAGGCATTCTGTTTTGCTCCGTCCTAATACATGTCTACGGTCACAAATAACGGTTCCGTTTTTCTTCATACATGATGGGAAAAACAGTCCTGTCGAGAGGACTATTTTTTGGGTCATGTATAATGGAATCAAACTGAACCGTTATGTGCGCCCCATGTGCCCCACACCCGAGACTTGAGGGTTCAAGTCTCAGGTGTGGTATTCAACCAGTCTTGGTGGATGGTGGCAAATCATAACGTCTAATATCTGGGAAATATACGGCCCCGTTTCGTTTCTTGTTGTTATAGAAGATGTAGTCCCACCTGAGGCTTCTTCCCCTGGCAGATGAAAAGACTATAAATGGTGCATTTATTTCTGGGCTGTGAATGGGTAATGAGAAAGTTATTTAGGAAGGTTTTCCCTACCTAAAAAGAAATGTCTGCTTGTAACTGAGCATAAAATGGGTTCAAGTTGGTGGTATAAAGCTTTGAGGGGGGCTGTGTCATTTGCACCCTCAACTCCGTTAAAGACTGAGCCTCCCATCGTAGAGGAAAAGCTCAGGACCAGGTGGGCTGGGAGATGCTCATGATAGATGAGAAACCCATGATAGCTCCTTTGATTTCTTTCTCCTCTAGGAGGGGGCAATGAATATCCCGAAGCTCCAAAATTTTTTGATATGTCATGGTGAGATATCAAAGGTTTTGATCGGTGGAAGTCTGATTGCTGAGTTCCTCATGGATCGCCAAGACTGACTGCTCCCTACAGCTCTTGCTTCTCTACCGCCATGGGAAAATACACGCAGCCATTCAATTCCCTCGCAGCAGCCACAAATGAATGGACTACCAAGCAGCACATGGTGACGTCTTTCAGAGGGGGAGCCGTTCTTTTAGCAGCTCTCTTCTCAGGCATACAGAGGTAGATTTGAATGTCTCTGGCTACCACATGGCGGGGGTTTCCTTCTTGATGTATATAAAATACATGATTTCAATACACATTTACACAGCTCGAAACGTGTAAGCCAATTACTGCTTTTATATTCTTGAAGTCCAATAAAGAAATTTTATTCAAGGAATGAGAAAGTACTGGACTGCTGATAGTTGTGGATCCCGAACAGGAAAGTCGCCTCTTTACTTACTTTGATTCTTGTTCCATTTGCTCCTCCAGCTGAGCAATCTTAGACTCCAGGGATGCAATAGCAATCTTGTATTTGGCCCTGACAGAAGAATCCATCTCATTCAGCTTCGCTTTGAGTTCCTTGTTCTGTCTCTCCATTTGCTGACGGGCATTCTCTGCCTTCTGGGAGAAGCTCCTCTCTGCCGCAAGCTCAGTGGTCATTGTCTCCACCTGGTGGAAGGATCAAGTACTGCAGTAGAGTATATGCAAGGGTGTAGACACTTTGAAGAACGGTTTTATTAAAAATCGATATCAATGCAACCAGCTAAACCTTTCTACAATACAAGAAAATGAGCTGCACACGTAGACATGTAATAAACGGGCAGGGGGCCTCTCACGTAAGCACCTTTTCTAAAACGGCAGCTGCAGTTTCCTTTTAGTACATGAGAAACTGAGGGTGTAGACTCACACGGATAAGGTAAATGTATTAAAGGGAGTGTGTTATGTCTGCAGGGCTGATAACACCCAATGAGGGCACCCAGGACCACCACTCAGGGCAGACTATGGTGACCCTATGGGAGTGTCATATACATGGGTCTCTAAGGAGACCCTGATCAGCTCTGCCTGTGTGTAATGCCCCCAAGAGGGGGTTTTCCGCTAAAACTGGGGCACCTTTAGATGCAAAAAAAAGAAAAAAAGGCAGTGTCCTCCAGAAGTCTTTTAATGACCTCCTGGGGGACATAGTATATGCCAAAAATATATGAAAATACAAGTAACAAAAAAAATAATAAAAAAATACAAATAAAAAAAGTGAAAAAAAAAGTCAGTGTTCTCCGGAAGTCTTTTAATGACTTCCTGGGGGACATATTATATGCCAAAAATAAATTAAAATATAAGTAAAAAAAATTAAATACAAATAAAAAAATGTAAAAAAAAAAAATCAGTGTCCTCCGGACGTCTTTTAATGACCTCCTGGGTGACATATTATGTGCCAAAAATAAATTAAAATATAAGTAAAAAAAAAATACAAAAAAAAAAAAATGTAAAAAAGCAGTCGCTAACAGGAACCATCACCATAGTTGCCCCGTTTGCTCAAATCTATGCATGTCATATATAAAAATGATTGTCACAAAATAGGGAACCCATTGTAGTAATTAATATTGTGTCGCTTTTAATATTTAAGAATTAAAAAGCTATAATTTTTTTTTAAAATTACTTTTTAATAAGAATTAGCTGTTTTCCCCCAAAATTAAACCTAAAAAAAGAAAAAGAAAATATCTAAAAAAAAAAACATGCTAATAAAAAGTCCTAAGTGTCATTGCAAAAATTATTTTGGTAGTCAAACAGATAAAAAAAAAAAGTTAGGGTCACTAAACCATCACGTGCACAAAATCACTAAAAGTTGCATGGACATGGTCAGGCCCGGCCATGAAAGGGTTAATACCGGCATTTTCACGCATACTTTGTGCACTTTGCTCGTCGTATGCAATGTAATTGAGGGTGGCCCCCGCCCTGACTGGCTGGGATGTGGTTACTTCCACTTGGTGGCTCTTGGCCAGTTTGGTGAAGGTGTGCTGTGGTTTGTATACAAAAGGACTCAAACTGGAGCCCAAAATGGTGGTTCTGGAAGTATTCACTGGGTGTCCTAGCATCCGTAGACGTGACTCTCCTGTTTTATGTTCCTGCTATGTATTCCAAGGACTTTCCATGTCTGATCTTTATTATAATACTATCACATACTACAAGTTATCTGATCATACCTGTAATGTATACTTCCTGTATCTGTCATTGAGGAGCTCCATATTACTCTGCTCCTCATCCAACTCCTCCTCCAGCTGAGCAATCCTGGCCTCCAAGGCACGCTTCTCGTCCAACAGGGCGGATCTATCCGGGAATACAATTCATGAGGTTAATACCGTAAACCCTTTATATAATGTAGGACATTCGTAGTATAGATGTGCAGTTTCCCTTACAACTGGTGTTCCTAGATCAAACATCTCTGCTTAAAGGGTAATTCCCATCTCAGACAATGGGGGCATATCGCTAGGATATGCCTCCATTGTCTGATAGGTGCGGGTCCCACCTATAGTGTGAAGGTGGTGGCTGGAGTTTCCCTGGGTCAGTGCACCCTCCATTCATTTCCCCACTCCCTTCTCGATGTAGGTGCAGGTCCCAGAGGTGGGCCCCGCACCTATCAGACAATGGCGGCATATCCTAGCGATATTCCCCCCATTGTCTGAGATGGGAATAACTTAAGGTCAGTGAATGGACAGGTCATCGATATCAGGCCAGCAGGGGCCGTCACCAAGCACTCCCAGCGATGAGCTGCAGAAGTTGTAGTGGACAGAGCTGGTAACTTCAGTGCTGCTCAGATTCACTTCAATGAATATCGGAGCCATGCAGTCCCATAATGGGACCTACAAGGTGACAACAGGGTGTGTTGGACACCTGCTGATCTGATACTAATGGGCGATCTTAATTAAAATCCCATTGAAGTATTACATTGATGACACGTGATCGCTGAAGCCAGTAATTGGCTGCAGCGGTCACGTTCCCCGGGTGAAGCCAGATGCTGAGGCGGGACCTGCAAAGCCAGAGAGACAACGTTAGAGCCAGACCCCAGTAGCAGGGATCGGGTAAGTAAAATCACCACCCTAGGTCTGGCCACGCTGTAGGGTCTGTAAAGAACATCATAAAGGATGATAAAACTTTTGAGGTGACATTCAGACACATACTTGCCACTGACACCATTAGCCAGTTCATCTGCCAGATCGTCTCGTTCCTGTTGAGCCTGTCTCTTTGCCCTTTCTGCAGCTGCCAAGTCCTGTAACAACAGATATTGCACGTCATCCTTTCTGTACTGTCATACCGCTGCACACTTTCCTTACGACAGCTCCGGGCTGATTACTTTACACATCATCTGGCACAAAGCCACACACCCTTTTGCAAAAGCTGCAAAAAGTGTCTAAATCAGATAATACGGCATTTGTACCAGTTTTCTGGCACATCACGAGACATAATTCTGGCACACTGCTCTGCTGCGCAGAGTGCTGACCTTCCACAACGGGGAATCCTCCTTGTGAGATACTGACAGCGTCTTACAGAAGTGGGGCCCGATGACAAAGTGGTTCAATGTCTCGCTTTAAAGGGAATGTGTCATCAGAAAATTACCTATCGTTTAAATCACGTTTTTATGTTAAGCATTTATGTTTTTATATATTTTTTGTGATTTTAAAAAAAAATGTATATAATCCTGCAATTTTCACATTGGCCACTAGGCCTAAAATATGTTAAGACTTTCTGTCTTTTGAGAGCAGCTACATGGGCCGTAGACACAATGGATGGGGCAGACCCCAATGACTTCTATGGGAGAGTTTTCTAGGCGTGACCTGTGCAGAGGTCAGGAGGGAGCAGATAAGCTGTAATATCACCTATTGTGATTGGTGGATTCTGTTATCTATACAGAGGATAGGTCATCAATATTACAAAAGAGGACAACCCCTTTAAATGCCACCATGTACAAGACAGTCTGGACACTGCGATACACATCAGATGCCTGGCTGGTCTCACTTAACTCGGCAGGTTTGGATGACATTCATCTAATGGGTATGGCTGGATTAAGTAATGTAATCAATAATTTTCTCATTTCTTAGAAGTCTCATTTTGAGATGTGACAAACCTCTTGTAGCTGGAGAAGTTCTGCTTCTAGACTCTTCAGCCTCTTCTCATTCTCTTTAGACTGGATGAACATTTCCTCTCGAGATGACCGAGTCTCCTCCACTTCACGCCAAACTTCTTTCAACTGGAGCTGTAAAACAAGTCACATCTACTGTCAACTACCATCTTTCCATGGGCACACAGTGTTTGCTTTTAATGTATTATTTTCCTTTTCAGAGCAATTTGAGCATTAAGCATATTTTAGTGACAGTGTCCTTAAAACATTAAGTTTTTTTTTAAAAAGTGGCTGTGCTTCTTTGTACAATCATAACTGTGAAGGAACAGTTGTGTTTGAGCTTCCCTAAAGCTTTTTTTCAGCCATATTATTCCCTGTTTCAGCTGCACAGCTAGATGCATTTCACTCAGAAGCAGGGGGCATCTCCCTTCTGTGGAATAGCCAGTACTGTACTGCTGTGATATGCATTCCCTTACTTCCCATTATGTTTGTTTTCTACTAGGGAGCTCAGAAAGATGATAAGGAGGGATAAATCACACTTACAGGCGGCTCCTGTAATGTTCAGAAGCAGCGTAGAAGCAGTTGTTTTACCAGGCTAACAATCTCAGCTAGCTCTAACATGCCCCAACTTCCTCTCAGCCACTTTCTGAGTTCCTGGTACCAGGAATGGTTCTTGCCTGACAATAGGCAGTGGACTGCAACTTAGGTGGAAGTGAGCCCCCTAGTGGCCATGACTTTACTATTTTTTTCAGGTGGATGCAGACATAATTTTTACATTAAGTGATTTAGAAATTTGCTAGTTACACCATTGTCTATTAAATAAAATTTTGTAAAAGTACAGTGACTCTTTAAGGCATCAACCAATCTATTTCTGTAGGTGGCTCTGAGATGCTTGCACAGACCAGCCATGATAGCAGAAAATAAATGTGTTTTGCTCACCTGAAGTTTCTTCAGCTGTTTAACTGCTTCTTCTCGTCCCTTGTTAGCGGCATCAATTTGACTTTCCATGTCCTGAAGGTCCATCTCCAATTTTTTCTTGCCGGCTAGAATTTGAGCCTTCTGTTTGCGTTCTTCATCCAGCTCCACCTCTAGATCCCGCACCTAGAACAAGAAGAGACCAAAATAAGAAGCTCATCTAAATACATGTCCACAACACGGGTAGGAGGACAGTCTTGTATATATAACGCACCTGCTTGATCAAGAGTTTCTTCTTTTCATCATTTGAGTCATCTCGGTTTTGGAGATCCCTGTCAAACTGCGCTTTCATGGCCTGCATGTTGACCTCCAGACGGAGTTTTCCATCTTCAATGGCCTGAAGTTCATCCTCTAGTTCTTCCATCTGGGTCTTCATTTCCTGGACTTGCTGCTCCAGTGCTCTTTTAGCTCTTTCCAATTCATGAACCTGAAATTGCATATTTCATTGTACACCTAGGTATGACATCAAGAAGCCCACCTGTATGGCTATAGGGCCTCCTCCAGGTCATTATATTAATATCTCTGAGAGAACAGGGACTGTGTAAGGATAGTAGAGTAAAGAAGTCTTACGTTCTTGCCAACATCATCCTTGGAACTGACAAGGTCATCCATTTCTGCCCGCAACAACTTGTTCTGTCTGTCGAGTTCATCCTTGAGATCAAGTGCTTCTTCAAGTGCTCTACTTAGGGACAGAGCCTTAGTTTCCTTCTCCCGAGCCTCTGCCTCTGCCCTATCTCTCTCCTCAGCATAGCGTGCTGATATGTTCTTCTCTTCTGCCAACATCTAATGAATAGAAGTATGAAATATATTACAACTGCTCACTCACTCAAAATCAGTTTGCCCGTGTTTATGAGGATCAAGGATGTACAGATTTACCCTGGACACAAATAAGGCTCCACTGTGGATGCTGCCAAGATGACTCCTGGCCTGTTTTATGGAGAATTCTTACGATCTACAGATTTACATTCATCTGTAGTCATTTTATTTACCTGGTCAAACTTCTTCTGTTTCTTTTCCAGATTTGAAACTATTTGCCGCTGGTGATCCAGATCCACCAAAAGGTCATCCAGTTCTTGTTGCAGACGGTTCTTGGTCTTCTCCAGCTTGTCATTGGTTTGGTGCTTCTCCTCCATACGTTGCTGCATAAGGTCTATCTCCTTAGCCATTTTCTTTCTGGCGTCTTCCAAGCTCTCTACTGTGCCTCCGTGCTCCTCCATCTTCTTCTTTGAATCTAGGAGCTGAGAAGAATGCCACAAGGTCTATCACACTGTACACAGATGTCTCTTTCTTTAGATTAGGTTTACATAGAGATCTCGAAAAAGAGTGCTAAACTGTTACCTGTTGTTGTAGAGCCTGAAGCTGACGGGCAAGCTGACTCTTGGCCGCCTCTTCTTCCTCGAGGTTCTCCAGGAGGTTATTTTTCTCATCTTCCAACTGTTTTACTCTAGAACTTAAGTTTAGCTTCTGTCTTGTCTCTTCTTGCAATAACTCCTACAGATAAAGAAAAAAAAGAAGATATGTAAAGCACTGTACAGCAGCAAAGAAAGTGCTTAATTTAAAGTGGACCATACTATGTTACCCTATAGTATGGGGGACAGGTGTTCTCTCCTGTTAGCCAAAATGGCACATAAAATATTGCACTGTTTGGCTAATAGGCACCATCATAGGACAGATTGGACACACAGTTATGAGTCAGGGTAATCCATGAGGGGAGCGTGACTTATGTCACAGTGACTGATGGCTGCCAGCTGTCTATCTGCATACTGTACATGGCACCCGTCAATCACAGATGAAAGTGTTGAGGGGAGACTGGGAGAGTTCCCCCATTCTGGCAAAGAGGGGAGTGAACCTGACCCCATACTTTGCTGTCTTTACACAAGGCAGCATAGTCTGATGGAGGATGACTTAAAGTACCTGGGTATCCTGCAGCTGTGACTGCACTGTAGACAAATCTTTGGTTAGTTTGATGGACCTGCTTTCTGTGGATCCCAACGCTCCCGACACACCATCCAGTTCAGCCTATGAAAACAATATACACAAATGTTATGAGAACGTGAAATCTGTCGGACTTTCTAAAACATATTAATAAACATAATAGATGAAATAAAGTCAAACTTTTTGTATAGTTACAGCTATCTGACCGTCATGTTACACACGATATTTCGATCATGAGCCAGAGGTCAAACCTTCCGATAACATGGCTGCCGGCCTTACCTGGAGTTTCTGTAACCTTTCTGCCAATTCCGCCTTTGCCTTCTCGCTGTCACCGACTCGGACCTGGAGCTCAGACACCTGTGCTTCTAACTTCTTTCGCTTCTGCTCCGATTCTTGTTTCGCACCATGAAGATTTTTGACTTCCTTCACCAGATCGGCGTTCTCGCTTTCTAGCGTCTGTTTCACTTTCTCCAGATTCACTTTAAACTGAAAGGATGAAAAAAAAAAAAAGCAACGTGTAGTAAAGGCAGTCGTACGCATTATATATCAGTTGTCTAAATCCATTGATTTGATGGGAACAGACATAGATGTAAATTGTACAGGGGTGTCCTGATCCTCCCCCGATGGCAGATGAAAGGGGAAAGAATGACTGGGCAAGTTGGATTTCAACATGCCCAATCCTTTTTTCCTCATGGGTGATAAGCTTCTGCCAGAAGTGTATGGCGGCAGTTTAATTCCCAGGTGAGTGAGAATCGGAATAAGAATGGCCATCTTAAACAGCATCTGTCAGTAGGATCAACCCAGGTATACTTTCCAGTAGGGTTAATTCTGCTGATTACATTGACACCTGTCTTGGCATGGTGTCTATAAGGATGGTTGAGGAGCAGAGTGACATGGATTTATGTACATCACATGGTGACTAGGACATAGACATTTGATGAATGTTGGATGAACCCGCTGATTTTGGCAGGACTGGTTGACCAATCAATGGGAATGGTGATGTTCTAACCTTTCCTCCATTACAGATGATGAGTGAATAAAGGGTTGGGCGTGCTGAATTTCAATATGGCCGTGCTGAGTTTCAGGGAAGATACACCAGAGGATTCGGGCATGCCTGTGAATGAGGGGTCATGAAGGATAGCAGTCGGCTGAACAGCTATCTCAAGTATACGGCCAGCCTTTCTGTTTCTTAGTATAAAGTGTTAACATTACTACATCTCACTTGTAAAAAATCTATAGAAAAAATGAATCCAAATCTAATAGTAGATGATCTGTGCATTTACTGTATTACCGGTGCTTCATTCTGCCTCCTAATAAATGGCAAACCCCTCTCGATCTGTCTTTACCACTTCCCAGTCTTGATACTCACCCTCCGTGACTGCTCAAGCTGTTCGGAGAGATCCTCCAGAGCCGTTGTGTGACGCTGTCGCATTTCCACGATCTGAGACTCGTGGACTTTTGCTTCTTCTTCAATGGTCTTCTTCAGATCAGTCACCTCCTGCTCACGTTTTGCCCTGGATTAAAAATCAGAATTGGCTAGTATGTTCTAGAGGATGAGGCAGGTACACAACAGATTTGTACTCATATTCTCATTGCTTTACGTATAAAGCCACCACTCAGAATACATGGACTTCTGAGGCCATCAACATCTAATAGGCCCAGGGGTTGGACACCCTGCACCCCTGCTGATCAGCTGTTCCTCAATAGCTCTGTCCATTGCAGGACAGCTGACTGGTGGAGATGCAGAGTGTCAGACCCCGATGATCATATATTGAAGGTCTATCCTGAGAATAGGCCGTCAATAGTAAAATCCTTTCAAAAAAGGGGATACGTGTCAACAAGCAATGTTGGGATGGAAACCCTTCTGACGACTCCCACCTAAGTTCTTGCTGTGTGGCAGTAGAATCTAGAGTGTCTTCAAGTTCGGACTTCAATGCCTCCAGCTCTTCTCCAAGGTCCCGGCGCTGCTTCTCTGCTTTTGCCCGAGAGGCCTTTTCAGATTCCAAGTCTTCTTGTAATTCTGAGATCTGAGACTGGAGCTCCCGAAGTTGTTTCAGTAAACTATTCTTCTGGCTTGCTTCTTCTTCAATCCTGCATAGAAAACAAGGGCAAACAAATATTCCCAATGGTGAAAAGTAGGCATTGAAAATTAAATTTTTAGTCTTTTGGCCGACAGCTATCTCTCTTAATCCCCCCTCCCCCTTTCCAATATGCTTGGCTCAACCATGCATGTCTTCTGAATGGGGACAGAAGAGTAAATTACTACCAGACTCTTCTGACAGCAACTTTACAAAAGAATCGGGCATGTTGAAATCCAACTCCCTGATCCTTACTTCGCTCCCTCGATTTAGGTTAGGAGGCCCCCACAAACATTACATGGTCGGCTGATTCCACTAAAATTGTCGGGGTCAGTTTAAATTAAAAGGGTTTTTCTGACTGTTTTTTACATGATTACTTATCCCCAAGACAGGTCATCAGTATCTGATCGGTGGGGGTATGCTCGGCATCCCCACCGATCAGCTGTTCAGGACCTCCTCACAGCTTACCAAGCACAGCGCCATACATTGTATAGTGGCTGTGCTTGGTATTGCAGCTCAGTACCATTCACTTGAATGGGGTGGAGCTGCGCCACATGACAGATAAATGTGACGTCACTGGCCTAGGGTAAGCAGCGGTTATGGCGCTTACTAGAGCGCTTCGGCCTCTGAATCCGCAGGGGTCCCAGGTGTCAGACCCCCACCTGAGAACAGGTCATCAGTATAAAACAGTCGGAAAACCCCTTTAATCTTCAACTGTGATACTGGCATAAATCAGCTTAGGGCGCCATAACGCACATACGCCTGGTGACCTGGCTCAGTTTTCCTTCGGCCTGGTAGAATAACTCCTGGGGGAAACTGAAGCTAGAATTGATCCCACAGGATTGTTCATTTATGTCACTGGAAATGATGGATGTCAAACAGCATCGGACAGAAAAATGCCACGTTTTTCTGTCCGGCACCATCAGTCTATAGACCCCGGGCCTGTATACTATGTGTACTGTGCACATACAGATATAGCAGCTGTGTCTGGCTCCACAAAAAGAAAACTGGTGGGACACAACTGATGTATGTGCACCTACCCAGTGATAGAACATCGGTCAGGAGAGGGACTACATAATTAGCCGTCAGACAAGTTCTCTAACAGATTTATCACAGAAGTTTACTTCAGCTGCTATATACTGTGAAACGTGGAGGCAGCAGAAGCCAAACAAGGCAGAAGATTTGAGAACTTTTTTTTTAACCAAAAATGCATGAAAACTGATAATTAATAAATGGCGCTGTAGGTGTCAGAGGGCTGAGAAGGTTACCTAGCAAGTGCCGCCTGCAGCTCTTCTTCCTTACGGGCCAGTTGTTGCTTCAGTTCCTCAATCTGCTGTTGAAGCTCTAAGATCTGATCCTGTAAATCTGATGTTTCTCCATCCAACTTCCTTTTCATTTTCTCCATCTCTTGTCGGCCCTTTTCCTCTTTCTTGAGACGATCTGAAATGTTGGTCATAATATCATTTTCTTTTTGTCGCTATCCTTTGCTAATTAACACACGTCCTCACCTCACGGGATCTACACAAAAATCATTATGGAGATATCCTACCTTCCATATCTGCAATCACGGCTTCATACTTGGTGCGAAGTTTGTTCAGACTCTTTATCTTCTCTTCTTCTTCAGCCATGTTTGATGTAAAGTCGTTAATTCTGTCTTCCAACAACTTCCTTTCCTGTTATAAAAGGAACCCATTAATGATGTTTCGGTCCTAAATGACCAGACATTTTTAGCACACAGCTTCTACCATTAGGTATGGCCGGAGCAGTTGAAGGATGGAACTGAGCATGTACGTCAACCTCATCGAGGGTGAGAACAAACAGCAGGTGGCGCTATACAGATGCTTTTTATTGAATAACTCAGTGGCTATATTACATTTTTAATTACCGTGTTTTTCGCTCCATAAGACGCACTTTTTTATGACTGCGTCTTATGGGGCAAATTCTAATGAGCACTACCATTATGGAAGCGCTCATTAGTACCGGAGGACCGAGAAGCAGTAAATGCAGCGCTCCCCGGGCTCTGTACTCATCGCTTCCTGGTCATCTGCCATCAGCTGTGCTGTGCGAGTCGGGCCACAGTACAGCTGGCGGCAGGAAGAAAAAGAAGTGCGCTTGAGGTGAGGCGGTGCCTGGGGCAGGAGAGGTAAGTTGATTTTTTTTTACTTTATTTTGCTCTATGGCATGGGGACCTTATATATGGCATGGAGGCTGATATAAGGCATGGGGGCTGATATATGGATTGGGGGCTGATATATGGATTGGGGGGCTGATATAAGGCATGAGGGACTGATATAAGGCATGAGGGCTGATATATGGCATGAGGTTGATATAAGGCATGGGGGCTGATATATGGCATGGGGTTGATATAAGGCATGGGTGCTGATATATGGCATGGGGCTGATATATGGGTTGGGGGCTGATATAAGGCATGGGGGGCTGATATATGGCATGGGGGCTGATATATGGCATGGGGCTGATATATGGGTTGGGGGGCTGATATAAGGCATGGGGGGCTGATATAAGGCATGGGGTCTGATATATGGCATGGGGGCTGATATAAGGCATGGGGGGCTGATATAAGACATGAGGACTGATATATATGGGTTGGGGGCCTGATATAAGGCATGGGGGCTGATATATGGCATGGGGGCTGATATAAGGCATGGGGGCTGATATATGCCATTGGGCTGATATAAGGCATGGGGGCTGATATAAGGCATGAGGGGCTGATAAAAAGCATGGGGGGCTGATATAAGGCATGAGGACTGATATAAGGCATGGGGGCTGATATATGGCATGGGGTTGATATAAAGCATGGGTGCTGATATATGGCATGGGGCTGATATATGGGTTGGGGGGCTGATATAAGGCATGGGGTCTGATATATGGCATGGGGGCTGATATAAGGCATGGGGGCTGATATAAGGCATGGGGGCTGATATAAGGCATGGGGGCTGGCAGTATATCCAGCTGCTCCAGGTTTCTAGTTTATCACATACAGTAAAATGTACATACCTTACTGAGTTTGGCATTTTGATCTTCCAGCAGGAGAATATCTTCTTCCATCTTCTTTAATTTCGCCTCTGTCGTCACCTTCTCCAGCTGCAGTTTCTGCCGAGCAGCTTCCTCCTCCTCCAGCTGCTCCTCCAGGTCCTGATCATTACAAGGAAGGACAGAAAGTTTCATTAAAGCAACAAAATACACTAAAATCAAGTGGACTGCTAAATCCCAGAAAACCGGACGCCCTACAGGTCAAAATGAAAATTCGGACCCATGTAACGACCAGTCCAGACCCGGCTACCATGTTACCTGCACATGCTGCTGCATCTTCTTCTTGTCGTTCTGTAACTGTAAGTTACGTTCCTCCTCTTCTTCCACGCGGGACTCCAAGTCATGCAGGATTTCCTCCAGCTCCTGCTTCTTCGCTGCCAGTCTGGCGCGCATTTCCTCCGCTTCGGCAAAAAGTTCGGTCTCTGCTTGAAGCTGTTCAGCCAAAATGTTCTTTTCTTCCACCAACTGCAAGAGAGAAAATGACAAATATTTCATAGTACAGAATACAATGTCCGATCAGTGTTGGTCCTAGTGTATCCTTGAAAAAGGAATTATCTAACATATATCATGTAAAAATCGGAGCATACATCATGGCAGCATGGTGAATTCAAATTGCCTGCAGTGGCCATGAGCATCAGGATAAACTGCCGTGTATGGCAGTCCGTTCTCTGCAAATGGTTTCCACAGACGAGGGACAAGGGGTATCTTCTGCCTATCTGCTCTTACCTGCTGATATTTGCTGCCCATGTCCTTCAGTTCCATCTCTGTTTTCTGTTGTGTATCTTTGACCTTCTGAAGCTCTACCACCTTGGCCTGCATGACTTCATCCTGTCGAGTCACTTGCAGTAAGGGCTTCACCTGCAGAAAGGAATATCACAATATGTTAGCAGATGAAGAAGAATTTCCACTGCAAACAGTGGAATAGTCCTACTACGCTTCGAGTGTCAT
Organism: Rhinella marina; assembly: GCA_900303285.1. Lineage (NCBI taxonomy): Eukaryota > Metazoa > Chordata > Amphibia > Anura > Bufonidae > Rhinella > Rhinella marina. The sequence goes on from ONZH01002225.1 coordinate 125,846, forward strand.
AATCCCGAGCTTGACGTTTGTTCCCGACCTCACTCATGCTTTGTCCTTTGGACTGTCTGCCTGTTACATGTAGTTCTCCTCCTAGTGACGACCTTTGGCTACATTATTTACTACGCTCCCATCTCGTCTAGTCTGACCAATTTACGGAGGACCCTCAGCGACGTTCCTGACTATGCTGCTACGGCATCAGTTCTACTGAGATGACTAGTTTGTGAAGGGCGACCAGGAGCAAAGTCCACACCTCCTTGCAGGGGGTTATAAGGGTTTTTTCAGGAAGATAGTTTTTTAAAAAACTATCAGAAAGGATTAAAATTACAGAGAAGCCGTTACTCACCTCCATTCCAACACTGCTCCGGTCCCTGCTGCTCTTCACTTCCTGTCTCGGGCTGACCCACAGAAAATGCCAGGAAAGGCCTGCTAGGCCAATCACTGCACATAAGAGTAAGTCGGGCAGTAACTGGCTGAGCAGGCCTCTTCTGCCATTCCAGGGGTGTGAAGCAGGGGACAGAAAGTGGAGAGCAGCAGGGGCCACAGCAGAATCAGAATGGCAGCAGATTTAGTGGAGGGGAGTAATGCTTTTTTGCTATTTTTATCCCTTTCTGATCTTTTTTTTTTTCTTTAAAGAGCCAATGAGTTTTGAGAAAAGTTTTAAAATGTCATAAAGAAGAATTGAGGACAGAGGGCGTGATATGCGCAAGCTTCTCTCTTGTTCTAGCAATCGCTGGCGGTCTCAGCACTCTTACCCACACAGATCAAAACTTTAGACATATCAAGTTTTCACAAAAAAAACCTTTTAAAGGGGTTGTCCCATCTTAGACAATGGGGGCCTATCGCCCAGCTGTGGAACCCGCACCTATATCGAGAATGGAGCCCCAAAAGTGAAAGAGGGCGTATCACGCATGTGCAGCCGCCCTCCATTCATTTCTTATGGGGCCGCCGAGAATAGCCGAGTGCTGGCTATTTCCATCGGCTACATAGAAATGAATAGGAGCGGTGGCCACGCAGTGTGCTCCCACTCATTTCAATGGAAGCAGTGGGGAGCTGGGCCTGGTGGTGGTCAGACCCCAGGAAACCTGGGGTCCTCCAGGCGCAGCGCTCCCCGTTCCGTTCTCGATACAAGTGCGGGTCCCAGTGGTGGGACCCGCAGACAATGGGGGCATATCCTAGCGATATGCCTCCACTGTCTAAGATGGGAATAACCCTTTAATGCTGGAAACCAGGATCTCTTACACTTTGCTCTCCAGTCTAACCAGTGCCAAATGGATTGCCGCTCAGACATCTAGTCTTGTACGCGACCATAACACCCAGTCCCTATGAAATGTATGTGAGCGTGCGTCTTTTCCGTATTTGCGGATCTATGTGTATATGTGATGCCACAACCACCAAAGCCTGAGACGTGTTACAAGTAGTGTAGAGCAAACTTGTGTTTTCAGGTTTGGCGTACAAGGTTCAGGTTATCTAAGAATTCCGCTACCACGGACCATAACTTATGATCCATGGTAGCGGAATCCATAACGGAATTCTAAGATAACCCGAACCTTGTACGCCGAACTTGAAACACAAGTTTACTCATCCCTAGTTACAAGTGACCTATGAAGACACCATGGTGTGGGCCTCAATGCTGAAAATAAAGTGAAATATACAAATAACGGCAAACCTTGGTAAAGAGTCGCCACCACTGCCAGTGCCTCAGCTTGAGGTACGCAGCGCAGTTCCTCTGGACTACCTTCAGTGCACTCATCTGCTGCTGCCTCCTATTGAAAGCTCTGAAATAAAAAAAAAATGAAGCATTTATCTCATCTTCCATAGTTCTTATGACCGGCAATGTGTAATATGGCCAGAATGAGCCTTCTGTGTACTAGCATGTTACTGCAACTTACTTCCTGGCCAGGTATCCTCTGCACGCTGCTTGGAAGAGAACGATTATATCTGTGATTTTCAGATCTCGCTCTTCTTCCAGGTGAGCTAACACTCCGGCTCGGAAGAAGATTTTGCTCTGTCCTATGCGGAATAGATTGGGGTCCAGCTCTAGAGCCTTGATCTGCAAATCAAGAAGGAGCAAACATGAATAAAGTCCTGCATAAGATAAATGTCTCCCCATCTGCAAACGTTACACAGGAAAATCCACTTGAACCGTGTTCACAACCAAACTGCCCGCATTTTGTTCTGGAGCACGTTTTATGAGTTTACAGAGGAGCCATCACCGCTCCTGACATGTCTGCTTTAGTAACTGCTTGCATTTCCCCATGTAATAACAACATCTATTCTTAAAGATTTATGTTGTGCCATTCCTCTATCATTCCTACTAGAATTTTATGAATACACTGATAGCATGGCATCACAATTAAAGGGCAGCTGTCAGCAGTTTTGTACCTATGACACTGGCTGACCTGTTACATGTGCACTTGGCAGCTGAAGACATCTGTGTCGGTCCCATGTTCATATGTGTCCGCATTGCTGAGAAGCATGATGTTTTATTATATGCAAATGAGCCTCTAGGAGCAACAGGGGCGTTACCATTACACCTAGAGTTCTGCTCTCTCTGCAACTGCTGCACCCTCTCTACTTCAATTGACAGGACCAGGTAGCAAAAACGTCATCACACCTGGTCCTGTCAATCAAAGTGCAGAAGGCACGGCAATGCAGAGAGAGCAGAGCCTCTAGGTGTAACGGTAACGCCCCCGTTGCTCCTAAAGGTTCATTTGCATATATTAAAACATCATTTTTCTCAGAAATGCGGACACATATGAACATGGGACCAACACAGATGTCTTCAGCTGCCAAGTGCACATGGTCAGCCATCTTCATAGATACAAAACTGCTGACAGATGACCTTGAAGAGTGTGTCTGACTGTCTAGGGACACGCCCCTTTGACAAGGGAAATGGTAACCCCCAGTTGTCAATTCATCCTAAAATTTCTAAGAGGAATAACAGAGGAGTGACACGTCGCAGAGTTACGACAACAGATGCTCAAGAATGGTTATGTAAATACACCTATTTACTAAAACAGACATGTCAGGGCGATGACACGTCCTCCCTAAAATTTTGGCTCGTACGTAAAACACTAGGACAAACCATCCTTACCATTATTGCACAGGCTTGTTTGCCGTCCATGAATCCTTTGGGGATGGCGTTTGGTGTCAGGATCTCATATCTAAAGAAAAGCGTGTCTCTTGTTAGTTTAAATAATTTTTCAAAAAGATTTTAGTAGTGAGAAAGTAAATCGGGAAAAGCCCACAAGGAGAGGGGAATCGAGATCTGCCCTAAGTTTTCGGAGGCAGTCCTGGTAGCCATGTACAGCTCAGGCTCTGTTCACATTATGTTTTTAGAGCTTACAGCACGTCAGGAGGATCTGCTAATGTACACCTCCCATGGAAGGCTGGAATGTATCTCTCTGAATAGGCATACAGAAGCAAAACGGGCACTTTTTTGGCCTCCGTCGGGTGAGTGGAGCCCTATGGATGAAGCCCAAGTGCAGCTCCACAACTCAGTTTGCAGAGCAATAATAAACCAGATTGAATATTCAGTACTAAAATACTATAAAGCAATACACAAACCAGAGGCTCGGGGCCCCTGCACCTACTGTCAACCATTACTGCCACCAGAACTAGGTACTACACTCAGAACCATGAGAGTGGCAATCAACACAAGGGTAGGGAACTTATTAGTCTTCAGATCTTTGGGAGACTTTTTTCCTTTTAATGTTTAATCTGGCTCCACAAGTTCTGTCGTATTCAAAAGCCTGAGGAGGCCTCCTGTCAAGTGAAATCCTAAACAACCAAATAACAACTTAGGATAATTAAAAGAGATTTTCCCAGAAAATCATTACTTGGTGGTCTCTGTCAGACATTGACTACAACAGTTGTGGGCATGCTCAAATGCCGCTCCATTCAAACTCCTCCCCACGGTGGTCATACAGTGAAGATGACAGGGTGCCTTAGGAGGACCATTCTGGTGATTGTGGGAGAACTGGTGGTGTGGTCTCCAGTGATCATACATTTATCATCTGTCCTTTGTGGGCATGCTCAAATGCAGCTCCATTCAAACTCTGCAGTGAAGATGACAGGGATCCTCAGGAGGACCATTCTAGTGATCGTGGAAGTCCTAGTGGTGGGGTCTCCAGTGATCATACATTTATCATCTGTCCTGGATGAGCATGCTCAAATGCCACTCCAATCAAACTCTACCATGAAGATGACAGGGATCCTTAGGAGGACCTTTCTAGTGATCGTGGGAGACCTAGGGGTGGGGTCCCCACATTCTGGATGGGCATGCTCAAATGCTGCTCCATTCAAACTCCTCCCCAAGGTGCTCATACAGTGAAGATGACAGGGTGCCTTAGGAGGACCGTTCTGGTGATCGTGGCAGACCTGGTGGTGTGGTCTCCAGTGATCATCTGTCCTTTGTGGGCATGCTCAAATGTTGCTCCATTCAAACTCTACCATGAAGATGACAGGGATCCTCAGAAGGACCTTTCTAGTGATCGTGAGAGTCCTAGTGGTCGGGTCTCCAATAATCATACATTTATCATCTGTCCTGGGTGGGCATGCTCAAATATTCACTCCAATCAAACTCTACCATGAAGATGACAGGGATCCTCAGAAGGACCTTTCTAGTGATCATGGGAGACCTAGGGGTGGGGTCCCCACATTCTGGATGGGCATGCTCAAATGCTGCTCCATTCAAACTCCTCCCCATGGTGGTCATACAGTGAAGATGACAAGGAGCCTCGGGAGAACCATTCTACTGGTCGTGGAAGACCTACTGGTGGGGTCCCCAGTGATCATACATTTATCATCTGACCTGGGTGGGCATGCTCAAATGCTGCTCCATTCAAACTCCTCCCCACAAAGATCTGTTGCACTTACCTCTGTCTGAACTCCTGGAAGATTATTCTGTTTGGAAAGCCCTGTCTGCAGATTCGGATCCCTTCCAGGACTCCGTTACAACGTAACTGGTCAAGCACTAAGTGAGGCTCCAGTTTTCCAGCCTAATAAATATAGAGATTAGTAAAAGGAGTGGATCACCTATACAGTGTGTGCATTACCTGTAAGACTCCCTACACCAGCTTGATTCCCACAAGGACAACCAGTACCCCCTCTCCCCCAAACCAAAAATCCTTGAAGAAACCTAGCAGAAGGAATAGGACATCTGGATCCAAAATAGTTTTGTAAAATATGGAGAGCAATATGGAATCTAATATAACCGGATGATGACATAAGTATGTAAATTGTAATAGGAGCCCAAGTGTGATTTAAAGGGGTTCTCCGACTTATTGTAAAGATGCCCACCAAGGCAGCAATGGTGATAAAATAACAGAACAACACATATTCCACTGTTTCATCCCCCCCGTAGGGCTTTATTATTTGACTGCAGGGGCAGGGGTGACATGCCCGTGTACTCCACATGATCACGGCAGCCAATCACTGGCCTCAGCGGTCATGTGCCACATACAGCTGAGGCCACAGATTGGCTTCAGTGGTGTCTGGGCTAGACAGGCATGTCAAGAAGACACTACATGAGTAGTGGAGAGGATTGGAGCAGCAGTGCGGGATGAAATAGGTGATTATACATTATTTATCACAATTGCCGCCTTGGAGGACATTTTTTTAAGTCGGAGAACCCCTTTAAGACAATGTACGTGGTCTTTAAGTAGAGGTGGTGAATGATGTGTATATGAAGGCTCACGTTTTTTGCTCTTACCCTCTTTTCGTGGTTGGGGATTATGCAGCGGACAAAGTTTGGATTGGTGTTCCTCAGTGTAGACATAAGCTTGGACAGAGATTCCTTATAAAGTTGCCCGACCGTGCGGAACATTCCCTTCTTGGTCTTGTATGAAGATCCAAACGACATCTCGCCCATCCCAGTCATCTGGTCCAGCCCAACAATTCTGTCGACTGAAAGAAAATCGGTGAGAGAGCGATAAAGAGGAGGTGCACACAAGAAGCCAGGATGAAAATGATTTCCACAAGGACAAGTGGAAGGCGTGCGAGCAAACGTTATACAAGGGTCACGCCATGAACGTCCACAGGAGACATCTTACGGTAAAAAGAGTCATGACTTCTTATCATATATGGACACGAGAAAACACCCACATGCCACTTCATCTACTCTTACAAAGGCAGGCTACATGACAGTATGCCTTATTACCTAAAGCAGGGATCGCCGCCCTGTTGCTCTCCAGCTGTTGCATAACTACAACTCCCAGCATGCCCAGACTACCTACAGTTATCAGCCTACAGCAGGGCATGGTGGGAATTGTAGTTTTACAACAGCTGGAGAGCTGCAGGTTGCCATCACTGACCTAAAGGGTCTCAAAGGCCAGCACAACACCAGGTCGCTTATTATATTTTGGCCACGAGGGATACTATATCTCCTTATGGAGAGAGCCTAATTGGCGTGACGAGTCTTATAGGCCAGGCAATTGTCCTCTGGAATTCTGGGAAGTATGTATGCAAATGAGCTCAATCAACGCTTTGAACAGGCCTTTTGACATGACTTGGACTTCCCTATATTTTGGTCAGTCGTTTTCTTAAAATCATTGGTGAGCAGCTCCAGTGGGACTCGGGAGTCCTTGTCTTCTTGAGCTCCAGTCTGCCCCACCCTGCTGATTGGCAGCTTTCTCCCTACACACAGTATAGGATGAAAGCCGTCAATCATCCACAGGAGGATAGAGGGAAACGTAGCACATGAATATCAGGACTTGGGTCTCACCAGGTCACATAAAAAAGTGGTAGCTGTAAAGAGTCTAAAATAACCAAAGCTCTACTTATCCCTTCTCCCACCACTCCCTGCTTTGTCTTCCAGTCCTCCATACCGCTGTTTATCTTCCTTGCTGCAGCAGTGATCTGCACAACACATTACCACTGCAGCCAATCACTGGCCTCAGCAGTCATGTCCCATATACTATTGAGGCCGATGATTAGTCACTGTTGCAGCCTGGAAGATGACGCCAGGACTGGAGTGTGACATTGAAAATGGCAAGGGAGAAAAGTGGAATCACTTCCTTTATTATTTTAGACCATTTACAGCTGCTGCCCCCAAGGTTTTATTTAACTTGGACAACCCATAAAACTATAATGCAAGCCATGTTGAAAACCTACCGATCTGTTAACAGGTCCATTTAAAAAGAAAAATTAAACAGGTGTTTGAAAAGGATAGCCAAACGTAATCTGATCAGTCCCTCATTGCATAAATAGCAAACTACCTAACATACAGTTCAGTATCATGCCTTCACATTTGGGACTTGCTTTAAAGCGTACCTGAGTTTTCAAAAAAAGAAAAGTTTGTATAATGGCTGTGCTTCTTTGTACAATGATATTTGTGTAGGGATGTGTCCTTTTGGGCTTCCCTAAAGTCTTTTTCAGCCATATTATTCTCTGCTTCAGCTGCACAGCTAGATGTATTTCTCTCACAAGCAGGGAGTGTATCCCTTCTGTGAAATCTGCCAGCACAGTACTGCTGTGACAGTAGCTCCATTGCTGAGTTATTGCAAAACAGCTGATTGGTGGGGGTTTGTGGAGTCTGACCCCGACTATCAGATATTAATGCTCTATCCCAAGGTAAAATCCTGGACGACCCCTTTAAAAACAGGGATGTGGGAATTCAATTTACTGCTATTACTATGAAGCACTGTTTATGCCAGCCTGGTTTGTTCCATCACAGAATGACAGATGCCAATGGCATCCAATGGACGGTTCCATCATGGTGTCTGGCTAAATATGATAGAATCTGCAGTGAAGCCTAATCCAAATCTAAGCTTTTCAGTGGTTTTGATTGCTGATAACAATGCATCATGTTATATAGCATGCATTTAATACACCAGAAAGCTGGAGGAGACAGAAGCAACACAGACAGACTGGAAGCAGGCATCTCTATCATGGCATGCGTGAGTCACAGCGGCCACGGGGATGGAGAGCGGAGCAAACAGATGAATAACCTACTTTCACCGGGACCCTGTGGCAGCACAGCATAGGTGTCAAAGAAATAAACCGCCTGAATATTCTGGATATCTAAAGAAATATAGCAGTGCCAGGAAGGGCGGAATATTTCATGTGAGGAATGGAAAAAGTAAGAGTGTGATAATAATCATATAAACCCCACGTGGGTGACAGGGTAGGGGAGTTGTGGATATCAATATGTGCGCCAATATGGAATTGTAGTAGTTGTCGGTATGGGACAGTTTCAGGGTTGTGTGGGATAGTTGGAGGTCAGTACAGGATAGGGGTGGGTGTTGAATGGGATAATATTTGGTATGATTACGGAACGGTAATGAATATGAATATGAGATAGTAGTGGGTATGAATATGGGATAGTAGTTGATAGAAATATAAGATAGTAGTGGGTATGAACATGGGACAGTAGTGGGTATGAATACAGGACGGTCATATGGACAGTAGGAGTATGAATATGGACAGTATGGGTATGAATATGAGATAGTAGTGGGTATAATTATATGATAGTAGTGGGTATGAATATGAATTGTAGTGGGTATGAATATGAGATAGTAGTGGGTATGAATATGGGATAGTAGTGGGTATGATCATGGGATAGTAGTGGGTATGAATATGGGATAGTAGTGGGTATGATCATGGGATAGTAGTGGGTATGATCATGGGATAGTAGTGGGTATGATCATGGGATAGTAGTGGGTATGATCATGGGATAGTAGTGGGTATGAATATGGGATAGTAGTGGGTATGAATATGGGATAGTAGTGGTTATGAATATGGACAGTAGTAGGTATGAATAAGGACAGTAGGGGTATTAATATGACAGTAGGGGTATGAATATGGATAGTAGTGGGTATGAATATGGATAGTAGTGGGTATGAATATAGACAGTAGTGGGTATGATTATGGGATAGTAGTGGGTATGATCAGGGGATAGTAGTGGGTATGAATATGGACAGTAGGGGTATGAATATGAATAGTAGTGGGTATGAATATAGACAGTAGTGGGTATGATTATGGACAGTAGGGGTATTAATATGGATAGTAGAGGTTATAAATATGCATAGTAGTGGGTATGAATACAGGACGGTCGTACATGTCAGCACAGGACAGCAGTGATATGCAGCAGTCAGTGTATTAGTTTGTAAAGAAATGAAAATAATAAAAACACAGAATACAAAGCCAAAGATTTATAGATGGAGTCCATCATGTGGTGTCCAAGGAAGGAACCAGGAAGGAAAAGCAAAGAGAGAAAAAAGAGTTATATTAAAGAGGATACAGGTTAGTGGAGAAGACAAGCACATGACTTACATACCGCTATATAATATACAGCAGATCACTAACGTCTTATAATTGTCCCTGAGTCTGGACATGTACAGGAAACATATCTTTAACACCATACAACACCATGCAGGGCCAACCGAGTATCTCTCATTCTAGAAGCCGGGTGTTATAGACAGGAGCAGGGAATTTTAATAAAAATGCATTGATGGCTGATACCATAAAGCACTGGAGTGACAGGAACATGGAGGCCGATCTTCTTCACCACTGACTTCCAGGAATGAAATGAAGTTGCTTTTGGATCATCAGAGGTTCTCAATATCAAAACTAACTCAACCTAATTCTCCTTCACCCCGATGGTCCAAACATTAGACCAAGTACTGCCACATATAAAGCAACTAAATGTGAAGACCTATGTGAAGTATAAGTCCAAAACTATGCCCAAATTCAACTGTATCAGTTAAATGCAATGATGAAGCAAGGATCAGTCAGCACCCTGCTCCACTATTCAATGGCTGGTCCTCTCCCCAGCAGCAGGCACAATGCGCTGACATCATCAAGCCTGCTGAGCTTAGCAGGTGTGATGATGTCACTGCATTGTGCCTGTTGCTCGGGAGAGCATGATGTGCTCCGTTCATGGGGGAATGACGCTAGGTGAGTATTACTTTATTTATGTTATCAACATTACAGAGTCTTCTCAACTGTAAAGGGGCAACATTATTGCTAAGGATAGACAATCAACATGACACATGGTGTTAGACATTGTCCAGCACTCACCATCTTTCCAAAGCTCTGCTGTGAATTTGTCTGTACTCTGATGAAGGAGAGTAGCCACGTTGTCATTCAGAGGGTCCATGTTCTTCATCAGCCATTCATCGGCTTTGTAATCCACCTAATAACACCCAGAAATGAGGTTACTATATAGCTGAACAATTCATACTGTCACGCTAACCTCCACCTGACTGTACAAGGCACCATGTTTAGGGGAATGTATGGAGTTTGGAACAACCAAGGCACATGTATAACCAAGGGAAAAGGTCAGCGTAATAATCCTCCAGCATTAATGACGTTAATACCCAACATGCTATCAATGCATCAGGTTCAAAACACAAGATGTTATTCATGTGATGTAAAACTTCACGCATTTCAAACTTTCTGAAGTTGTAAATTATAACTCCTACATCTACTTCTATATCTCCTTAGATCTCGTAAGTGTGGACTTGTGCCTTGAAAGGGGTTTTCTGGGTGTTTAATGTTGATGACCAGTCCTCAGGATAGGTTCTCCTGATTCCTACATACATCTTCAATTGGTGTTGCCAAACAGTTGTTATTCCACCCGTTCCCATCATACTTCTTCAATAGATATCAGCCAAATACTCCCTATTCCTCACAATCTATTCATACACCTTCAATAGATGTCGGTGGAACGCTCACTATTCCTCCTGATCCCTCCATACACCTTCAGTAGATGTTGGTGGATTTCTCACTATTCCTCCAGATCCCTCCATACACCTTCAATAGATGTCGGTGGAGCGCTCACTATTCCTCCTGATCCCTCCATACACCTTCAGTAGATGTTGGTGGATTTCTCACTATTCCTCCAGATCCCTCCATACACCTTCAATAGATGTCGGTGGAGCGCTCACTATTCCTCCTGATCCCTCCATATACCTTCAGTAGATGTCGGTGGATTTCTCACTATTCCTCCAGATCCCTCCATACACCTTCAATAGATGTCGGTGGAGCGCTCACTATTCCTCCTGATCCCTCCATACACCTTCAATAGATGTCGGTGGAGCGCTCACTATTCCTCCTGATCCCTCCATACACCTTCAATAGATGTCGGTGGAGCGCTCACTATTCCTCCTGATCCCTCCATACACCTTCAGTAGATGTCGGTGGATTTCTCACTATTCCTCCAGATCCCTCCATACACCTTCAATAGATGTCGGTGGAGCGCTCACTATTCCTCCAGATCCCTCCATACACCTTCAATAGATGTCGGTGGAGTGCTCACCATTCCTCCCAATCTCTTGATACACCTTCAATATATTTCGGTGGAGCGCTCACTATTCCTCCTGATCCCTCCATACACCTTCAATAGATGTTGGTGGAGCGCTCACCATTCCTCCCAATCTCTTGATACACCTTCAATAGATGTTGGTGGAGCACTCACCATTCCTCCTGATCCTGCCATACACCTTCAATAGATGTCAGTGGAGCGCTCACTATTCCTCACAATCCCTTAATACACCTTGAATAGATGTCAGCAGAGTGCTCACTATTCCTCCTGATCCCTCCATACACCTTCAATAGATGTCGGTGGAGCGCTCACTATCCCTCCTGATCCCTCCACACACCTTCAACAGATGTCGGTGGAGCGCCCACTATTCCTCCTGATCCCTCCACACACCATCAATAGATGTTGGCGGAGCGCTCACCATTCCTCCTGATCCCCCCATACACCTTCAATAGATGTCGGTGGAGCGCTCACCATTCCTCCTGATCCCTCCATACATCTTCAATAGATGTCGGTGGAGCGCTCACCATTCCTCCTGATCCCTCCATACACCTTCAATAGATGTCGGTGGAGCGCTCACTATCCCTCCTGATCCCTCCACACACCTTCAATAGATGTTGGCGGAGCGCTCACCATTCCTCCTGATCCCCCCATACACCTTCAATAGATGTCGGTGGAGCGCTCACCATTCCTCCTGATCCCTCCATACATCTTCAATAGATGTCGGTGGAGCGCTCACCATTCCTCCTGATCCCTCCATACACCTTCAATAGATGTTGGTGGAGCGCTCACTATCCCTCCTGATCCCTCCACACACCTTCAATAGATGTCGGTGGAGCGCCCACTATTCCTCCTGATCCCTCCACACACCATCAATAGATGTTGGCGGAGCGCTCTCCATTCCTCCTGATCCCCCCATACACCTTCAATAGATGTCGGTGGAGCGCTCACCATTCCTCCTGATCCCCCATACACCTTCAATAGATGTCGGTGGAGCGCTCACCATTCCTCCTGATCCCTCCATACATCTTCAATAGATGTCGGTGGAGCGCTCACCATTCCTCCTGATCCCTCCATACACCTTCAATAGATGTCGGTGGAGCGCCCACTATTCCTCCTGATCCCTCCACACACCATCAATAGATGTTGGCGGAGCGCTCACCATTCCTCCTGATCCCCCCATACACCTTCAATAGATGTCGGTGGAGCGCTCACCATTCCTCCTGATCCCTCCATACATCTTCAATAGATGTCGGTGGAGCGCTCACCATTCCTCCCAATCTCTCGATTCACCTTCAATAGATGTCAGTGGAGTGCTCACGATTCCTCCCAATCTCTCGATTCACCTTCAATAGATGTCAGTGGAGCGCTCACTATTCTTCCCGATCCCTCTTATGGTGAATTCATCTGGTCTACACAATGTTATATTATATTGTGCACCAAGACCACAGAAATGCGTGGCCGTGCACAAAAAAAAATTGTGAACACACATATGGGTTCTAGGATTTATTCTTTGGCGTTGAACATATAGACACGTTTTCTGACTTGACAATGGAGCCAAGCCCTGCAGAGTCACCCACCTTGCCAGCATAATGGATGATGCATAGGTCAGCCTTGTCTCTGAGCTGCCTCGGTTTCTGGAATTTCGGATGGGTGCCAAGTTCTTGGATGACCTTTTCTACAAAACTTTTATCTGTGGCCTTTGGAAACCAGCACTCTTCATCCAGCAGGGACAGGACACCAGGAGGATTTGCCTGAGGAACACAAGAAACCAAGGAGTATAACGGCACTGATTTACAAATGGAAAGTATAGGATGATCTAGGATAATTAGATGGAACGGAAGGGCCGGCATCTTATATACAGGCAGTACTGAATGTATGTCAGCATCTTACCGCCCTCTCGATCAGATCAATACAAGGCTGCAGGTCCAGGCCAAAGTCAATGAAGTTCCACTCGATGCCTTCACGTTGGTATTCTTCTTGCTCCAGGATGAACATGGTGTGGTTGAAGAGCTGCTGCAGTTTCTCGTTAGTGTAATTAATACAGAGCTGTTCGAAGGAGTTCAGCTATGGAGAGAAGCGGACGTCGATACATGTTAATATTAATATAACACGTTACATAAATGTGTGAAATTCACATTTCCTAAGGGTTCAGGCAACTATGGAATGTGTATGGCAGGCATGGCCAACCTGAGGCTCTCCAGCTGTTGCAAAACTACAACTCCCAGCATGCCCAGACTATCTACAGCTATCAGCCTACAGCAGGCCATGGTGGGAGTTGCAGGTTGGCCATGCCTGATGTATGGTGATATCCCGTCTTTCCCCCGACAGCAGATGTCAGGGGAAATACATGTTCGATCTTGTTTATTCTCAAGAGAAATAAGGCCCATTTCACACTTGCGTTTTGGTTTCCGGCAAAATGGTTCCGATTGATGTTAGCACATTCGGATGCATTCGTTCCGTTAGGATGCAGTTGTGTTACATCAAAGCAGAACAAACCAGGTCTGGCACTAAAGTCATTGTAAGTTAATGGGTGACGGATACGGTTTTTTTTCGAGATCCAAAAAAAAACCAGATCTGGCATCACAGACTTACATTGATTTTGCTGCCAAATCCGGTTTGTTCTGTTTCAGAGACTGGACACAAAGCCAGTTTGGCGTCTGGTCAAAAAAAAAAAAACGCAACAAAATGGAACGGAAAGCATCCTGATCAGTTTTGCCCTTATGGACAATTAGTCTGCCGGATCTCAAAACCGGAATGCCGCACCACAAGTGTGAAACAGGTCAGCTAAACTGGGCATGCATGTGAATGAGGAGAGGGTCGGGAAAAACGGGTTGTCCGACATCTGAAGTGCATGGCTATATTCACACATACTGTAGCGGTTTTGGTACCGTTTAAGGGTCCATTCACACGACCATATTCCTGGGTCCCCATCAGTTCTGCGATTTTGCGGAACGGGTGCAGACCCATTTATTTCAATGAGGCCGAAAAAGATGCGGACAGCACACCGTGTGCTGTCTGCATCCGTAGTTCCACAAAAAAAGATACAGCATGTCCGATTCTTACCCACAAAGGCTTTTCTATCATAGGGCTGGCCGTGTACGTTCCGCAAAATGCAAAACGCACACTGTCGGTACCCTAAAGCACATCCAAACTGCATTTGGAAAAAAATGCATGAGGTTTTGTTACGGTTTTCAATGCAGCTTTATGTTTTTTACAGATGAAACACATTTAACGTTCTCCCTGTAAAAACCAAAACCATATCGAAAACCACAACAAAATTGCGTGTGATTTTTTTTAAAACATTTTTTTTTGTCCCAGGATCTCAATACCGAAGAAAAACGCTTCCATTTTGCCCTCCATTCATTGTCAATGGGGACAAAACGTAACTGAACAGAACGGAGTGCTCCAAAATGCATTCCGTCCAATTGGTTGCGTTCTGATACCGGAGAGCAGCATGCTGCAGTTTTCTTTCCGTCATGGGAAGTGGAGGAAGATGGATCCATCATGATCCACAATGCAAGTCAATGGGACGGATCTGTTTTCTCTGACACAATCGAGAACGGATCCCTCCCCCAAAGACTTTCAGTGGTGTTCATGGCGGATCCGTCTTGGCTATGTTAAAGATAATACAACCGTTCATAACGGACGCAGATGGTTGTATTATCAGTAACGGAAGCGTTTTTCCTGATCCATGACAGATCAGGCAAAAACGCAAGTGTGAAAGCAGCCTTAACAGTATTATTGCTAAAATATGAGGATGCGTCCACCAGGGGTGGACTGGCCAAAGACCCTACAGGGAAATTTCCCGGTGGGTTGATGCCCATGAGGCTGCCTGAGCCCTCCTAACGGCCGCCGGCCACACAACGATCTGATGCTCTCAGCATTAATTAATCCTAGAAGCATCAGGTACTTATGTACCTGGACAACGTCCGCAGGTGCCTTGCCTGTGATGGAATCCATGCTGTCAAACCTGTTTCTGTCAAATAGCCAAAAATCCTACTTATCTTTCTCTTTGAAAACTGAGTGACAATAAATTAGGTCATTAAAATGTCTCCCCGGGGATGGCCTTCAGCGCAGCTAAACAGAAAACCGCCTCGTTATGCAATGATTCATCCTCCACTCCCATCTCACTGGAGAACTAGACAGACTTGTTGGCAGCCATATTAGTGTTCACCTAGCTTTCTCAGAATTAGGGCTCATGCACACAGCCGTATGTATTTTGTGGTCCTAAAAAAACGGATCAGCAAAAATTACGGAGGACGTCCATGTGCGGAACAGCTGACCCCTAATAGAACAGTACTTTCCTTGTCCATAATGCGGACATTAATAGGACATGTTCTATCCCTTTGCGGAAATGGAAAGCACGCGTTTTTTTTTTACAGACCCATTGAAATGAATTGTTCCGGATACGCTCTGCCAAAAAGAAACAGAACGGACACGGAAGGAAAATACGTTCCTGTGCATGAGCCCTAAGGGTGTTTTTACACATAGCGTTTTTGTGGTGTTTCATTGCTTTTTTTTTCTGCACTGATGTGTTAGGCACCATTCACACCATTTTTACTCAGAAACATTAGAACAATGGATGAGTTTAACGGATGCATAGGCCTCAATCGAAAAGGCGTATGCCAAAAGTGAGTACATTTTGTCTGCATTCCTGTCCATTTTTTGTTTTTTTTTACTGGATGGTAAAGTGCAGATGACAGGGTTATTCAATCCAGGTAAAAAAAAAAAACATGCGCTGCAATTGGCAAAAAAAAGAACAAAAAACAATAGTAAGTAATAGAAGGATCCGTTACATGAACGGTAGACGATAGTATCCATTTTTTATCCATCCATTTAACAGATTTTTTTAAACGAATGCCTCCACTGACACTCCCCTTGTCCAAAAAAGGTCAAAAAATCATCCAATCACTATATTTGCCTTGTATCCAGTTGCAAATAGAAAAACGGATCAATCATAAAAATTGACATCAGTTTGCATATGTTTTTGGAGCAGATTCAGTTTCTCTAAAAAAAAACAAAAAACGCATTCCCTGCTGGAAAAAAATGGCTCCGGATTTTTTTTCTTATTCTTATTGCTACATTTTTTTTTTTGCACAAACTGGGGGGAATTTATTATAGACCGGCATAATGTATCCCCTGTACTGCCAGAGGATGCACCTAATATACGATAAATTAGGTGCATCCTCCACAGCCCATGCGCCTACACTGAAAAAATTCGGAGCTGCCATAGATTTCTGTCTTCATTTAAAGAAGAACTCCCGCAAAAATTTTTATTCCATGTCCTGCTAGAAATGTACATGATGTAATCTGTAGTGAATGTCATTTTCTTACCAGTAGCTGAATTTTTGAGTTATATCATCCTGAAGTTTCTTATCTGTATCATGTGACTAGGAATTAGACCCACCAACTCACACAGCACCTTATGTATGGACAGGAAGTCTAATTTTCTATGCATTCCTATGGGAGCCTCATTTTCAGTCTCATAGGAATGAATAGAGAAGTGACTGGCTTTCTGTCCTGGGTCAGTTGGAGGTCAGGGAGTTGGTCACATGACCCAGCTACAATAAGAAGAGAGTGGATAACTCTCAATTTCAGCCTCTGATAAGAAAATGACAATCACTACAGATTATATCATGCACCTTTCTAACAGGTCAGAGAATAAAAATTTTTGCAGCAGTTCTTCTTTAAGCCAGAAAACTGGTGTAACTGAAGATAAATCTACCCAGCCTGCTGGTGCCGCCCCCTCCCTCACCACGCCCCCTTTTTGTAAAGTGGCGAGGAAGTGAAGAAACGCCACTTGAGCATATGGCATTTAAAAAAAGTTGCAAACACGGGGTTTGCGACTTTTTAAAGTAAACAGAAAACAGGCGTGTGTGTGTGTGTGTGTGGGGGTCTGATAAATTACCGCTAATTATCTTCATGGCATTTTTTCGCTATGGAGAAGGAGATGTCAAAACGCCACCCCCCCCCCTCCAATAAAAAATTCAGGGCTCCAGCATGCTGCAGTGCAAAAACAGCAGGCGCCAAAAACCAATATATATATATATATAATGTGTGTGAGGGATCTGTAATTACAGACAAAAATAAGCCATCCTTTCTTGGTGCCACAACTGACCCATGGTCCACAGAAAACCACGGCTGTGTGAATAGACACGTAAAAGTCAATGGGTACGTGTATGAAGCCTTAGCGCCATTTTCATTCTGGGTTTGGAGTTTTTGTAGCGTTTTTCTTTTCTCAACGGCTTCTCTAAAGGATTGAAATATTACAGGAAATTTTTTTTTTTTTTTATAAAAATGGCAAAAAATGCTTGAAATTCATGGAGTTTACCTCAAAGATTTCAAAACCGGCAATGTCCAGAATCCCGATGAAGGAGGCGCCTTGTCTCTTCGTCCTATCCAGAGCTCGGTTAATACGATGGACCAGCCAGCGAAACAGCCGCTCGTACAACGCTTTGGCGAGCGCTTCCACGGCAAAGTCCGCCTAGAGAGAAGGAAGATCGGGGTCAATTTGTAACCTGGCGTCAGTCGTATACCCGCTGTGGTCAGACTATCAGACACTCACCTGCTCCTTAGTTTGCGCCTTCTGGACGTAGTCGCGCCCCACTTTAATCTTTGGCATCAAAATGGCACGGGTAAATTCTGTCACGTTGAGTCCCAGTAGGTGACACAGTTTCTGGGCAGCTAGAAAACACGAAGAACATGGCGACTTTCCCACCGTGCACAATGGCGCCTTGGTTGTCTCACTAGGACAACCCCTTTAAGTCTACGGAGTGATACCCACCTGTGTTATCCGGCATGGAAGCTTGGTCTGTGTTCCTCTCCTTTCGGAAAACGATGTTACCAAACTGGAGGACTGCAGAAACCATCTTCAGCATAGCTGGAAGAAAATGGCGCAAATTTTGGTGCAAATCTACGCTGACCCACATCGAGTGTTCATTTGATTTGCTGACTTTTAGACAGTTCCAAATGCGCCAATTTACTAAGAGGTGTGCAGATTTTAATACACAAATCCCCCGTTTTTTTTTCTTACACTGGCCTAAGATAGGTTAAAGGGGTTTTCCGGGATTTGACTACTGATGACCTGTCCTCAGGATAGGCCATCAGTTTCCGATCGGTGGGGGTCGCCTAGGAGCGGCTCAGCCCCATTCAAGTGAATGGCGCTGAGTGCGATACCTAGCACAACCACTATACAATGTACGGCGCTGTGCTTGGTAAGCTGAGAGAAGGTAGTGGTGCTCACAGGAGCGCCGGTACCTTCTCAAAAAGCTGATCCGCAGTGGTCCAGGTGTCGGACCTCCACCGATCAGATACTGATGACCTATCCTGAGGATAGCTCATCAGTAGTACAATACCAGAAAACCCCTTTAACGTAACCTTTTTTTAGGCCCCCTTTAGGGACACACACTCACACGGATCTCCTTGTTTTACCCTTCCAAATTTTTATAAAATATAACCCACATTCTGTAAACCAATAACGCAACTCCATACCCTACACAGGAGATGTAAATTGTGCGCTCGACCCTTTAAGCCAGCCGGGAGCACTCACTGCAGATTCTTCCTTCCCGCTAAGGAGAGTCTAGACAATGGAATCTCTCAGGGTGTAAAAGGCGCTAAGCAATCCGCTGTCATCAAACTGGGGGCGGCTCGTTACTTACACATGATTTCTTCGTGATTAATCCCCATGATTTTCATGGACTCCATGGTCTCCTGGAAGATCTCCTTGTCCTGCTGCCCCGGAATGGTGATGTTTCCATTGGACAAAAAGCGATACTGACCGAAGCCCTCCAGTAACAGGTCAGCTGGAGAGGAACAGGAGAGAGGATTATCACCGCGGCCATCCCTAGCACATTATACCGTACAATACGAACAACTCAACATATCAATCACATGTATGACCGTGTCCTGAGAGTCCTTAATATAGAGGACATGTATGACCGTGTACTGAGAGTCCTCAGTGTAAAGGACATGTATGACCGTGTCCAGAGAGTCCTTAGTGTAAAGGACATGTATGACCGTGTCCAGAGAGTCCTTAATATAGAGGACATGTATGACCGTGTCCTGAGAGTCCTTAATATAGAGGACATGTATGACCGTGTTCTGAGAGTCCTTAATATAGAGGACATGTATGACCGTGTCCTGAGAGTCCTTAATATAGAGGACATGTATGACCGTGTCCTGAGAGTCCTTAATATAGAGGACATGTATGACCGTGTACTGAGAGTCCTCAGTGTAAAGGACATGTATGACCGTGTCCAGAGAGTCCTTAGTGTAAAGGACATGTATGACCGTGTCCAGAGAGTCCTTAGTGTAAAGGACATGTATGACCGTGTACTGAGGGTCCTTAGTGTAAAGGACATGTATGACCGTGTCTTGAGAGTCCTTAGTGCATTTGTGAATGACGCATGCACATGATCCCTACTTATACAGCTCCTGGATGTCTGTTTTTGCAGTTTTTTTTTATTTTTAAAGGGTTGTCCCACGAAAAATATTCTACAGTTTTCAAACCAGCCCCCACAACTGGACACTTCTGTAATTGCATTTAATTAAAAATGTAGTATAGCTACTGAGTTATTCAATGAAATCTGTCTGCATAGCGCCACCTGCTGTTTGCTCTTTTCTAATTTCTTTGTCTTGCTCACTGAGACGGAAGCACATGCTCAGTTCCATCCTTCAGCTGCCACAGTTACAGGGAGAGGCCTGCAGCAGAAAGGACGTGCCCCTCGGGCTATGATAGGGAGAAAGCTGCAGCAGAAAGAAAATGCCTCCCTGAGCTGAGACTGGAAGAGAGCTGCAGCAGAAAGAATATGCCCCCCGAGTTGTGATAGGAAGAGAGCTGCAGCAGAAATAACATGACCCCGGAGCGATGAAAGCTGCGATAGGAAGAGAGCTGCAGCTGGAAGGACACATCCCCTGAGAGGTGATAGGGAGAGACTTGTAGCAAAAAGAACAAGCCCCCTGAGCTGTCATAAGAAGAGAGCTTAAGCTGGAAGGACACACCCCCTGAGCCGTGATAGGGAGAGAGTTGTAGCAGAAAGGACATGCCCCCTGAGCTATCATAGGAAGAGAGCTGCAGCTGGAAGGACACACCCCCTGAGCTGTGATAGGGAGAGAGCTGTAGCAGAAAGGACATGCCCCCTGAGCTGCCAGCTTGAAATAAATCTAATCGAGCAACTGAAGCAATGAATGGGGAGATCTCTGGATCCATGTGAGGTACAGGGCTGGTGACTAACAAGCGCTGTATTACACAACGTGGCTTACTTTTGACGTGCTCTCCCGCTCCAGCTAAAAGCTGATAAAAAACATGGAAGGTCCGTTCATCCTTAGCCTGGCGGATTGCTCTGGATTTTTCCAGTAAATCTAAAGGGTGGTTAAGGAGCGACACAAGAAGAATGAGTACACGTGAAGGAACGCAGAAACGGGTTGCCATTCACAAGGAGCTTTCTAAGGCCTCTTTCACACGGGCGAGATTTCCGCGCGGGTGCAATGCGTGATGCGAACGCATTGCACCCGCACTGAATCCTGACCCATTCATTTTAATGAGGCTTTTCACATGAGCGTTTATTTTCACGCATCACTTCTGCGTTGCGTGAAAAACGCAGCATGTTCTATATTCTGCGTTTTTCACGCAGCCCAGGCTCCATAGAAATGAATGGGGGTGCGTTAAAAACGCAACGCATCCGCAACGCATCCTGATCAAATCCGCGACGCTCGTGTGAAAGAGGCCTAAGAGTCTGGGCTTCAACTCTGTATTATTTCTTAAGATCTTGGTTCACTGTCAGTGAATGGAAACATGTTCATTTCCAGAGGCTGCTCACTTGTACTGACATAGTCCTACTCACAGATGAGAGTTTGTAACAATTGCACCTAGTCTAAATCATCTCCATTATTCCCACTACAATTCATTTTCAACACGATCATCATTTCCTACATGATATCACGACAACATGCTGAAAGGATACAGGTTTCAATGTTGGCTCCAACGATGTAGCCGGCGACGTCAAAATTAATTCTGATAAATTTACCCTGTAAGAAGTGAAATAAATAACGTTAAAATAATGCTACTGTCATACACAGAGGTGGCGCAATTTGCTTTTTCATCCAGTAGGTGGCGCATCAACCTTTAAACACAGTAGGCCGACTCCACATAAAAAAGGGTCAGGGCTGCCTAGATCAACCAATCAGATTCTAGCTTTCCATTTCCCAGAGAAGTCTTGTAAAAGTGGGAGCGATGTGATTAGTTGTTATGGGCCCCACCGACACTTTCTCAGCCCTCTCAGCCCTCTGTGCAGGAGGACCCTGAGCTTGGTGTACAAGAAGTATTATAAGGGGCCGTTCAGACGGCCATGGTGTTGCGGATCCGCAAAAAAAAAACCCCCACAGATGCCGACCAGTGTGTGTTCTGCAATTTGCGGAACACACATGGCCGACACCCATAGAAAATGTCTATTCTTGTCCGCTATTGCAGAAAAGAATAGGACATGCTCTATATTTTTTCGTGGAGCCGCGGCTCGGCGAGATCAGATGTCGGCAATTGAAATGAATGGGGCCGCATGTTTTCCGCAAAACTGCGGAATAGATGCAGCCCCATTCACACGGTCATGTGAATGGGCCCTAAAACTAGTATTATCAATATTACAAATACTAGTAATATTACTAAATAGTACTACTAGTAATATAAGTGGTAGTAGTATTAGAACTGGTAGAAGTAGTAGTTGTACTAGTACTGGTAATAGTAGTAGTTGTGGTAGTAATAGTACTAGTAGTAATTTACTAGTAGTAGTTTAGTAGTAGTACTATAAGTAGTAGTAGTACTAGCAGTAGTGGTAGTACTAGTGATGGTAATAGTAGTAGTCCTAGTACTAGTACGGTAGTAGCGGTGGTAGTAGTAGTACTAGCAGTAGTAGTACTAGTGATGGTAATAGTACTGGTAGTAGAAGTAGGGGTACTGTACTAGTGGTGGTGGTAGTAGTAGTAGAAGTAGTAGTAGTAGTAGTACTAGCAGTGGTAGTAGTATTTGTGATGGTAATAGTAGTAGTAATAGCACTAGCAGTAGTTTAGTAGTAGAAGTAGTGGTACTAGTGGTAGTAGTAGTACTGGTAGTAGTGGTAGTACTAGCAATAGTAGTAGTATTAGTGATGGTAATAGTAGTAGAATAGCACTAGCAGTATTTTATTAGTAGCAGTAGTGGTACTAGTGGTAGTAGTAGTACTGGTAGTAGTGGTAGTACTAGCAATAGTAGTAGTATTAGTGATGGTAATAGTAGTAGAATAGCACTAGCAGTATTTTATTAGTAGCAGTAGTGGTACTAGTGGTAGTAGTAGTACTGGTAGTAGTGGTAGTACTAGCAATAGTAGTAGTATTAGTGATGGTAATAGTAGTAGAATAGCACTAGCAGTATTTTATTAGTAGCAGTAGTGGTACTAGTGGTAGTAGTAGTACTGGTAGTAGTGGTAGTACCCCTGGCAAATAGCTGATTGTGCTCAGGAAAGCTGCTGCCAGCCATTTCCGCTGCAGCGGCCACTGCAGGTGAAATGTAGTATTACATGGTGGTTATTCAGATGACCACTACAGTCCTCCATAATGGGAACCGCTCTTACATGAGGCAGCTCCCCGTTCTGGCTCATTACAATTGGGAACCTCTCTCTATGATTTCCAGAGCTTAAATGGGCTGCCATACAAAAAAAAATATTCTACAGTTTTCAAACCGGCCCCTGGATCTGAATACTTTTATAATTGCATGTAATTAAAAATGTATTACAGTCACTGAGTTATTTAATGAACTCTATCTGTACAGCGCCACCTGCTGTTTGCTCTTTTTCTAATTTCTCTGTCCACCTCACTGAAACGGAAGCACATGCTCAGTTCCATCTTTCAACTGCCACCAGCTGCATCAGAAAGGACAAACCTTCTGAGAAAGGACACGCCCCCTAAGCTTACAGCTTGAAATCAATCTACTGGAACAATCGCAGGAATGAATGAGGAGATCTCTGGATCCATGTGAGGTACAGGGCTGGTTCTAACTTTGTTAGAAAGAAATTGTCATGTACTATAGGATGGATATATGTATGATGTATATGATGAAATTTTCTGATTTTTATTTTTTACATTATTTATGGGATAACCCCTTTAAGGACTGCATTTTCATCATAAGACGGCACTCTCGGTCAGCTATTATTGGATGCAATCAAATACACAAAAATTGGTAATGTAAAGGGCCGGCCGCGCTAAGAGGCTGCCTTTAATATTTAATTCGTGATTTACGTCCCATAAGCCTGTGCACTTACAAATCGTGAAGAGTTGTCATTTTTCACCGTCTTGGCGTTGCCGAAAGCTTCTAATATGGGGTTAGCCTGCAGAAGCTGGTGCTCGAGCTCTCCCTGGGGATAACAAAGAAATCATTATAACAAACCGCAATACAGTGTACAGGACGCCTTCAAGGGTTCACGTCAGAGGAGCCTCGCAGGGAGAAGTGGTTTATGGGGGGAAACTATTTAAGATGTCATTCTGGGGGAATAAACAGAGATTTGACATTTTCTGGTGAGGAAGAAAGACCAGCCATACAGGTGCATGCAATAGATAAGGTAAGTCACCCGGAGGATACCAGCCAGATTAAATTTAGATATAGACGAAGTCTATAAAGGGTTAAACCACAGGACGCACTAAAGCCCCACAAACACTGCAGTTCACAGGGATGCACAAGAAATGTCATAAATGTCCGGCAGATGCCGGTTCCACCTCTGTTACCTGCACCTATCTCCAGAACTGGGGCCTCTCGACCTTCATCCCACCCGGTGAGGAGCTATGTGAAGACAATGAATGAGGGGTGTCTATGTCTGTTCACTTCAATGGGTGATATGAGAGAGCTGAACGCACTTGAGGCCACCTCACCAGGCCGACAGGGGACGAGGGACCTCCCATCGTGGAGATAGGTGCTGGCCCACCAATAAACACAAGAAATATCATAAATGTCCGGCAGATGCCGGTTCCACCTCTGTTACCTATGCCTATCTCCAGAACTAGGGCCCTTCGACCTCTATCCCGCCTAGTGAGGAGCCATGTGAAGACAATAAATGAGGGGTGTCCATGTCTGTTCACTTCAATGGGTGATATGAGAGAGCTGAACGCACTTGAGGCCACCTCACCAGGCCGACAGGGGACGAGGGATCTCCTATCGTGGAGATAGATGCTGGCCCACCAATAAACACAAGAAATATCATAAAAGTCCGGCAGATGCCGGTTCCACCTCTGTTACCTATGCCTATCTCCAGAACTAGGGCCCTTCGACCTCCATCCCGCCTAGTGAGGAGCCATGTGAAGACAATGAATGAGGGGCGTCTATGTATGCGCAAGTATCTTCTATGGGTGCTACAAGAGAGCTGAACGCACCTGAGGCCACCTCACCAGGCTGACAGGGGACGACGGACCCCCCATCATGGAGATAGGTGCTGGTCCACCAATTCATCAAGGAGTTTGTAGCAGTATGCAGCCCCCATCCAAAGTGAAGTGTAGCTAATGGTACAGTGGCCACTATGGTGTTTCATGGTGATTTTACAAAAAAAAAAAAAGGAATTTGGGGGAAAAGGGGTCTGAGGGACAAAAATACCCACCAGCAGCTTCTAACCAAAGTGTGGAAACTTCTGGCAGTGCAGTTGAGATGTACAACCTACTGCACTGAGCTTTCAGTGGACTCCTCTGTAACCTAAGAACAGGTAAGGAACCAGAACCTATCCTGGAACCTGAGAGTCCGTCGTGTGAATGACCTGGCTTTGAACATGCCAGATCCTTTTTGTATTTAGGGTAATAAGTCAGCATCATATAAATGGGGAAACGTGAGCTCACTCCCACTTCTCCTCATTCAGAACACATGCACACTAGTCCGAGCCAAGTGTGCATGTGTTGGTCTGGAGACAGAGCTGTCAGAAAACTAGTGCTTGGCTGACAGCTAAAATGTATGGCCAGATTAAAGGGGTTGTCCAGCCAATGGTCAGAAGCTACAGTCAAAAAAATACCCACCTGTTCACAGGGGTGGATTTAGCATTCATGGGGCCCCAAGCAAAGTTTTGTCTGTGGGCCTAATCACACTGCTTTTCTCTGTCCCGTCACTCCCCTAAGCTCCGCCGCCCGGCTCTCAGCTTAGAAGTGCAACCTGGACACTTCTGCTGCTCTCCTCTACCGCCGGGTCTAAAGTGACTGCACTGGTGGGAAGTGTGCCCCTTTAATGTTTTTTTTTTCCTTTCAGCTAACTGTTTGTGGTTAGCAGGAGGGCCCCTGAACTCTGGGGCCCCAAGTATGTGCTTAGTTTAAATTCTGTCCCTGTCTGTCCAGGGGAACTGCAGGACTGCGGACCAAGCCGTAGGGGAACTACAGGACTGCAGACCAAGCCGTAGGGGAACTACAGGACTGCGGACCAAGCCGTAAGGGAACTACAGGACTGCAGACCAAGCCATAAGGGAACTGCAGGACTGCAGACCAAGCCGTAAGGGAACTACAGGACTGCAGACCAAGCCGTAAGGGAACTACAGGACTGCAGACCAAGCCATAAGGGAACTACAGGACTGCGGACCAAGCCGTAAGGGAACCGCTGGACTGCAGACCAAGCCGTAAGGGAACCGCTGGACTGCAGACCAAGCCGTAAGGGAACTGCTGGACTGCGGACCAAGCCGTAGAGGAACTGCAGGACTGCGGACCAAGCCGTAAGGGAACTGCTGGACTGCGGACCAAGCCGTAGAGGAACTGCAGGACTGCGGACCATGCTGTAAGGGAACTGCAGGACTGCGGACCATGCTGTAGGGGAACTGCAGTACTCCAGACCAAGCCGTAAGGGAACTACAGGACTGCGGACCAAGCCGTAAGGGAACTACAGGACTGCGGACCAAGCCGTAAGGGAACCGCAGGACTGCGGACCAAGCCGTAAGGGAACCGCAGGACTGCGGACCAAGCCGTAAGGGAACTACAGGACTGCAGACCAAGCCGTAGAGGAACTACAGGACTGCGGACCAAGCCGTAAGGGAACCGCAGGACTGCGGACCAAGCCGTAAGGGAACTACAGGACTGCAGACCAAGCCGTAAGGGAACTACAGGACTGCGGACCAAGCCGTAAGGGAACTACAGGACTGCGGACCAAGCCGTAAGGGAACCGCAGGACTGCGGACCAAGCCGCAAGGGAACCGCAGGACTGCGGACCAAGCCATAAGGGAACTACAGGACTGCGGACCAAGCCGTAGAGGAACTACAGGACTGCGGACCAAGCAGCAAGGGAACCGCAGGACTGCGGACCAAGCCGTAAGGGAACCGCAGGACTGCGGACCAAGCCATAAAGGAACCGCAGGACTGTGGACCAAACCATAAAGGAACTGCAGGACTGCGGATCAAGCCAGTAATAAAAGTCTGTAAAGTAAATGTTTGGGCCGCAGCTTGACTAGCGGATGAGGACTACTGCAATAAAGAATGAGTGTAAAATGCATGTAAACATAAAAAATGAATAATTATAATCATAAAACATAAAACAGAAGCAGCAAAATTAAAGTGAAAGGAAATGTGTTACTCACATATGACATAGTATTGGAGCTCTGCGGGGAACCACACATAACATGGAGGGGAAAACACATAAAACAAAGGTTAATGAGGACAAAAAAAGGCAAAAGAAAAATCTAATCAAATGCTAAAACTTCTAAGGATCTACACTAATGTCTGTGATCGGGTGAAAAGAACAAGGACAAAACTGATGACGGCACAGTGGAATAAATAATATATAAGTCACATATAATGTGCGAAGTGATGGCAAATAAAAGCAAGAGCAGAGATGGAAATCATACCGCCACCTCCTCTAGTTAAAGGGATTGTCCATGACAGCATAATACGTACCCTACCGCTGCCCTGCCGATCCCTCTGTTCTCCATGCTCCAGTGCTGCTGCAGTCAATCACTGGTCACAATGGTGACCTCAGAGGCGCTGACATGTCAATGACTGACTGCAGCGGTGACATGTTGGCACATGGTCCCTGGAGCAGGAGGAGAGCAGTGTGGGATATGGTATAGGTGGTGGCAGGCTTGTAAGCTCCATATAATATGAAGGGCTGCATTTTGGGACATTTTATAGCAACTCATACCAGGACTATTCCGTACATATATGTGTGCCAAACATGTAACCAGGCTACACACGGCCCAGTGTATTCCTTCTGGCCGGCAGTGTACATCGTATGTGTTCTATTCTGTACTGTACAATGATGGGGGATCAGGCAACAATCTAACAAATATCTCTGTACAGAATCTATCTATCTATCTATCTATCTATCTATCTATCTATCTATCTATCTATCTATCTATCTCATATCTATCTATCTATCTCATGTCTATCTGCAGTATATATCTATCTATCTATCTCATATCTATCTATCTATCTATCTATCTATCTATCTATCTATCTATCTATCTATCTATCTCATGTCTATCTGCAGTATATATCTATCTATCTATCTCATATCTATCTATCTATCTATCTATCTATCTCATGTCTATCTGCAGTATATATCTATCTATCTATCTATCTATCTATCTCATATCTATCTATCTATCTATCTATCTATCTATCTATCTATCTCATGTCTATCTGCAGTATATATCTATCTATCTATCTATCTATCTATCTATCTATCTATCTATCTATCTACAGTATCTATCTATCTATCTATGTATCTCATATCTATCTGCAGTATCTATCTATCTATTTATCTATGTATCTCATATCTATCATCTAACTATCTACAGTATCTATGTATGTATCTATCTCATATCTATCTGCCGTATCCATCTGCAGTATCTATCTACATTATCTATCTACAGTATCTATTTATCTACATTATCTATCTATCTATCTATAGTATCTATTTATCTATATTATCTATCTATCTACAGTATCTATCTCTCTCATAACTATCTGCAGTATCTATCTATCGTATCTACAGTATCTATCTAATATCTATCTGCAGTATCTATCGCATCTATCTATCTACAGCATCTATCTAAAGTATCTATCTACAGTATCTATCTGTCTACAGTATATATCTATCTTATAACTATCTACAGTATCTATTTATCTACAGTATCTATCTAATATCTATCTGTCGTATCCATCTGCAGTATCTATCTATCTATCTATAGTATCTATGTATCTACAGTATCTATCTATCTCTCTCATATCTATCTACAGTATCTATCTATCTATCTATCTAATATCTATCTGTCGTATCCATCTGCAGTATCTATCTATCTATCTACAGTATCTATCTATCTACAGTATTTATCTATCTCATATCTATCTGCAGTATCTATCTATCTATCTATCTATCTATCTATCTATCTATCTATCTAAAGTATCTATCTATCTGTCTATCTACAGTATCTATCAATCTATTTATCTACAGTATCTATCTATCTATCTATCTATCTATCTTCTATATCTATCTATCTACAGTATCTATCTATCTCTCTCTCATATCTATCTACAGTATCTATCTACAGTATCTATCTATCTATCTATCTATCTATCTATCTATCTATCTATCTATCTCATATCTATCTGCAGTATCTATCTATCTATCTATCTATCTATCTACAGTATCTATCTATCTATCTATCTATCTATCTAATATGTATTTATCTATTATCTATTGATGTTGTGCTTTTGCTGGATTTTATGATATATAAAATAAAGCTGTAAGAGACTTTTTGTGGACACTGGACCTTTTCGTTCTACCTGGTGCTGTGTTCCCAGCAGGGTCCGTGCCTCCGCCCTGATTATATGCCGGTGAGCTAGGCCCCTTTTTCCTCAGTTGTATTATCTATAATGTTTATCTATCTAATATCTATCTATGTCTACAGTCCTCTAAATCTACTGTTGACTGAAATGCATCATTTTCTATGGGTAGAATTAATTACTAATATACAGGATAAGTCAAAAGTCAAAAATCTATAAAAACCTAAAACATCTTTCCGAGACTTGTTGACTTGTTTCGTGATCCGTTTTTTTTTTCCCTTTTTTTGCTATTTTTTCTATCAGCTATGGAATCTCCGAGGCAGATGTGAACGCAGCCTTATGTGTATGGTCCTCATTACCATATATCAGACCAGCGGTCTACAATATACGCGGGCCTACCCCAGACTTTTGACTTAACCCGTAGCTGGCTTTCCGTATACATCCTATGTTAGGTTCATATCTAGTGAAATAATTCCACTGCGCAGGCGTAACGCGGCTACGGTGGTGCTAGCGGCATGCATCACACACATCATGCAGGGTGCACACATCCTCCACTTGCCTTGCGTTTGACAGATTTGAAAGATTCCATCTGGTATTAGTAAAATGCACAAAATAATCGACAAAATCCGTTAGTAACTGGAGTCTGCAGAGCATCGCACCGTGAAGTGTCTACCCCTAGGCAGTAATATTCAAAAAAAAAACAACAACCCACAATTCATGCAGCCGGTGTGATTGGACGGTGAGGCGTGTGGACGTACGGAACATAGAAGGAGTTACATATTAGAAGCTTCCATGTTTGCTGGTCCCAGGAGAGGCCGGATTCTGTGCGGGCTGGCACACTGAACCAACACAAAGATCACACATTTATTGAGCTGGCACGTCGTCACGCAGGGCTTCTTCATACCCGTTAGGGTAAATGCACACGAAACAGACTAGCGACAAAGTTTCCGTGCGGATTTGCACATAGAAAAGCGGTTGAGATTCTAACAAATGTCCTCTACAGGCTGCACAAATTTTCAGAGCAGAAATTGATTCGTGGCCAGATTTTTAAAGGGGTTGTCCATGCTTAGAAAAAGATGGCTGCTTTATTCCAAAAACCGCACCCCTCCTGTCCACGGGTAGTGTGTGGTATTACGGTTCTGCCCATAGACTCCAAAAGAGCAGACCTGCAATATCACACACAAACCATACACAAGGGTGGCGCTGTCCATGTTTTTCTAATCCTTTAATACTAATGGTCTATCCTCAGGATAGTCCAGCAAGCGTTCCGTATTTCAATAAAGTATATTCTTTATTTTGGCAAATAATCAAAGATTACAGGACGCGTTTCAACCCGTCCAGCCTTCCTCAGCTGAATATACCTTAGTGAAATACGGAGCGCTTGCTGGAATTCTTCTGAGACTGACCTGGGGAACGCCCCCTTTTTTGTTGCAGCACGCACTACAGATCCAGTGCTGGCTGAACCTAGACACAAATATCCTCAAGATACGTCATCAATATCTGATCGGTGGGGGTCCGACTCCATGCATGTAGCGGTGCTCCGAGCTTCCTCCGAGCTTACCAAGCACAGTGCTGTACATTGTATAGTGGCTGTGCTTGGTATTGCAGCCCTGGCCCATTCACTTGAATGGGAGTGAGTTACGCCTAGGCCATGTGACTGATTAACATGGTGACATCACTGGCCTAGGTCACAGCACTCACTGCCTCTTCATACAGCTGATCAGTGGGGGTGCCGGGAGTCAGAAATCACCGCCTCTTCATACAGCTGATCAGTGGGGGTGAGGGGGTCAGAAATCACCGCCTCTTCATACAGCTGATCAGTGGGGGTGAGGGGGTCAGAAATCACCGCCTCTTCATACAGCTGATCATGGGGGTGACGAGGGTCAGAAATCACCGCCTCTTCATAAAGCTGATCAGTGGGGGTGCTGGGAGTCAGAAATCACTGCCTCTTCATACAGCTGATCAGGGGGGTGACGAGGGTCAGATGTCACCGCCTCTTCATACAGCTGATCGGAGGGGGTGTCGGGGGTCAGAAATCACCGCCTCTTCATACAGCTGATCAGTGGGGGTGACGGGGGTCAGATATCACCACCTCTTCATACAGCTGATCGGAGGGGGTGTCGGGGGTCAGAAATCACCGCCTCTTCATACAGCTGATCAGTGGGGGTGCCGAGGGTCAGATATCAAAGCCTCTTCATACAGCTGATCGGAGGGGGTGCTGGGAGTCAGAAATCACTGCCTCTTCATACAGCTGATCAGTGGGGGTGCTGGGGGTCAGATATCACCGCCTCATCATACAGCTTGTCGGAGGGGGTGCCTGGAGTCAGAAATCACCGCCTCTTCATACAGCTGATCAGTGGGGGTGCCGGGGGTCAGAAATCACCGCCTCTTCATACAGCTGATCGGAGGGGGTGCCGGGAGTAACATTCCCACCTATCAGATATTGATGACCTACCCTGCAGATAGACCATCAATACTTAACTCCTGGAAAATACCTTTAAAACCTGTAGTATCAACTTTTTGGCAGATTTTTTTTTTTACAGATTTCCAGCCATGACTTTAACAGAAAGGTCAAAATTTGCAAAACAGAAAACCTGTAACGAAATGCACAGTTCTGGATTTTGCTGCAGAGTACGTGCGGATAAGTAGCAAAGTCAAAAAATACCCCAAAAATCCCAAAACAAAAACATCTGCAGGAAAATCCAGAGCAGCAAATCCAAAATGTTTTGTTCCTCCCAAACCTCGGTGGCAGCAGTGATCTGTAGCTGGTTGCAGCAGGGAGAGGTGAAGGACCAACTGGATCCTCTTCCCACTGCAACCAACCAGAGATTACTGCCCTGACAAAGGTCCATAATGCCCAAAACGTCGGCAGGGATGTTTTCTTGTGGTGTGCAATACATTTTTGCCTAGTGATGTATACGTTCTGTACTTTTACATGAATAAAAAACATTTTCGGCATTGAAGAAAGCGGCGTTGTTTTCCTAAGGAAACGTTTGATGGCCTCCGTCTCTAACACTTGGCACCAGTGTGGTGTACCGGACTGCCGCCATAATATTAAAGTCTATGAGAGGAAACCTATGTAACTGTATGATTGCACGCTGCAGACTATGTGGATGTGAACGACGGCCGTTTCCTGCAGCCGCCATCAGTTTATATTAGGAGGATGGAGAACTACGTGCGCTCTGCTAATTTAGCTCGGTTTACAACGGTTTCGCCAGGACAATATAAATAAAGTTTATTTTAGGGCGTGATCCCTGTGCTGCAAACAGTGGAAAATTTTCGGTTCCATCAATAGCATCCACAGAGAAGGACTGCAGACACTAGGATGTATGTGTGCGTTTACTGTCTGCAGACACGCTAGATATTAGGAACGGCATCGGTGCATGTACTGACGAGACCTTTCATATTTTTTTGGAGAACCTCTTTAAAGGGAGTCGGTCAGCAGTTTTATCCATGCAAAATTGCTGGCAGCACTAGGTCGGGGCTGTTGAGAGCAAGGCAAACATACCTTTGGTGAAGCTTTTATTATCAGGAGTAGTTTGAATATGAACCTTTATTCTGCTAGATTCTGCTCTTACAAGAGCCCAGGTGGCGGAGCTTCACCGTAAAGTGCTCTCCACATTGTCACAGCCCCTCACCTCTGCTGTGAGTGACAGCTGTAGCATCCAATCAGCTGTCACTAAAAGCAGAAGGGAGGGGCTGTGAGAGAGCTCCTGACAGCGAGGCACCGCCCTTGCCGGAGCAGAATCTGGCACAAGGTTCATATTAACACTACTCCTGATAATAAAAGTTTATATAAACCTGCTACCCGGAGCTGTCAGCAGTTTAGCGTGGTCAAAACTGCTGACAGACTCCCTTTAAATTGGAGGCGACTCAATCTCCACGTTACTTTGCTATGAGGACACTGTAGGGCCCTTTTGTAACCTACATGTAATAAGACTGCCGCTGTTTTCTAAACTTATTTCAACGTGACAGCAAAGAGATCTTACCGGAGCTGTGTGCTCTTTACGGCCCTTGTGAGAAGAGGCCACGTGAGCCAAGTACTGGATGACTTTCTTTGTGTTCTCTGTCTTTCCAGCCCCAGATTCTCCCCTGTAAATATAAACCATAAGAGGAACAAGTGAAATAATAAGTGCACCCCTCTGCATGGAAGTGGTAGACATACTTGGGGAACCCATCGACCATTCCCACCACGCTGATCACGAGAAGACCTTTCTTAAGGGACTGCAATTACTCCCCAGTAGGTCTGCATACCTCATGAAAAAGATGTTATGCTGCATATGCAAATGAGGTCTCAAGTGTCCACTGGGCGTTACCAAACCATCCAAGTGTCCTGTAGATTCATCGCTAAGCCAGCCCCCGGTCCATTGATTGATGTGGATAACGCTTTCTACGCCACCTACAGATCAATTCAAATCTCATGCTACTGCACGGTGCAGTGTGTTTTCCCCGTGTGAGCAGAGAATTCACCTCCGTTCTCCTTAAGACCAGGCCTTCTGGCCTCATTACCTCATTTGGACACTGTACTGCACATTGCGCATGCATCTTGTGTTCTTCTGCACCGTGTAAGACTTGGATCGGGGGTGATGTACAGTAAGGAGCGCCATTCACCTGAAGCACCAGACCAGGGATGGTTCTACAAAGCACTTAGATGGTTTGCTAACACCTAGAGGACATTTTAGCACTAATTTGCATATGGTGCCAGGGAGGGGTACTGACCTCAGATAAGTGGGGTCTGACTCTCTGCTCCACCACCTATCAGCTGTTGGAGGAGGGCTCAGTGCTGTGGCCTATTCCTAGGCCAGGGAAGCCATATTCTTCAATCTCATGGCCTGGGTGCAGTACAGTCCCATTCAAGTGAATGGGTCTGGGCTGCAATACCAAGCTCAGCCACTATACAATGCACGGCGCTGTGCTTGGCACGCCAGGAGGAGGCTGAAGCACTCAGTGGAGTGCCACGGTCTCTTCAAACAGCTGATCGTGGCGGTGCTAGGAGTCCCACTTCCCCACCTCCGATCAGATATTGATGCAGATATCTATGCAGATTATAAATCACCCATATTCTACTCCAGGAAATCCCCTTTAACCATGAAATTTTTAACTGTATTATATTCCCTATCTTGTACTGACTCTGGGTTACAGCCTGTACTTAAAGAAGAACTCCCGCAAAATAATTTATTCCATGTCCTGCTATAAATGTACATGATGTAATCTGTAATGAATGTAATTTTCTTACCAGTGTCTGTATTTTTGAGTTATATCTCCCTGATGCTTCTCATCTGTGTCATGTGACTAGGAATCAGACCCACCAGATAACACAGCCTCTTATGTGTGGACAGGAAGTCTAATTCTCTATGTATTCCTATGGGAGCCTCACGTTCAGTCTTAAAGGAATAAATAGAGAAGTAACTAGCTTCCTGTCCTGAGTCAGTTGGAGGTCAGGGAGTTAGTCACATGACCCAGCTACAATAAGAAGAGGGGATAACTCAGAATTACAGTCTCTGATGAGAAGATTGCTTTCACTGCAAATTATATCATGCACCTTTATAACAGATCAGAGAATACAAATTTTTGCGGGAGTTCTTCTTTAAAGGGCATCTGTCAGCAGTTTTGTCCCTATGACACTCGCTGACCTGTTACATGTGCACTTGGCAGCTGAAGACATCTATGCTGGTCCCATGTTCATATGTGTCCACATTGCTGAGAAAAATGAGGTTTTATTATATGCAAATGGGCCTCTAGGTGCAACGGGGGCGTTACCATTACACCTAGAGGTTCTGCTCTCTTTGTAACTACAACACCTTCTGTACTTTGACTGACAGGACCAGGCAGTGAAAACATCATCACACCTGACCCTGTCAAAGTGCAGAGGGCACAGCAGTTGCAGAGAGAGCAGAGCCTCTAGGTGTAATGGCAACGCCCCCATTGCTCCTAGAGGCTCATTTGCATATAATAAAACATCATTTTTCTGAGCAATGCGGGCACATATGGACATGGGACCAATACGGATGTCTTCAGCTGCCAAGTGCACATGTAACAGGTCAGCCAGTGTCATAGGTACAAAACTGCTGACAGATGCCCTTTAATTCAAAGCTGCATTCATAATTGTGCGGGCTTCAGTGCTAAACTCTTCCAGCATTTATGCCTGCCTCAATGTCTACGTAAGGCTTACTATGGCGGTTTCTGTACAGGATGCTAAAGTAAAATAGATGCCGCACATGTCAACTGTATATATGACTGCAATAAGACAACTACTCAACAGTGAGCCGATCTACGGTGTCACGTTGACCTGCAAATCTCGTAATGAGATATATGGTAGGACTTATAACTCACGTGCAAAGAATGGACTGATCCTCCCGATCTAAAGCAAAGAAACAAAAGACAAGGTTAAATAAACAGATCTATACAAGAGGACGATGTTTTTCGATTGCCACATGTTGAGTTGTTCTCGGATGAAGAAATTTTGACGCTTTGTAATATTTACAGACTCGTGTTTGGGATGTGGGTGTGAAGGAGCAGAAGGAGGTGCAAGTTTTTTATTGGGTCCTTGGCTTTAGACATGAACGTTCATATAATGATTCACTGGATCTGATTTAACCTACACAAACATAAAAGTAATCTGAAAAGGATAGCTTTTGTTGGCTACCAGAGGCTTCCAGAGCATGAGGCCCCTTCATCAGTGGGAGTAGGGCAGAACATTGTACATGGGGTGATGCATCAATCGACTGGTTGTCTGTCCGAATTGTCAACGTAACTAACGGCTTACGTTGTCCAAGAAGACAACCTTCCATCTGTATGAAGTCCCTAATGTATGGCTAGCTTTGTAGTGTGTAGTGTGGTCCTAAATCCAAGTGTTAATGTTCCTGTTCCATTAGTTCAATTACTCTTAAATCTGTAAAGGTGACCACACTCGGAAGAGCACGCTGGGTGAGACTGGCCAACTATATAATAGGTATGTGGTTGTCCCAATTCTCCCCCAACTGATGTCTGGTAAGGATCCGGAATACTAAATTCCAATGACTTCCAGGGAGATAAGACACCACCTGAGGGGTCTGGCACCAGCTTCTCTCTCCCCATTCAGAATACATGAACACTTGGGTGTATGGAGAAGTCTGGAAGAATATGCTGTCAAGTGGAATAACTTAAAGAAGTTTTCTGGGCTCCACATATGGATGACCTATCTTCAGGATAGGTCATCGATATCAGATCGGTGGGGGTACGACAACGAGCAACACTGCAGTTCAAAGTATAGCAGCCATGCCAGGTTACTGTAGCTCAGCTCCCATTCGTTACCCTGAGGATAGACCATCGATATGTGGAGTCTGGAGAACACGTGTAATGATAGACCACCCCATGTATGATATTGTGGTTAGCCAACAAAGGTAACACTCCTAAATTACCCTTAGGCTTACTTCGCACTTTCGGCAAAGATATCCGGCAGGCTGTTCTAGCAGAGAACAGCCTGCTGCTGTTCTCCTGATCGGACATAGCTGGATAGTGCCATGTGCCTGCCGGACCACGTTGACTATAATAAGATCCGTCCGCTCCCCAGCATAAACGCCGAGATTTGGCCAGAACAAGAAAACGTTGCGGGCAGTGTTTTTTTTTTTTAGGACGAAACCGGGCACTTATGCCAGGGAGTGGCTGGATCCCTGCCGGCTCCTGCTATAGTTAATGGGGTCCGGCAGGCATGTGGCACTATCCGACTATGCCGGATCCGGAGAACACTGGCAGGATGTTCTCTATTTTTGACAGGAAATCCTGTTCCAAGCCAAAGTTCGGTGACTATAAATGCAGAGCAGACACCAAAATCCAGGTAGCCAATTATCTGGACTATTTAGGATGGAGGGGGCGCCTATAGCTTGACACTAAGGTCCAACTTATATATAAGAATTATTGTGACAATGCAAATCAATCCAATGCATAATAATAATAATAATAATAATGATACATCTTCCTTTTCAATGCAGAGGAATGAAATGTCCATGTTTGGTAGGGAAGATAATGACTACAGCCTTCTTCTATGAGACAGGCAGTCTGGACCTGCCCCCATGACCACTACTTTATCTCACATTTATATACTGTACATAGGTGACCTTTAATAGACGATAAAGGTATCCGGTCTCACCTTGAAGCATGCTGCGGTAGGCGGTTTCTGATATCGCGTATATGTGTGGAGGCATTTCATGTCGTTTCTTTCCGCGGTACATCTCCACTATCTGTTCTGAATAGATAGGCAGGTTCTTGTATGGGTTAATCACAACGCAGAAGAGACCGGAATATGTCTGTATGAAAAATGGGAACCATTGTAGTCATCAGTACCACAAGTATGCGTACGGTTAGATATATATTAATTGTCTCTAAGAAAGTCCATCATTGCCAAGATTCCAAGATTACTGATAGAATGGTGCTAGTCCTTGGCTTTTTGAGCAAACTGATCAGGTACCGTATTTTTCGCTTTATAACTCTTATAAAGCGAATACTAGTGAGCGCTTCCATTATGGAAGCGTTCACTAGTATGCATTAGGTACCGGGAGCGGGGAATGAAGCGATGCAAGCACTTCGGTACTCATCCTCCCTGGTCTTCTTTGCTGGGGGCGGCGCTGCACTGTCCTGACCCCGTACAGTGTCAGGATGTAGCGCACACGCAGTCAGGTGACAGTGCAGCACCGGCCGGAGAAGACAGGGGAGAATGATTTCTGCTGGAGATGAAGAGGAGCCGCAGCGCAGGAGAGGTAAGAGGAGTTTTTCATTGAGGTCTGATGGGGGTCTGACTTTGAGGGCTGATGGGGTTATGACATGGAGGGCTGATCTAGGGTCTAATCTGATGACCTGATATGGAGGTCTGATCTGATGTCCTGATATTTATGGGTGTCTGATCTGATGTCCTGATATGGAGGTCTGATCTGATGACCTGATATTTATGGGTGTCTGATCTGATGACCTGATATTTATGGGTGTCTGATCTGATGACCTGATATTTATGGGTGTCTGATCTGATGTCCTGATATTTATGGGTGTGATCTGATGTCCTGATATTTATGGGTGTCTGATCTGATGTCCTGATATGGAGGTCTGATCTGATGACCTGATATTTATGGGTGTCTGATCTGACGTCCTGATATGGAGGTCTGATCTGATGACCTGATATTTATGGGTGTCTGATCTGACGTCCTGATATGGAGGTCTGATCTGATGTCCTGATATTTATGGGTGTCTGATCTGATGTCCTGATATGGAGGTCTGATCTGATGTCCTGATATTTATGGGTGTCTGATCTGATGACCTGATATTTATGGGTGTCTGATCTGATGACCTGATATTTATGGGTGTCTGATCTGATGTCCTGATATTTATGGGTGTGATCTGATGTCCTGATATTTATGGGTGTCTGATCTGACGTCCTGATATGGAGGTCTGATCTGATGACCTGATATTTATGGGTGTCTGATCTGACGTCCTGATATGGAGGTCTGATCTGATGACCTGATATTTATGGGTGTCTGATCTGACGTCCTGATATGGAGGTCTGATCTGATGTCCTGATATTTATGGGGGTCTGATCTCAGAAGATCTGATGAAAAATATTTTTTTCTTATTTCCTGGGTGCGTCTTATCATCAGGTGCGTATGCTGCTTATTTTTGCAAGAGCGAGTTTCCAGAAGCCCCATTTTTCAGAATTGTCATTGCAGCGGTCACTCATTTTGGGGTAGAGTCCATCAGTGTCAAATCCGACATATGTGAAAGGACTAAAGATGAACTAATTTCGATTCGGGTTCACCGATCTCATTTGGGTCCGAATCCATTGTACCCGAATCCAAAGTGCTACAACTGGCTGGAAAACTTGCATATGACAATCAGATCTCAGACTTATGTTTTTTCTCTCTTTCTTTATTAATTTTTTTCTCTCTGTTACAAATTTCGAGTCGAATCCGATTCGTTTAGAGCCAATTCGCTCATCTCTAGAAGGGACTCTACAGCCTGGACAGCAGCAGGACAGGTACTTTCCCCACGGCTTCACATTGTCTACAGCCGGAGGGATGCAAGCCTGTTCCGTTTTATTCTGGGACTCTTACTCATCGAAAGAGAATTATTTGGGTGCAACGGCGTTCGCATAAATGTCCATATTTGTGCAGGTTCACGAAAATGAAATCACTGGTGAGGAAAACACACAAGAATAAAATAGGAAAGGGAGCGAAGCAAGATAGATTTCCTGCAGCAGGAGCCAAAGCGACCACACCTATTCCTCGTGAGCCTCCTAAAGACTACGTTAGTGGAACGACTCCTACAATTACAGGCGTCTCTGCTCTCCTCATACTCGGCAGTTAATTAGAGAGGAGAACGCGGCTCAGCCCCTGGTGATTTCTGCTGGTCAGACTTTTTGCGATGAGCGTGCAAGCGTGCAAATGCAATAATACCGCTCTACTGTGATGACACAGCTTAATAAGGATGGCACGTGAAGTAAGAATCATTCTGCTGCTGCCCCAGGGCAGACACTCCAGTGGTTCGTCAAATTTTTTTTGGTTTTCTAGCAACGTACCATAGATGCACCTGACTGTGGAAGCGGTCACATACCGTGCATGCTGGCATCACTGCTGAGGCCAATGATTGGCTGCAGCAGTCACATGGATGTAGAGGCACGACCGCTGCAGGAAAAGTAGACAAAGACTGGCGGGGAACACTGTAGTGTTAGCACTGGGGCGACGGGGAGTTTGACAGACAAGTAAAATTTCCTGCAGCTACCGACAACCCCCTTTAACCTCTCAAGGACAGTTTTGGCCCAGAGCAATTTTTATTTTCATTGTCACATTCTGAAAACCCGTCATTTTTATTCATTTTGCAAGATAAGTTGTATTTTACAATGGAATCACTTTGGCGTGTGTAAGCTATGGAGTATATTAAACTTCTAAGGGGCAAAGGCAAAGTGACAAAAACAAACAGCATTTATGGAAATTTTTAGTGATTTTTTTCCCCATGGGAATATTTCAATGTTTGGGTTTATTTTTCCCTTTTCAATATTTTATACATACAATAATATACCACATTTTTCGATCTATAAGACATAGTTTTCCCCCCAAAGTGAAGGAAAAGTGGCAGTGCGTCTTATAGTCCGAATTCGGTCATCAGCACGCGGGAGGCGCAGAGAGGTGAGGGCAACACTGCGCTGGCTGTACTCACCCTCCCTGGTCTTCTTCTGGATCCCGCTTTGCACTGTCTCCAGACAGAATCAGAACAAGTTGCACGTAGGCACGCACTATGACCTGACACTATGCGATGTCAGGATACAGAGTAGAGTGGGCCAGAAGAAGCGCTGCAGGGAACGGTGAGTCCTGGATCTGGAAAGTGGTAGCGCCATCCGGAACAAGAGAGGTGGGTCTGATCTGAGGCTGATGGAGGCTGGGTAGGTCTGATGGGGGTCTGATCTGAGGATGATGGAGGCTGGGTAGGTCTGATGGGGGTCTGATCTGAGTCTGATGGAGGCTGGGTAGGTCAGATGGGGGTCTGATCTGAGGCTGATGGAGGCTGGGTAGGTCAGATGGGGGTCTGATCTGAGGCTGATGGAGGCTGGGTAGGTCTGATGGGGGTCTGATCTGAGTCTGATGGAGGCTGGGTAGGTCAGATGGGGGTCTGATCTGAGGCTGATGGAGGCTGGGTAGGTCTGATGGGGGTCTGATCTGAGGCTGATGGAGGCTGGGTAGGTCTGATGGGGGTCTGATCTGAGTCTGATGGAGGCTGGGTAGGTCCGATGGGGGTCTGATCTGAGTCTGATGGAGGCTGGGTAGGTCTGATGGGGGTTTGATCTGAGGCTGATGGAGGCTGGGTAGGTCCGATGGGGGTCTGATCTGAGGCTGATGGAGGCTGGGTAGGTCTGATGGGGGTCTGATCTGAGTCTGATGGAGGCTGGGTAGGTCAGATGGGGGTCTGATCTGAGGCTGATGGAGGCTGGGTAGGTCTGATGGGGGTCTGATCTGAGGCTGGGTAGGTCTGATGGGGGTCTGATCTGAGTCTGATGGAGGCTGGGTAGGTCAGATGGGGGTCTGATCTGAGGCTGATGGAGGCTGGGTAGGTCTGATGGGGGTCTGATCTGAGGCTGGGTAGGTCTGATGGGGGTCT
This sequence comes from Rhinella marina, assembly GCA_900303285.1. Lineage (NCBI taxonomy): Eukaryota > Metazoa > Chordata > Amphibia > Anura > Bufonidae > Rhinella > Rhinella marina. The sequence continues at coordinate 166,974 of ONZH01002225.1, forward strand.
GATCTGAGTCTGATGGAGGCTGGGTAGGTCTGATGGGGGTTTGATCTGAGGCTGATGGAGGCTGGGTAGGTCCGATGGGGGTCTGATCTGAGGCTGATGGAGGCTGGGTAGGTCTGATGGGGGTCTGATCTGAGTCTGATGGAGGCTGGGTAGGTCAGATGGGGGTCTGATCTGAGTCTGATGGAGGCTGGGTAGGTCAGATGGGGGTCTGATCTGAGGCTGATGGAGGCTGGGTAGGTATGATGGGGGTCTGATCTGAGGCTGGGTAGGTCAGATGGGGGTCTGATCTGAGGCTGATGGAGGCTGGGTAGGTCTGATGGGGGTCTGATCTGAGGCTGATGGAGTTTGGGTAGGTCAGATGGGGGTCTGATCTGAGGCTGATGGAGGCTGGGTAGGTCTGATGGCGGTCTGATCTGAGGCTGATGGAGGCTGGGTAGGTCTGATGGGGGTCTGATCTGAGGCTGATGGAGGCTGGGTAGGTCTGATGGGGGTCTGATCTGAGGCTGATGGAGGCTGAGTAGGTCTGATGGGGGGCTGATCTGAGGCTGATGGAGGCTGAGTAGGTCTGATGGGGGTCTGATCTGAGGCTGATGGAGGCTGGGTAGGTCTGATGGTGGTCTGATCTGAGTCTGATGGAGGCTGGGTAGGTCTGATGGTGGTCTGATCTGAGTCTGATGGAGGCTGGGTAGGTCTGATGGGGGTCTGATCTGAGGCTGATGGAGGCTGGGTAGGTCAGATGGGGGTCTGATCTGAGGCTGATGGAGGCTGGGTAGGTCTGATGGGGGTCTGATCTGAGTCTGATGGAGGCTGGGTAGGTCAGATGGGGGTCTGATCTGAGGCTGATGGAGGCTGGGTAGGTCAGATGGGGGTCTGATCTGAGGCTGATGAAGGCTGGGTAGGTCCGATGGGGGTCTGATTTGAGGCTGATGGAGGCTGGGTAGGTCTGATGGGGGTCTGATCTGAGGCTGATGGAGGCTGGGTAGGTCTGATAGGGGTCTGATCTGAGGCTGATGGAGGCTGGGTAGGTCTGATGGGGGTCTGATCTGAGGCTGATGGAGGCTGGGTAGGTCTGATAGGGGTCTGATCTGAGGCTGATGAAGGCTGGGTAGGTCCGATGGGGGTCTGATTTGAGGCTGATGGAGGCTGGGTAGGTCTGATGGGGGTCTGATCTGAGTCTGATGGAGGCTGGGTAGGTCTGATGGGGGTCTGATCTGAGGCTGATGGAGGCTGGGTAGGTCCGATGGGGGTCTGATTTAAGGCTGATGGAGGCTGGGTAGGTCTGATGGGGGTCTGATCTGAGGCTGATGGAGGCTGGGTAGGTCTGATGGGGGTCTGATTTGAAGCTGATAGAAGCTGGGGTGGGTCTGATCTAAGATCTGATGTAAAATATTTTTTTTTCTTATTTTCCTCCTCTAAATCCTGGATGCGCCTTATAGTTCGAAAAATACAGTAATTAAATACTAATGAATAATTAAATTTAAAAAATAAACTTGCATTTTTTTCTCACTTTTTATTTAGTCCCACTGCAAAACTTGAACATGCAATCATGTGATCGCTGATACAATATACGGCTAAGATTGACATGCAGCCCCAGCCTTAGGGCTCATGCACACAAACGTATTTTCTTTCCGTGTCCGTTCCGTTGCGGAACCATTCATTTCAATGGGTCTAAAAAAAAAAAAACTGAAGGTACTCCGTGTGCATTCCGTTTCCGTATGTCCGTATTTCCGCCAAAAAATAGAACATGTCTTATTATTGTCCGCAATACGGACAAGGATAGGACTGTTCTATTAGGGGCCAGCTGTTCCGTTCCGCAAAATGCGAAATGCACATGGACGTCATCCGTATTTTTTGCGTTTTTTTTTTCATACGGTCATGTGCATGAGGCCTTAGGCTGTAATTTTCTCTTCTGGACCAAAATATATACTGGTCCAGATTTATTAATCCCAGAGGTGGCAATCTTACCCCGGCGTTGTAGACCTGCACCAGATTTATCACAGGGGCTGAAGATGGATTTTTACGGCCAAATTGTGGTGCAATTTTGGCGCATCTTAGGTTCCACTAACCTTCCATTGAAGCTCCGCCCTTTTATTCTAAGCCCCACTTCTAAAGCATGTCTGAAAAAAGTGTAGAAGTGCAAGATGTGCCTAATTGTGCTAGTTTGCCCCATTTGTAGCACAGACACATTAGTAGATCTGGGCCATTGTCTTACAGACTTGTCCTAATACATGGCATTAATAATCCACGTCCATAGGGGTGACACTGAGATGCTGCTGCGGGACCTGGATGACCCGCCGTCGTTTTACGGTGCAGCATCTATAGCGGCCATTTGCATCGCCCTGAACAGCTCTAATGTCCTATGGTATGGGAATACCGTCACGTCTGTGTCAGGTTGATAAAGAAGTCATTGTCTCCTCAACCAAAGGCCTACTGTGGTGCATCTACATGTTTCATCATCATCTGATCTGGTATTCTGCTCAGGAGACCAACCAACCTACACAGCCTATACATTTACACCGCGCCGCGTCTACCAGTGGGTGTACAATCTAATGGATTAATAGCGTAACGGAAATTATTTTTAGCATTTTTATGGACTATTCATCTGATGAGCAAAACATCTGTAACCTCTGGGGGGAATTTAGGTTAGACTGGTTTGCACAGAGTTTCTCAGCAGAGCATTCGTCTTCAATGGGGTAAGGCTTACATAGTTGTAAAGGGGGAATATTTATTTGATAAGGGGTCCACAAAATCCTGTGAACTTCATTTTCATGTCAGATACATCAAGTCGGCCATTTGAAAGTTGAGGCCCCCATACACATTGGTGTATTATTGAGCGAACTCACCGAGAGCTGCTGGTTTGGCCAGCAGTCTAATATTTTCACCCCATTCTTTTATTCTCCCGGGAGATAAGGTCTCTCCAGAAGTCTCCACATTAAACACATACACGTTCGGCCGAAGCATACCTGTATATGTATGGCCCCCTATATGTGGTGGGGTCTACAGACTTGCTGACATTTGTGCTATGCTTGCCAGGCTGGGGTCAAAGGTAGGGCTTAGCTTCTAATCTCAATGACTCAATTCCGTGGAATCAATGAAACCTCATAGGGCGAGATTAACCATGACGGGAATTTGTGAAGTCAGTTTACGGTAGGTTCACACTTGCACTTAAAAGATCCGATAAGCTGTTCTGGCAGAGGACAACCTGCTGGAGCTCACCGAATCTGGCCTAGCTGGATACTGACGTTCACCGCCGGACCTCACTGACTATAATGGGATCCGGCCTCTTTCTGACATATGTGCTTTTGGCCGGAAAGCAACTAGATTCCCGCCGGATCCTATTATAGTCAATGAAGTCTGGTGGTCAATGGCAGTGTCTGGCCAGGCATGGTCCGGTGAGGTCCAGTGAGCTGCTCTCTGCCGGTTCCATTAAACGCAAGTGTGAACCTACTCTCAGTTTGTGTTGGCATAATTTGCCCTAAAATTTAGCAAATGCCGCACGATGTTTGATAAATCTGGTGCGTCTGTAAGTCTGACGGCTTCTGTCTTGACACTATCTACACCACCCCTTTACCGGACTTAGGCCTCATGCACACAAACATATTTTCTTTCCGTGTCCGTTCTGTTTTTTTTTTGTATACTGAACCATTCATTTCAATGCTCCCAGCAAAAAAACGGAAGTTACGCCAAGAAATAGAACACGTCCTATTATTGTCAGCATTACGGACAAGGATAGGACTGGTCTAATAGGAGATAGGAGACAGCTGTTCCGTTCCGCAAAATACGGAATGCACACGGACGTCATATGTATTTTTTGCGGACCGCAAAATACATAAGATCGTTTGCATATATATTTTGTGATCCGAAAAATACGGATAAGAAAAACCCATGGATGACATCCGTGTGCATTCCGTATTTTGCGGAACAGAACAGCCGGCCCCTAATAGACCAGTCCTGTCCTTGTCCGTAATGCGGACAATAATAGGACATGTTCTATTTTTTTTCGGAACGGACATACACTAGGAGTAACTTCAGTTTTTTTGGCAGACGCATTGAAATGAATGGTTCCGCATACGGCAAAAAGTACGGAACAGACACGGAAGGAAAATGCGCTCGTGTGCCTGAATCCTCAGATTGATAAATCAGGCTTAAACATCTTTAAGGCTAACCACACTATTTTCCCGAATCTGAAGTGAGCGGTGTAAAAATAAAAAATAAAAATTTGCAAACATCTATTTTACAACTTTTTGAAGCTAGAATTTAATTTTAATGATTTTTGGAAAATCACTGCTGGCCTTGGTTGGAAGGAAAAGGAAGAAGGAAGAGGACAGCCCTCCAACTTCCTGGTCAAGTCAATCATGTTAGCATTGGGTTTTATTGTCCCAAAATTTCAAAATTTCGCATTTTGTAAAATACTAACCAAATCTGAAAGTACTGTATGTACTGTAGGCTAATATCAGTGATACAAAACACACACTGCAATAATCACAGCTACATTCATACAGCTTAAAGGGGCTTTCCAGGAATAAATTACTCATGATGTTTCCTCAGGATAGGTGATCAACATCAGTTGTTAAAGAGGCTGTGGACCCCCAATGAGTGCTGCGACCTCTTACTAGGCCACTGAGGTCACGTTCATCAGTCACATGGCTTACGTGCAGCTCAGTTTCATTGAAGTGAATGGGGCTGAGCTGCAATACCAAGCACAGCCACTATGCAATGTACAGCGCTGTGCTTGGAATGCCAAGTGGAGGCTGCGGAGCTCATTGGAGTGCTGCGGCCCCATCAAACAGCTGAGGGTGGGGGTGCCAGGAATCAGACCCCCGCTGATCAGATATTTCTCCTGAGGATAGGTCATCAATATTCTACTCCCGAAAAACTCCTTTAAATGTAAAGCTCCTGGCCTATACGTTACATGTATCCAGAGGCTGTCATTCATGTCATTTTGGCCTCTACTGGGCCGGTATATGTCAACCTACCTTCTCTCAACTGCACAGGAAAGCGAAGCAGACTACACCTACCTAAAGAGAGGGCCAGCACAAAAATATCCATACCACATGGGACTATCTATCTATCTATCTATCTATCTATCTATCTATCTATCTGTCTGTCTGTCTGTCTATCTATCTATCTCATATCTATCTATCTATCTCATACCTATGTATCTATCTATCTGTCTATCTATCTATTTATCTATCTATCTCATACCTATCTATCTATCTATTTATCTCATACCTATCTATCTATCTATCTCATATCTATCTATCTATCTCATACCTATCTATCTCATATCTATCTATCTATCTATCTATTTATCTCATATCTATCTATCTATCTATCTATCTATCTATCTATCTATCTATCTATCTATCTCATACCTATCTATCTATCTATTTATCTCATATCTATCTATCTATCTATCTATCTATCTCATACCTATCTATCTATCTATCTATCTATCTATTTATTTCATATCTATCTATCTATCTATCTATCTCATACCTATCTATCTATCTATCTATCTATCTATCTCATATCTATCTATCTCATATCTATCTATCTATCTATCTATCTATCTATCTATCTATCTATCTATCTATCTATCTATCTATCTATCTATCTATCTATCTATCTATCTATCTATCTATTTATCTCATATCTATCTATCTATCTATCTATCTATCTATCTATCTATCTATCTATCTCATACCTATCTATCTATCTATCTATCTATCTATCTATCTATCCACTTACAAACAAGCTGATATCTGCTCTCTTTCTGATCCTCACCATGGATTTTCGGGGCAGGTGTTATTTGAGCTCCTGTTTTCGCACAAGCTCATTACATTCCTAAGTATCATAGAGACAACGGCAAACTAATCCACCTGCCTGAAGTACAAGTCTGGGCAGCCATCCACCTGCGTCCTGCACACAATACTGTCCTGAGGTCACCGGGCCCCGGAGCCCAGTACTGGAATGTGGAGAGGAAATGAGAGGCTCAGCCTAGGAGACCTGTCCTCGGGGACAGAGGAGAGCAGTAATGCATGAGTATGGCTAGGGCCGTGTTCACATTACCATTTGGTCCCACGTTTTATGGAAAAGCATAATATACTGCAATCTTCCATCCCATGGAGTCCAGTGGGAAAAAAAGTATACATTAAAAAGATATGGCGACAGATGACACTGTACGGTATCTGTTTAATGTATATGTCATACGTGGGATAGAAAGGTGATGTAAACACAGCCTTAAAGGGACGTTGTACAAACAGGCGGCCGGTTACAGAGCAGGAGGAGCCGAGCAGATTGATATTTAGTTAAGTATAACTTGTATTTCATTCATTTAAATCCATGCTCATTCTATGCTTAGGAGTCCAGTGGGCGGTCCTATCTTCTTTATATACATGCACACACTTATACAAGGATCGCCCACTGGACGCCTAAGACCAGAATGAGAAGAGATTAAATTGAATAAAATTACACACATTTATACAAGGAAGGCTGTCAATCACTGAGTAGGACCGCCCACTGGACTCCTGTGCATAAAAAAGGGGCCTTTTTTTAATAAAACTTTTGATATTTCATAGAGACATGTCAATACTTTTAATTGTTGGGGGCCTGACCACAACCAATCACAAGACAGGCCATAGACTTCTACTGAGCCCGTTTCCTGCAGCGAGGAGAGAGCGCGATATGCGAGCATTTCTCCCTCCTCGTACTAGAGATCGTGGGGGTCTGAGCACTGATCAAAATTTATTTCTCTATGAAATTTCAAAAACTTAGTGACCCTTTAGATCCCCTTTTTTTCTAGGCATAGGAGTCTAGTGGGCGGTCCTACTCGGTGACTGACAGCCTTCCTTGAATAAATAGGCGTAATTTATTCATTTTAATTCCTTGTGTCACATCAAAAGTTTGATAAAAATGAAAACTCGGTAAATGAAATTCAAGTTTTACTAAATCTTTTCCCCCCAAAAAAACTATCAATCTGCTCCACTCCTCCTGCTCTACATGCCGCCTGCAGCTCATACACCATGGGGCAGATTTACACACCAAAAAAACGGCTGCATCACATTTACTAACTGTTTTACACTCTCGTCCGACGAGGGTTGTGTGACGTCACGGAAAAGGGGGCGTGGCATGTGGGGAAAGGGGACATGGGTGAAATGCAGCTCCGTTCACCAAAAATGCGACAAAATTGAAGAGTGAAACTACGCCAACTTATAGGTGGAGTAAGCTTAGACTGGGCAGGTTTTTTTTGGCACACGGACACAATTCTGGCGCATGAACGGAATTCTAGAGTAAATCTGGAGCTGGATTTCCGATATTCCAAATTTACAAAGGTCCATGTGCCAGAATAGTCAATTTGTCTAATAATAAGACAATGTGTAAAGTAAATCATGCTCTTAATTAAAGGGGTTATCCCACGAATAATGTAAAAAATGAAAATCAGACATCATATAGCACATAACAATCTCTTTCTAACAAAGCTAGAACCAGCCCTGTACCTCACATGGATCCAGAGATCTCCCCTTTCATTGCTCTGCTAGATTTATATCAAGCTGGCAGCTCAGGGGGAGTGTCTTTTCTGCTGCAGCTCAGGGGATCGTGTCCATGTTCTCCCTATCACAGCTCAGGGGGCGTGTCTCATCTCTCCCTATCAGAGCTCAGGGGGCGTGTCTCATCTCTCCCTATCACAGCTCAGGGGACGTGTCTCATCTCTCCCTATCACAACTCAGGAGGCAGTTGAAGGATGAAACTGAGCATGTGCGGCCTTCTCAGTGAGCAGGTCAAAGAAATAAGAAATTAAGTGGCACTATGCAGATACATTTTACTGAATAACTCAGTAGCTATACAGAATTTTTAATGACATGCAATTACAAAAGTATTCAGATCCAGGGGCTGGTTTGAAAACTGTAGAATATTTTTCGTGGGACAACCCCTTTAAACGTCGGTCCCACAGCTTAGAAATCAGGGACTGTTGCTACACAAACGGGACACGTCTTCTTCATCTATGGGGTCTTAGTACATATCCCTTCCATGTATATAAATACAAGTAATCATCGCCCACCATCCACTAAGGTCAGGGGTCGAGTATATACTATATCAGGACAGTAGGAGAACCTAGCTCTCTGGTGTTTGATGAGTGGGTAGATATTTCTGCCGTACCCCTTTAAATTATAAATCGCCCATCTTGAATTCAGATAGCATTACTCACATAGATGAGTCCCGAGTAGTAGCGATCCTTCAGGTTGTGCAGGACAGACGCCTCGTTTAGACAGGTCAATTCTGCCATGTCCTCCACCTTGGTGAACTTGGGTGGGTTCATCTTCTGTATGTCGTCCTTGTTGATCACTACCCGTTTGCCGTTCTCTGCCAGTTCCACCACCACCTCGTCGCCTCGTTCTTCTTTGATGCTGGCCGCTTCGAAGCCATGCTTCTCGGAGGGGACCCACACCTGCTTCTTGGCCGTCCAGTCCGCCTGCGTGGCGGTGATGCTCACGGGGTTTTGGTTGACAAAAAGGTAGCGTTCGGCATCATCTCTGTAGGAGTTTCGAGATGACATCTTGGAAGCTGATCAGGGTCCTAGAAGAAAGAGATAGAGATATGAATATTACTGCGTCCGCTCTATCATTAATATGACCTAACGAGATTCAATTCATGAAAAGTCCAAGAAAGGTCTCCTATGACATAACGGTGCTGCACGGTTGGAAAAGGCAATAAAGTAAATGGCATTTGGTTGTCTGCCAGATGTACTACGGGGGTAAAGGAAGTGAGGGGAAAAAAACTATGGAAAATGTAGCTCAGCCTGTTCTAGGCCAGGAAGTGCATGCTCCCTCACGTAACAATGACCGAAGCGTGTGAAGTCAAATAAACTCCAGCCGTCTCTGCCTCCGCAGCCGCATAAAGCAAAGTCGGCGTTAGATAATGGAAAAACCCGCCTCATATCTGCAGGGTGCCCACAGACCGGGCCGTCATACGGAAGCCAAAGCTACCACCTTTAGAGTTCTGTTATCTTTTCTGAGCAGCTTCTGAGTATTATCGTACAAGACCCACTTTTTAGTAACTTAGAGGCCCCCATGGCTACTTTCACACTTGCGTTCTTGTTTACCGGAAAAAAAAAAAAACGTTTCCATTTAGACCTCATGCATTCTGAATGGAAAGAGATCCGTTCAGGATGCATAAAGATGTCTTCCGTTTTGTGACCGGTCAATAAAACGTTTCCGGCACTGAAAACAATGTAAGTCAATGGTGACTGATCCGTTTTTTTTAAAAAAAGCTTAAAAAAACAGATCCGTCACCCATTGACTTTTAACGTATTTAGTGACGGATCTGTTTTTATTCCGTTTTGATTTCACACTAACGGATCCGGAGGCATCTTGATGTGCAAAATCAAAACCGGAATTAACAACGCAAGTGTGAAAGTAGCCTATGATAGGCATGCTCCTGTAGGTAGGATTCATCCAGGCCTAGCACCACTAGTTGATTAGTATTATACCATGCTGCAGCCCTAGAGGAGGACTTCTCATTTGTAGAACCTATGGTTTCCAAAGATGTCCGTCTAGGGCAGGGATGCCCAACCTGCGGCCCTCCAGCTGTTGCAAAACTACAACTCCCAGCATGCCCTAATAGCTGTAGGTTGTCCAGGCATGCTGGGAGTTGTAGTTTTGCAACAGCTGGAGGGCCACGGGTTGGGCATCGCCGATCTAGAGAGATGTTAAAGGGAGTCTGTCATCGGGAAATTCCCTGTGATAGCCTTGTAGGGCCAGCTCAGCCAAATGTAATGATATCTTTCACTTAGCGATCCGTTGCTTCATTCTGGAGAAAAATTACTTTTAAGCCATAGTCAACGAGCAGTTAAGTGCACCGAGGGCGGGCCCAAGCCAATGTGTGCCCTATGCTCCTCCTGCTTCCTCTCCCAGCCCCTCCCTCTTCTTCCTGACAGGTAAGGTGGTTATGCAGGAACCTGTCAGTGCACTTAACGGCTCATTTGCATATGCATTAAAAGTAATTTTCGAACGAGCGTTATTTCTACTGCTGAAATACCGTACAATTCTCTGTAGAAAAGACGGTAAATGCTACGGGCGATATAAATATGAGCTGTAATTATACATGAGCGCATAATGTAGTAGGGACCCTAGTGATCTCCAGCACATTCAGTACAGCTCCCAGCCTGCTCCTATTACATAATGTAAGTGTATGGGAGGCAGAAACCTGGAAAATAAGGTGAAGTACGCCCTCTGCATAGACAAGAGTAGAAAAATCAATATGTTACCCAAAGCCAGAGACAGAGTAGGTAGGAAGGGGTTTGTGTATCCGGTTCTACCTACAGTAATGCGTCCAGGCTGACATTCGGGCTGACAACCCAGCGCATGTGCAGTGCGAAGAGGAAGCTGCTGTCTGTACAGCTGCTTGCAAAGCACATGCATCCATCCCTAGCTTGTAATGAAGGCCGGATGGACGTTAGTGAAACAAAAAAAAAAAAAAGAAGAATTTGAGGACCGACCTGTATGACCCTTAAGGAAAGTGGCACCACCCCCATGACTCTTCAGTAGTAATTTGCATATAGAACATGCTATGTTTAAACTTCTTACATAATGCATCAAAGAATACTAATAGAGTTACATTTATACACTCATTGACAAAAAAAATATCACACCCAGATAGAAATATTGCTGCAAAACTCTGTGTGCAGTTATGTCTCAGGCTATCCATGTCCAACATTATCTCATCTTGCATCCAGGCTAGAGGCTGTATCTAATCTTGTATCCAGACTAGAGTCCGTATCTCATCTTGTATCCAGGCTAGAGGCCGTATCTCATCTTGTATCCAGGCTAGAGGCCGTATCTCATCTTGTATCCTGGCTAGAGGCCGTATCTTATCTTGTATCCTGGCTAGAGGCCGTATCTCATCTTGTATCCAGGCTAGATGCCATATCTCACCTTGTATCACTGCTAGAGGCCGTATCTCATCTTGTATCCAGGCTAGAGGACGTATCTCATCTTGTATCCAGGCTAGAGGCCATATCTCATCTTGTATCACTGCTAGAGGCTGTATCTCATCTTGTGTCCAGGCTAGAGGACGTATCTCATCTTGTATCCAGGCTAGAGGCCGTATCTCATCTTGTATCCAGGCTAGAGGCCGTATCTCATCTTGTATCCAGGCTGGAGGCCGTATCTAATCTTGTATCCAGGCTAGAGGCCGTATCTCATCTTGTATCCAGGCTAGAGGCTGTATCTCATCTTATATCCAGGCTAGAGGTCATATCTCATCTTGTATCCAGGCTAGAGGCCGTATCTCATCTTGTATCCAGGCTAGAGGCCGTATCTCATCTTATATCCAGGCTAGAGGTCGTATCTCATCTTGTATCCTGGCTAGAGGCCGTATCTCATCTTGTATCCAGGCTAGAGGCCATATCTCATCTTGTATCCAGGCTAGAGGTCGTATCTCATCTTGTATCCAGGCTAGAGGCCGTATCTCATTTTGTATCCAGGCTAGAGGCCGTATCTCATCTTGTATCCAGGCTAGAGGCCGTATCTCATCTTGTATCCAGGCTAGAGGCCGTATCTCATTTTGTATCCAGGCTAGAGGCCATATCTCATCTTGTATCCAGGCTAGAGGCCATATCTCATCTTGTATCCAGGCTAGAGGCCATATCTCATCTTGTATCCAGGCTACAGGGTCCTAGAGCCCCCTTTCCTGTACAGTTTTCCCCAATAAACTTATCTTGCCTCTAATAATATAATCACTTCCATACATCATCATTACATCACACAGAGAAAGTTTCCTTCCAACAACAACTTCTTGGTGCGGTATTTTTTTTGTCAGTGACTGTAAACCTATTCCTTTCAGGTAGAAGGCTTTTGTGGCAGTATAGCGGTGGAAAATGTCCTAACAGGTTCCGTTTAATGTCACTGCAATCTAATATACTTATGGGTGGATCCACATCAAACGTATGACTGCTAGGCACTTTAATGTCTGGCCATATCTGCACTTATGACACGTCCATCACCCATACATTGCCCAACTCTACACCTGCGGTCTGGCATTGTGTTTAGACACCTCTCAGGAAGAGTAAAAGATTATACCGCCCTGTAATCCACATACCTGAACACTGTCCAGGCCATAAAAGGCACTGTACTACGCAAAGGAGGATTAATGATTACTCAATATGGTGTCGTTACATTTGCTTTCGATATCTCTGAGGAAAGTTCAAAATCAGTTTCGACTACATCATATACAGAAAGTATAATGGTCGATCAGAAAGCACAGGAGAGAAGAAGGCAGTAAATTTATGAGAAAATGTAGAATTACTTAAAGGGAAGCGGTCATGTGGTGTCTGGTCTGTAGACAGCATATTATAGGGCAGGAGGAGCTGAGCAGATTGATATATATATATATTTGTCAGAAAATATTCATTATAACAGGTAATTTATTAATTTAATCCCTTGCTCTATGCTTAAAGGGGTTCTCCAGGAATTAAGAAAATGAAAATACTTAATTTATTACCTCATTATAAATATATTCCCAAATACCTTTTATTAGTTATAATGGCTTGTTTTGTCTAGGGAGCAATCATTAGGAGAAACAAAATGGCTGCTGTCCTATTAGTACACACAAAACCTGTCCTAATCACACAGCAGGACAAGTTACTTCACAACACTGAGGTAAAGAGGTGCCTCATCCTCCTCTCTACTTGTCAGGGATTATGATCCGAATAAGATCTTTAGTTGAATCTCTGTAGGAATGGAGTTCATGAGCAGATGTGGCTAATAAGCAGCAACTCTTGTGTGCAGTCTCCATTACCACAGTCTATCCTGTCCGTCCTCTCTGTACTTCATGTCTCCTTATTATTCCCACAAAGATTCAACTAAATATCATATTAAACTGTATTCAGGATCATAATCCCTGACAAGTAGAGCAGAGAGGAGAATGAGTCAGCTCTTTACCTCAGCGTTGTGAAGTAACTTGTCCCACTGTGTGATTAGGACAGGTTTTGTGTGTACTAATAGGACGGCGGCCATTTTGTTTCTCCTAATCATTGCTCCCTAGACAAAACGAGCCATTATAACTAATGAAAGGTATTTGGGAATATATTTATGATAACATAATATTTACGTATTTTCATTTTCTTAATTCCTGGAGAACCGAGAACCACTTTAAGAGTCCAGTGGGCATTATTCACTGAATAGGACCGCCCACTGGACTCCTAAGGATAGAAAGAACAGATAATTAAATACCGTAAATGTAATACAGGTTTTACTATTTCCCTATTAAACTGTATATCAATCTGCTCAGCTCCTCCTGCTCTATAACCTGCTGCCTGCAGCTCAGACACCATGTCCAGTGTGAACAGTCCCCTTTAAGCCTCATTCACATGTATACTGGAATACGGAGCTGAATACTGACATGATTTTGTATCTATTTCGTACATATGTCAGTTAAATGTTGTGTGTTTTTTTATTTTTCTGACCCATTAATCAGATATCTTGAAGTCCAACCTCACTACTACTAGGTCACAGATTAGTATGAACACAGGTGATCCTTAGCACAGAATGGGAGCATCTTGCTCTGCTAGATGTATTTCAAGCTGGTATCTCTGGGGCGTGTCCTTTCTGCTGTATCTCTCTCCCTATCACAGCTCAGGTAGCGTGTCCTTTCTGCTGTAGTTCTCCCCCTGTCACCTTTCACGTGGCGTGTCCTTTAGGGTCCCTTCACGCGTCCGCAAAATAGGTCTGCGGACCCATTTACTTGCAATGGGACCGCAAAAGATGCGGACAGCAAAAAAATAGAACATGTCCTAAATATGGTCTATTCTTGTCCGCAGCCATGGACAAGAAAAGGCATTTCTATTATAGTGCTGGCCGTGTGCGGTCCACAAAATGCAGAACACACAGGGCCGGTGTCCGTGTTTTGCAGATCCGCAATTTGTGGATGGCAAAACAGTTGCGGACGTGTGAAAGGACCCTTAGCAGGAGTCATGTCCTTTCTGCAGCAGCTCTTTCCCTATAACAACTCAAGAGGCATGTCCTTTCTGCTGCAGCTCTCCCCCTATCACAGCTCAGGAGGAGTATCCTTTCTGCTGCAGCTTCTAACAGTAGATAGGGCTATTGAAAGTTTAAAGATAGAACTGAGCATGTGCGACCTTCCCAGTGAGGTGGACATAGAAATAAGTACAACCAGCAGGTGGCGCCATACAGATACACTTTATTGAATAACTCTGTGGCTATACTAAATTTTAAAGGGGTTTTCCCGGCTCCTGATATCGATGTCCTAGTTGAAAGTGTAGTGGCTGTGCCGAGGTTCCCATTCACTTCAACAGGAGCTGAGCTGCAGTAACCCAGCACGACCACTATATTTTGCACAGCGCTGTGCCTCCTGTTCCATTCAAAGTCCTAGTTTCATCACCAGAGGCTGCAGGGGACAGCTGATCTGTGGGGGTGCGGGGTGTCGGACCCGCGCCGATCTGATATTATTCACCTTATTTGAAGATAGTTCATTAATATAAGGAGCCTGGAAAACCACTTTACTCACCTGCAGTTACAAAAGTATTCCGATCCAGGTGCTGCTTTCAAAAACGTAGAGAAGAATAGAATAGAAAAAACGCAGACATAGCACACATGCCATTTTTTGTATTGGAAAGTCATGTCCTCCGCACTGAGGAATGCAAATATTCAGCACCTTGCGTGCGCACATCAGTGGAGCTTGCTTTGCAGGGAGGGGCAGATTCACAGTTGACAAAATTCCTTTTCTTAGACTAAGGCCTCCTGCACACGATTGTTGTTTTTGTCCGCATTTTTTGTGGGTCGGATGTGGACCCATTCACTTCCATGGGGCCGCAAAAGATGTTGACAGCACTCCGTGTGCAGTCCGGATCCGCCTGTCCGTTCTGCGGACCAGCAACAAAATAGAACGTGTCCTCTTCTTGTCCGTTTTACTGCCAAAGACAGCAAAGTTCTGTTTAGAGCCAGACGTTCCGTTCCGCCAAATGCGGAACACACATGGTAGTATCCGTGTTTTGGGGATCCGCAATTTGCAGACCGCAGAAATTACAACGGTCGTGTGCATGAGCCCCTAGTTAGAATTAAGCTGGTCATACACGTTAAACCAAACCCTGCCGATTTTGGAGAGTTCGTCCGACCGACTAATACGGATGGGGCCTCTTGCATCTCCCCCGGTGATAAAGTAAAATCACATTTCAGCTGCTGCCCTAACAGTCTGGCAGTGGCTTCCTCCCCTCTTAGTACTGGAAACACATGCATACTCGGCTGGGTAGAGCATGCATGAGTCCAGGGGGGGTGGGGGGGGACAGATCAGCAGTGGCCGAAACACACATTCGACAATCAGTTGTCTTACAGGGGTTGTCAGGCCTTCGAGAAGAAAACTCTGGGGTCATGACCTTTGCCCCTGAACATGAAAAACCCCACGGTTCCGTCGTTGCTCCATTCCCATTGGCTGCAGCGGTCACAGGACCAAGCCACTTCCTGGTCCTGCGGGGACTAGAAGTGGCCGGGAATGGAGCAGCACCAGGATTGTGAACAGGTGAGTGGGTTTTTTATGTTCAGGGGCAGGGGTTGGTTGTCACGTCCAAGGCTGGACAATCCCTTTAGGTGTATTCCAGCCTCCTCATTTGTCAGGTAATCGGCGGCATGGGGCAAATATCAGGACCGAGCTCTCCTTCACAGTAATTGCTGCTATCCGCGGGCCCCTGTAAAAGGGCGTTAACAAGTACAACTTCCTTGAAAGTCTATGATGATAACTGGTGCCACTGAGACATCAATAAAAATTTGGGGGTATTTCCGAAACCAGCAAACCATCACAAACCATCACAAAAGGCATATAAACCATGTGCTCAAAAAGCAGAATTATAGTATACACGGGTCATGAAGGGTCAATGTGCTGCATAAAATCATCACACTGCATAGGGTGAGCACATTCTTCAAACTTTGCAAATATGTCACATAGTCGAGATGTTTGTGGGTATTTTTCCAGCTTTGCAATCTTTATACTCCCCCCCCCCCATCCCCCGGCCTCTCTTAGGCCGGTCATGCTAAATCGGACCCGGTTGCTCAACCTGAGGGTCAAGTGACAGGATGTACGCTGACGTCTGCTGATTACAGACTGTTTTATAGCCCCGTATGGCTTCTTGTGGTCACCTGGAAGTATCACTGCCCGGTCAGAACTGATTCGGGCCAACAAAAAGTTGATTTAAAACTACTCCCAGTTCCGTACCATGAAAGGGGTCATTTCCCGATGACAACCCTGTTTCATATAGGCACAGGGACCCGCGTCAATCAGCCGATCGTCGGCTTCTATAGGCAGAGGTTGTCCTCGTGCATGCCCTGGGCTTGAAAGGTCACTAAGATCATCGGCTGATAAAAGTGTTTCCTGCTGCCCAAATTTTTGAGGGAATAACAAGAGTTAACCTGCCGCCAGTGTCTGTCAGTGGCTTACCTTCCTCTCCCCATTGTAAACACATGCATGCTCAGTTATACCGAGCATATATGTGCATGTGGGAGTCCGGAGGAATAGCTGTCTACTGTACTAGAGGGGTTGAAGGTTTAGGGCCACCACTAGATTGGAGAGTGAATTTGGGGACATCCCTGGTCAAAAAAAGGTACAGGTTTTGTTGTTCACATCGGTTGGGGTCTGACTCTGGATTCTGCTGATCACTTGCTGCCACAAGTTCTGGTACCGGAACCAGGCAGCTATACTACCACTGAATGTGAACAGAGCAGGCAGTAATTGGGTGATGGGCATCTGGCCCCTGACCATGTGCGATCTCCGAAGGTCCCACAGAGAATGAATGGAGTGGCAGTGCACATGATCAACCTTCTGCTCCATGAGATCAGGGGAACGGGACCCCCTGTGGATAGGGGATAACTCCAAAACGTGACACAGCCCCTTTAAAGAAGCACTCCCACAAAAATGTTATTCTGTGACTAGTTAGAATGGTACATGATGTAAATTATAGTGAAGATAGTTTTCTTACCGGTGACTGTATTTGTGAGTTATAGCCTCCCTTCTGATACTCAGCTGTGTCATATGACCAGCACAACTAACAGAGGACAGGAAGTCAGTTATGTCTCTATTCATTCCTATGAGACTGACATTGAGGCTCCCATAGGAATACATGGAGTATCTGTCTTCCTGTCCACACACAAGATACTGTGTTATTTAGATAGTCACAGTATTGGTCACATGACACAGCTGAGGATCAGAAGGGAGGTTATAACTCACAAATATAGTCACCGATAAGAAAATTACCTTTACTACAATTTACATCATGTACCTTTCTAACAGGTCAGAGGATAAAAATTTTTGTGGTAGTTCTACTTTAAGTTTAATATACTGTATCAGTTTTGAATCCTCTTGGAGGGGACAATTCTCCCCCCTCCCTTTAAGAAAAGCAAATTTTCTCAATAAGTCCTCCGGGATTGTGAAAGGTCATCATCTGCGGCGGGCCGTGATTTACCACCACATTAGCATCTGAATGAAGCCTCTTTTTGCAGCTCCCATTGTGGCGGACGTAAAACAAAGGGAGTACAGTAATTTCATGGCAGCCGTATTCATTCCCCACCAGTAAAGTTTTTATTTCCCGGAGAATACCCTTCAGATCAGTGCAGCGTCCCCCAACTATTTATTCCCACTAGTAATTTCATTAATCGTACAAAAGCCAAAATGTACAACTTGCGTTACTTTAATGATGCCCGGTGGAATATGGTTATGAAGAGTCCATTGTCTGTAAAAATAACGCGAAGGAGAGCGGGTTTACAAAGGAACAAAGAATGATACAGAGCTGACGGGTCAGCCTGGCATGCCGGCCAACTACTGTAGCTTTACAATCCAACCCCCAGAACAATGGGCCGGCTGCCAGTCTGTTTACTTGCTTTGGCCTTGCTCGCTGCTCTGCAGCTTAGTCAAACAATTCTGCGCCTCCCGGCTCATTCCAGGGACACACATACTACACCAGATTTGTCTGTCCAGCAAATGCTCTACATTTTTGGTTCTTTTCTGTTACTTATTTGTCACCAAAGGAGCAGTGCTCCATGGGATGTGTTTCCATAAAGGCTGGGTTCACATCTATTAACACAAGTGATGACGTTTCGTTTACCGGATGGCGTGGGACTGTGCGCAAAGGGAGACATCTAGGGTACTAATGTAGAGCTGGATGCCAGAAATGACCCCATAGGATCCATTTTGGCTTAGGCTACTTTCACACTTATTTTCCGGTATTGAGATCCGTCATAGGGTCTCAATACCGGGAAAAAAACGCTTCCGTTTTGTCCCCATTCATTGTCAATGGGGGCAAAACATAACTGAACAGAACGGAGGCTCCAAAATGCATTACGTTCTGTTCTCAAACCGGCGAGAGCAAACCGAAGCATGTTGCAGTTTGCTTTCCGTCCTGGGATGAGGAGCAAGACGGATCCGTCATGACCCACAATGCAAGTCAATGGGAAGGAATCCGTTTTCTCTGACACAATCTGATCGAAAACGGATCCGTCTCCCATTGACTTTCAGTGGAGTTCATGACGGATCCGTCTTGGCTATGTTACAGATAATACAACTGGATCCGTTCACAGCGGATGCAGATGGTTGGATTATCAGTAACGGAAGCGTTTTTGCTGAATCCTGCCGGATCCAGCAAAAACGCTGGTGTGAAAGTAGCCTTAAAGGGGTTGTCCAAAATTTTGATACTTATGGCCTATTCTCAGGATAGGTCATCCATATCTGATCGGTGGGGTGCAACTCCTGGCACCACCGCCGATCAGAGGCTGCAGCGTTCCGGTGCACTTCCTAGGCCAGTGACATCACGTTCATCGGTCACGTGGCCTCGGTGCAGCTCAGCCCCACTTACGTGAATGGACCTGGGCTGCAATAAAAAGCACGTGCCGCTATAAAAATAAGTTTACATTAAAAACGAGATAAACAACAGGTGATTTTCTGATGAAACATTATACAAAAGACGCACCAGTAACCCATTATATATATTTATATAATTAGTATTATAAATTACTACACCCCAGTGGCGGAAAGATGCGACAATTTTTGAAAAAGTCGCTCCTGCAACTTTTTAACGCCACTTTTCAGGCGCAAGCGAAATGATAAATCTCCCCCTTGGTCTGCAAATACCAGGCTATGGTTATGGAGGGGGTTCCGCACCAAGTGTGCATGCAGCTACGTTTTGGGGGCACGCCCCTTTTGTCAAGCATGCATATTCCGTTCCAGACTCAGCTATAAATACCCACTCACTGCTTTTTATTAACCCTTTGATAACAAACATTATATAAATATCAAAAAGTCAAGGAAATATTGCTTTATAACACTGGACACGTGCATCTATTAGTGATTGGGCGTTCCCTTTAATACGTCCATGTAACCAGAGCTCCTTACTGCTAGTTGAGAAGCAGGTAACAAGGCAAGGAGAAGAAAGTGAATCACAAGATGATTCACAACAATTTTCTTTCTTACTTTCCTTGGGATACAATAATATGTAATGAATAGTAAACGTTCAGCGGCTATACGGTGCTATGAACCAGGGCCCATTTACGGGGGCCGATATCACTCGGTGATGATCGGAAACAAATATGCATGCAGTGATCATCGGGGATGAATGATCGGTACTAGGATCAATGATTGAAGAGGCCTCGGCACTCTAGTGAGCTCCACGGCCTCCTGATAGCTCACCAAGCACAGCGCCATACATTGTATAGTGGCTGGGCTTGGTATTGCAGCCCACGACCATTCACTTGAATGGAACTGAGCAGCGCTTAGACCATGTGGCCCATGAACATAACGTCACTGGCCTAGGAAGCAAAGCACCATGGCCTCTTCAAACATCTGCTGAACGGTGGTGCCAGGTGTCAGAACCCCACCGATCAGATATAGATAGGCCATCAATATTAAACTCTTGGAAAACCCCTTTAAAAAATTTACAGTTAATCATATAGATAAAACGAAGCGTGTAATAAACACCCTCTAAAATATGACAGTGTAAGACGCCTTGACAGCAATTTAAGAACTAACGCTATGAGCGGCTGTAAAAGTACAAGGGTGTGACCTAAAAGAAATAGATCCTCACATCAAACCCTCAGCTCCATGTCTTCTCCTTTTCTTGAGTAAAGTGTCAGTTACACGGGCTAACGATCGGCTGACCAATCACCGCACACACGACACTGATCACATCTTTTATCTAGCCGGAAAAAAATTGTGTCGGCAGCACAGCTCCCTTTATTCACCAGGAACATGCCACCGAAATAATTTAAAGTGCATGAAAGGAGCAGGTATGAACGAGGACTCATTCATCCCTTCAGTGAACCTTTTAAAGGGGTTGGCCATATTCTGCCTACTTGTGACCAATGTGTATGTAAGATGACTACATGTAACCTAGTAATATAGCCTTTGTAGAAATTCTGTGCCATTTGCCAAATTTCATAATCCTTGCCCCCATGGTAGGCAAATCTTCTGTGCTGTCCTCAGAGAGGTCCTATCCAAAAGATGGCTGCTGATGGAGGGTCATGTGACCAGACACATCACTCAGCTTCCTCTAGTCTAACACAGTGCAGTGTATCTGAATGGAGGAGACGTGACATGGAGATGATCTGCTTGGTCACATGACCCTCCATCAGCAGCCATTTTATGGACAGGACCTCTGTGTGGACAGCACATAAGACTTGGCAAACAAGGGAGAATACCTTATGAAATATAGAAAATGGCACAGAATATCAACAAATGCTATATTAGTAAGTGCCCTATAATCATATTACAAACACATCAGTTAACAACAACTGCAAAGTGGCCAACCCCTTTAAATGGAAGTAATAAATAGGGGCGACCAACTTGCATATCGCCAATCGGGGCTTGTTACAAGCAAAACATCGAAGAAGCCTAAATCAAGTAAAAAGATTTGTTCATATAAGACACCATTGAAGCCAACAAGGCAGCCAGGAATGGTAGTGTCCTCTCTGTGAACTTCCTGTTGTTGACAAGCAACAACTCCCAGCATTTTGGCTGGAGAACCACAGGTTGGTCACCACTAGTCTGCAACTTAAGAGTCTTGGCTTCTATTCTATAATAACCTCTGATATTGTTAATGTCTTACTGAGATAAGGAAATTTATGTATCTGAGAAACTTTTCTGCGCCTAGTTACTAAGGAGAGGTCTCAAACATCTCCAGAACCTCCAAAGCAAGTCAGATTTGCCTTGTCAATCTAATCGGTGACTGAAAGGAAGTACATTACAGCGAAGCCAGGACAGTGATCAAGTCAAGGGTGTGGTGCCAATTCTTCACTGACACAACAGACAAGACAAAGGCGTGCCTATAAGAAAAACAACCTGGTTTGAGACATGGGAGGAGGGCATATATTTTCATGTCTTAAAGCGTACCTGAGTTTTCATAAAAAGTTTGCATAATGGCTGTGCTTCTTTGTACAATCATAACTGTGAAGGAACAGTTATGTTTGGGCTTCCCTAATGTTTTTTTCAGTCATATTATTCCCCGTTTAGGCTGCACAGTTAGATGCATTTCACTCAGAAGAAGGGGGCATTTTCAATCGGCCAGCACAGTGTTGCTGTGACGTCCTTTCCCTCACTTCCCACTATGTTTGTTTTCAGCTCCAGAGCTCACAGAACAAATAAGGATGGGGGAGTTGCCAACCCAATTCCACCCAAAAGGTGCACAACCCCTTTATGTTTGGATTCAGCCAGACAAAAACCAGTGTGGTTGTTGTCCAGCCGAATGCTTGGAAATTTGTGGGGTGGTGGCTAGATCTTCACCGGACCCCATTATAGTCAATAGAGCAAGCAGCCATTTCGCCAACCTCCGGCAGGCTCTTCTGTTCGGAACTACAGCATTGTGAAAGAGACCTTAAGAAACCCTACTTGAAATGCATTTTTTTCCAGTGAGAAGATAAAACTTGCTTGGAATAGACCTTTCTCCCACAAAGCTTGAGAACATCAAGAGATGCCTTTCTCCTTCCTTTGATGTTCAAAAATACAAAGCCTCTCTCCACAACTAATTACTGCCACACCTCATGGAGGCATCTGGTGTGAGATTTACTCATGGATGAGAGTTTCACTGCAATTCTAGAATATAACGCTTAGTTGTATTTTATTCTTCACTTTCATTCTGTGGTACAATTATCACAGTTTACAGCAAATCCCATAACGTAGAAGACTATAAGGCCATACGTTCATCTATAGGTTGTTCTAGATGCCATGTGGTGTCCAGACTAAATGAGTTCTCCATCAGAATAAACCGACAGAAAAGTGTCCCTCAACTAGGACCTCCCGGAATCATCTGTAATCTGTGGGGAAACCTGGCAGTACACGCTCCATTCCCCTGCAGTGCCCCCGCAGGGGAAATTAAGTATGACACATTGGCCCTCCAAATCAACTGGAACATGGTCATAACGAAGTCCAGCAAGTTGAAATTTCTCACGACTGTCGTGTGGAAAGTCGCAGTATTCATTATGATTAGGAGACGATACAATCTTATGTTGTGCAAGACACCATGTAGCCCCAGTCAAATACAGGAGTGAAGGCAGACAGAATATTATCATTAAGTCTTGATTTCCTTTATATGTTGTATCCACAAAATTTATGTGTCTCCATGGCAACAGACTACAAATAAACCCTGTGTAGTCTGATGCCGCAGTGATGTTTTACTCCCTTCCACCGACTCTCTCTCCTGCTGACTGTAGTTTGCAGAAAGAAGATGCAGATGGAAGAAAGTGTCCCATAACTGAAGAATCAGGCTACACACGGGTTAGATTTTAGGCTTTAAGAGAAGAGCCTCAGGGTGCATCGAGGTACAACGCCCTCATTATATCAAAGGGGTAATTTGCAAATTAATAAAAAGCTGATTTCCCCATGTTGCAGGCATGTATGGAGATGGGACCAGCAGCATTAGATTCAGCTGATAAGGGAATGATAAATGAAAATTGAAACAAAACAGCAACTTCTCAATTTTTTGGGTTTTGCCTTTTGGGTTCAATTTTACAGCTTTCACTATTATAATTTTATTCTCCAGATCAGAACTGTTGTGATGATACCAATTTTATATCTTCTTACTGCTTTTGCATAATAAATTTTTTTTTTTTTATTTGCTTTTGTGACGCCATAACTTTTTTATTTTTCTACCAATAGTCCTGTGTTAGGGCTTGTTTTTTGCATGATTGGCTCACAGTTTCTTTGGTACCGCTTTGGCGTAAATACAAGTATTTTTCCCGCCAAAATTAGAATTAAAAAAAGGCTTAACATGGACATCCCACTGATTTACTCAGGAGTCCTTGACATAGCGCATGCGAAATAGTATTTTTCAAGCGCGCATCTGAAAACCATGTGGAAAAAAAAGAATGGATATGTCACTTCTTGCTTCGGTTTCCACGAGGAAACCGTGCAGCTGACCACGCGCGCATTAGTCTTTTCGAATGGGGCTAAAGCCACAAGTAGACCTCTGGTATGGCAGAACTCTTAGGGACAGTTTCACGCCCCGTTCACATCTCCGTTTCGGAGATCTGGCTGTATGCAACGGTTTCTGTCCGGTGAAACCCACCATTTATGCCGGAAATCAGCCAGATCAGCGTCAGACCTTATTGCAGTCAATGGGGCTCTGGCGGTGAAGAAGAGGATCTGACAATGAAGTACAGCAGGGATGCTCAACCTGTGACCCTCCAGCTGTAGCAAAACTACAACTCCCAGCATGCCCTAATAGTTGTAGGCTGTCAAGGCATGCTGGGAGTTATAGTTTTGCTACAGATGGAGGGTCGCAGGTTGGGCTTCCCTAAAGTAGAGGATCCAGTAGGCTGCTCTCTGCCGGAACAGCCTGCTGGATCTCCACGAGGCCTAAGAGATCCACGGTGGTTTCCACACTTTGTGGACTCACCCTTAAGAAGTTTTTATTCAGGGGACAACGGACAGTCCTCTTCATCAGGTCCAAAATGACCTATCATGGTGACATTCATTAAATGAGAAAATTCTCTGTAGTAAAACAAATCTCAGCTTGCTTGGATTCAGATCTCATTACTCCTTTCCTAAAACATGTTCACACAAATCTAGTCCTAACCCAAACTGCATTAGCCCTTCTCCGAAGAGCAAGATTTTTTTCCCAAGACTTCACACTCCAGCATGGGCATATTGTAACTTGCTCCATTGTGCTGGTACCACCATAAGTAAGCAGAAAAGCTTTGTGACAAGTTAAATAGACTGGAACATGTTTGTTATCGCATGTGTGGAGAAAGTGAGCTGCTTTGTACGCCACCTGAGGTCCATCCTGGACAGAAGGGACCGGTTACACTTCTCCAAGGAGCCAATTTAATTTTTAAAGGGACTAGCAGTAAGAAACTAATTTTTAGGTGCAACGGCTACTGGCTTCCCGGCAGGGGCGGACTGGGAACTTAAAGTGGCCCTGGAAAAATATGAAAAGTTGCTTATTCACACATTTACCCAAAATCATGTTTGTGCTGTTAAAATCAATATATTACTACAAGTTTTAGAAGTAAATTGCAAAAATATCTGCTGTGCATGCACAAAAAATGGTGAGACGCCTTTGTCATACGCCTTATGATCTTTCAACTACAAAGTCGCGGCCCCACCCTGCACGTGTAGCCTCATCTCGGAGTGTTAAATCAACTAGAACGTACACATTTCCCAAGACTAGTAACAGAAGGACTCCGGATACAAGACTCAGCGCTCATGTAAAACTAGGCTCAACGGCTGCAAGATAAACTCAGGAGTCTCTTCATCAGCCTATTGACCACCTTCTAAAGTAGAGGTTGTGCCATTTCATACATTGGGGGCATATCGTTAGGATATGTCCCCAGTGTCTTATAGGTGTGGGTCCCACCTCTAGGACCAGCACCTATCTTTAGGACGGAATCTGCAAAGTGAAGGTGGGCTCACCGCAATTGTACGGACACCGTCCATTCATCTCTATGGGAGTGCCGAAAATAGCCGAGCAGCGCGCTTGGCTATTTTATTTTCGGAAGTCCCCCTGAAATGAATGCGAAGTGCACCATGAAAGCGCAGCCACCGCTCCATTCACTTCTATGGGGCTATTTTCAGCTATTTTCGGCAGTCCCATAGAAATGAGCAGAGGGCAGCCACGCATGCGCAGTGTACCCTCCTTCACTTTGTGGATTCCGTTGTAAAGATAGGTGGGGGTCCCAGAGGTGGAACCTGCACCTATCAGAAATTGGGGGCATATCCTGACAAGATGTCCCCAGTGTATGAGATGATACAACCCCTGTAAAAGGGGTTTTCCAGGAGGTCATCAATATTAGATAGGACAGGGTCCATCTACCGGCACCCCACCGACCACCTGTTTTTACAAGCTCCAGTGCAGGAACCAGGCACTGGAATGCTGTCCACTCTGGATGTCCGTGCCCGGTAATGGCAGCTGCTCCCATTCAAGTGAACAGTACCCCATCGATCCGATATTGAAGATCTATCCTAAGGATAGGTCATCAATAAGGGAGTCCTGGAAAACCCCCTTTAAGCTGGACAAACACATTCGACTAACGTTGGCCAAAACCACCGATTTCATCAAGACAGGTATAGAACAGGTCCGGCCCGCGTTCTCTTGGCAAATTAATTTCAACATGCCCCAATACTTTATTTTCCCACTGAGAACACATGCACACTCGACCAAACTGAGCATGCGAGTGTACAAGGAAGGGGTCTGGAAGGCTTGATGAGTATTTAGCAGCTACTGAAGGTGTATGGAAACCTTTAGGGTACGGCCACGTGGTCAGGTTTCCTGATGCAGTTTTGAAAGCCAAAATCAGGAGTGGATCATAAAAGGAGAGGAGGCATAAAGGACAGATATGACTTTTCCTCTTTTTATTTTTTTTATTTACTCTTGGTTTTGGATTCCAAAACTGCATCCATGTGTTCATACCCTAGCCCAGGGATCTGCAACCTCCAGGTGTTCTGAAGCTACAACTCCCAGCATGTTTCATTTACTTCTATGGGAGTTAGAAGAACAGCTGAGCATGTTTGCATGCTGGGGGTTGTAGTTTCACAGCATCTGGAGTGCCGAAAATTGCTGATCCCTGACCTAGCCTCTTGGGTCCTAAAAGTGACCAATCCTGGCGCTAGGACCAAGTGTCCAAGACCTAATAACCCTGGTGCTAGGACCAAGTGTCCAACACCTAGTAACCCTGGTGCTAGGACCAAGTGTCCAAGACCTAGTAACCCTGGTGCTAGCACCAAGTGTCCAACACCTAGTAACCCTGGTGCTAGGACCAACACCTAGTAACCCTGGTGCTAGGACCAAGTGTCCAAGACCTAGGAACCCTGGTGCTAGGACCAAGTGTCCAAGACCTAGTAACCCTGGTGCTAGGACCAAGTGTCCAAGACCTAGTAACCCTGGTGCTAGGACCAAGTGTCCAAGACCTAGTAACCCTGGTGCTAGGACCAAGTGTCCAAGACCTAGTAACCCTGGTGCTAGGACCAAGTGTCCAAGACCTAGTAACCCTGGTGATAGGACCAAGTGTCCAAGACCTAGTAACCCTGGTGCTAGGACCAAGTGTCCAAGACCTAGTAACCCTGGTTATAGGACCAAGTGTCAAGACCTAGTAACCCTGGTGCTAGAACCAAGTGTACAAGACCTAGTAACCCTGGCGCTAGGACCAAGTGTCCAAGACCTAGTAACCCTGGTGCTAGGACCAAGTGTCCAAGACCTAGTAACCCTGGCGCTAGGACCAAGTGTCCAAGACCTAGTAACCCTGGTGCTAGGACCAAGTGTCCAAGACCTAGTAACCCTGGCGCTAGGACCAAGTGTCCAAGACCTAGTAACCCTGGTGACAGGACCAAGTGTCAAGACCTAGTAACCCAGGGGCTAGGACCAAGTGTCCAAGACCTAGTAACCATGATGCTAGTGTTACCTCACACCGTGCACCAACACTTACTCCACTCAGTGATCCCTGCAGCCTGCGAGCACTTATATGAGCACGCTCCGTATCTAAACCAGTATTTCTTGATTTTACAGCCAGCGCTGTACGGTTGGGTTCACCCTCCTTTCACTGTCTTCATTATGGTAGGTAAATAGCAATAAAGCTCGTGTCCAACAGCCATTAACCGGCGTGTAGCGCTGGAAGTCACGGCTCACCTCTAAGGAGGCGATCCAATTTGTGGCTTCATAAATACCCCCTTTGTCCGCATTTTGTTAAAGAGCTGTAATCTATTACCATCAAATAATTAAATCACTGTTCCGCCAAGTTAAACATTCCTACGTTGCGCTCTTTGAGTTTACCTTTTTTTTTTTTTTTACAAAATGCGCCAAGGATACATGTTCATGCCAATGTATTGGTAATGCTTTCATGTACACCTACATGACCTCAGCGCCAGACTCCCAGAAACCAGGAGAAGTTCTAGCGACATTTTGGCTTCCCACACGACCCCTCCGGGCTCTACAAGCCTTTTTTTGCGGATTGCACATGGACCATTTTTTGCGGATCCGCACGGCCATTCTGCAAATTACAGAACACGTCCTATTCTTGCCCGCAACAGTCCTCTCTACTGATGGAAGTGAGAAAAATACGTAATGCACACAGAAGTTATCTACATTTTGTGTGACATGGCCTAACTATACGGACTTATTCACACGACTATACAGACTTGTGGCCACAAAAGATAGGACATTTGCTATACTTTGCCGCAACAGCCGAACCATTGAAGTCAACGATGTGGCGTACAGCGGTGTTTTTGTACATCCACAGTTTGCAGACCACAAAACACTTACGGTCGTGTGAATAAGCCCTAATGGCTACTTGCTAAGGGCAGCTCAACAGTGAGCAGCCTTTCGCCATGCAACCCTCTGCAGAGCTGCTCAGCGTTGCATTTCTCCACCCAAAGACTAACGAATATGAAAAGAATACTATGATAATATCTAACGTAAAAGAAATATGTATTTTCGGAAACGCACAATATGCTAAACGTGTGTATTTTTGATCATATCACCCTGTACATTGCTGGTCCCCAACCTGTGGCACTCCAAGTCTAAAGCCATCCAGACACTAGATGTTCGGCTGATTCCATAGACTTGCAATCTCAGGTGAGCTCTACAGGACCAGACTCCTCTGTCTCTTCAGATCAAAATGATCTGACATGTTGAAACCCAACTGTCCAATCTACCTACTCTACATTATCTGGAGGCCACCATACACATTAGATCTTCGGCTGACTGCTATTCCTTCCATAGTCTTGCACTCTTGGGTCAGATCAACAGTAATACCAGTGACTGCCAGACTCCTCTGGTGGCAGATTGTCTCCTGAAATCAAAATGATCTGACATGTTGAAACCCAACTTCTCAATCTGTCTACTCTACGTTATCTGGAGACCACCAAACACATTAGATCTTCGTCTGACTGCTATTCCTTCCATAGACTTGTACACTCAGGTCAGATCAACAGCTATACCAGTGAGTGCCAGACTCCTCTGGTGGCAGATTGTCTCTTGACATCAAAATGATCTGACATGTTAAAACCCTACTGCCCAATCTGTCTACTCTCTGTCATCTGGAGACCACCATACACATTAGATGTTCGGCTGACTGCTATTCCTTCCATAGTCTTGCACTCCCGGGTCAGATCAACAGTAATACCAGTGACTGCCAGACTCCTCTGGTGGCAGATTGTCTCCTGAGATCAAAATGATCTGACATGTTGAAACGAAACTGCCCAATCCTTCTATTCTCCGAGATCTGCCTTGAAGGAGCGTCGGGAGGCCACCGTACACGTTAAATGGTTGCCCGCTCCTTCCAGAATGGGCAGATTCATCCCAATAGGTGTAGGAGTCACAGACACAAACTAGTACCACAAATACTGTGCATAATAATAATAAAAAAAAAAGCTACAAAACACAAACGAGCTGGAGAATAATCAGCTACAGATCAGGAGATCACGATTTATCTAGGCTAACAAGAACCTCATAAAGTAAACCAGCTCTACACCTGCGCCCACCCCCCAGGACTATACAGTGAGGCAGTCTATGTCCAGAACCCCTCCACACATGCAATATAAAAAGTTACAAGCCCCGCGTACCTGGACTCGAGCGTTGTATACTGTCCTGCAGTATCCCACCCAAAAAAAGAAATATATTCCCTCTGGTGCAGAGCAGGTGGTTAACTCCAAGGTGGATGTGTCGCTGTGCATCCAGACACTCGACTGTCAGTGCACGTCCGGAAGGAGAGGAGGGGGAGTGCAAAGGTCCCTGATGTCACTTAGCAAGGAGGGGCCAGGAATGCACTGCTCTCTAACGTGCTGAAACCTCTGAAGCAAACATCCTACCTCCAGACAAAGGGCTGGGCTCGAGAAGTATTCCTATTCTGACAACGGTGGAAAAGGTTTCCTGGTTGTCAGTCTGTCCCACCACATTCTGCCGGATAAAACTTTCTACTTTTATTATACTTTTTGAGGGCTGTGATAGAGGACCGAGGGGGAGGGGGGCACATTCCTGCTATCCTGATGGCATGTGTAGTCACCTTCTACAGATATGGGTGGAGATTTACAAATGCACAATAGTAAAATGCACCAATAAACTGGAGGTTAGACACCCACTGATCCCCCATCTTGTGGATAGGGGATACATTTTAGTAACGGCACAGCACCTTTAAACTTGGAAAACCCATTCAATCATTGGACAATCAAAAGTTTTCTATGTGCTTTGATTCATCGCCATTTTCAAGATTCCTTCCTGCTGTCAGTGAATGGCAACGTTTAAAACATACAATATCATTTTCTTTTATGCTGCAACACTGTACAAACATAAGGGGAGATGTCCTAATACTGATGCACTACGCCAGTGTACAACATATGAATGGGACGCACATTCGTTCCCAACATATTCCACGTGTCTGTAACATAATTATATAGTGGGCAGAAGGAATATTTTGTATCCAGAGGTGGAAAATCTGATTATGACCAAATAACACAGGTTTGGCTCATTAAGGCCCCTTTCAGACGAGCGAGTTCCACACTTGTATGCGGCAGCTCCCGTCCTGACCTCCCAGGACTGCCGCGGTCGCATAGCATTACCGTATTTTTCGCTTTATAAGACGCACCCGAAGATAAGACGCACCCCAGATTTTAGAGTAGGAAAATGAGAAAAAAATATTTTTCATCAGACCTCATATCTGACCCCCCATAAATTTCAGGACATCACATCAGGCCCCCATCAGACCTCAGAACAGCCCACAGTGCCCCTATGAGACCTCAGATCAGCCCAGTGTGCCCCCATCAGACCTCACATCAGCCCATTGTGCCCCCATCAGACCTCACATCAGCCCATTGTGCCCCCATCAGACCTCAGAGCAGCCCACTGTGCCATCAGACCTCAGATCAGCCAACTCTGCCCCCATCAGACCTCAGACCAGCCCACAGTGCCCCCATGAGACCACTCTGTGCCACCATCAGACCTCAGACCAGCTCATAGTGCCCCCATTAGACCACTCTGTGGCCCCATCAGACCTCAGACCAGCTCATAGTGCCCCCATTAGACCACTCTGTGGCCCCATCAGACCTCAGACCAGCTCATAGTGCCCCCATTAGACCACTCTGTGCCCCCATCAGACCTCAGACCAGCTCATAGTGCCCCCATTAGACCACTCTGTGGCCCCATCAGACCTCAGACCAGCTCATAGTGCCCCCATTAGACCACTCTGTGGCCCCATCAGACCTCAGACCAGCTCATAGTGCCCCCATTAGACCACTCTGTGGCCCCATCAGACCTCAGACCAGCTCATAGTGCCCCCATTAGACCACTCTGTGGCCCCATCAGACCTCAGACCAGCTCATAGTGCCCCCATTAGACCACTCTGTGGCCCCATCAGACCTCAGACCAGCTCATAGTGCCCCCATTAGACCACTCTGTGGCCCCATCAGACCTCAGACCAGCTCATAGTGCCCCCATTAGACCACTCTGTGGCCCCATCAGACCTCAGATCAGCCCAGCGTGCCCCATAACAATAAAAAAAAAAACTTCACTTACCTGTCCTGCCGCGGCTCCGCTCCGGTGCTTCTTAGGCTTCCCGACCTGGCGCTGCACTGTCACCTGACTGCGTGCAGCGTCAGGTCATAGTGCGCGCACTACGTTCTGACGCTGTACGCGTTCAGGACAGTGCAGCGCCAGGCCGGGAAGCCTAAGAAGCACCGGAGCGGAGCCGCGGCAGGACAGGTAAGTGAAGTTTTTTATTTTATTGTTATGGGGCACGCTGGGCTGATCTGAGGTCTGGTGGGGGGGTCCCAGCCCCCCGGCAGCTAAAACATACAAGTGAGCGCTTCCATAATGGAAGCGCTCACTTGTATTCGTTTTATAAGACGCACTGCAATTTTCCCCCTACTTTTGGGGGGAAAAAAGTGCGTCTTATAAAGCGAAAAATACGGTATATTGATTTATGATGCTATGTAACCCTTACAGTTCTGACAGCATTATGTCAGTGTTATCCAATTCATTCCAGAACTGTAAGGGTTACACAGCATCATAAATCAATATAATGCCATGCGATCCCCGTCAGTGCTGGGAGGTCAGGACGGGAGCTGCTGCATACTCACGCTGCGAGTCCGGAGTGTGGAATTCGCTCATCTGAAAGGCGCCTAAATTGTCATGTTACTTGGGGTCTACCACCCAATCTTAAGATTTGGCTACATGGCAATTTTGGAGGTGACTGCTGTTGCGCTACCAAAGTTTGCAGTGTAGCGGGACAGCCATAGGAGTAAATAGTAGCTGCGCAACTTACACTTTGCTATGACGGCGACATTCTTTGTGATTCACGTGTTGCAAATGCAGCAACAGCGGCCTGCTCACTGTTTCCCGAAGGCCCACTGACATCACGACTTGTATCACTGGCCTGGGCATGGCTAAGCCCTGTTCACCTCAACTATGCCAAGGCCATTGATAGGAGTCGTGATGTCACTGGGCCTGCAGGAAACAGTGAGAAGGCCACGGTGCTACTGCAAGCGCCAATGTCTTCTCAAACTGCTGAACGGCGTGGGTACCGAGTGTCAAACCCCCGTCAATTGGATGCTGATGATCTATCCAGAGGATAGAGCACCAGTAAGAAAAAGCTACAGAACCCCTTTAATACAGTACCAGCAAAGTGAATGAGATTAGACAAAATGCAGAAATTGACCTTCCGTACGGATTTTGAAATCTGCAGCTTGTCACCATTTGCAATGTAAGGTCTCATGCACATGAATGTATTTTCTTTCCATGTCTGTTCCATTTTTTTGCGGACAGTATGCGGAACCATTCATTTCAATGGGTCCGCAAAAAAACGGAAGTTACTCCGTGTGCATTCCGTTTATGTATGTCTGTTCCGCAAAAAAATAGAACATGTCCTATAATTTTACGCATTACAGACAAGGATAGAACTGTTCTATTAGGGGCCAGCTGTTCTGTTCTGCAAAATACATAATCCACACGGACGTCATCCGTATTTTTTGTGAATCTGTTTTTCGCGGACGCTACCTTCATCTCTCCATTCCTCAACAGCCTATGGATCACATGTGAGATGTCCACGTTATAATCACCAAAAATAAGTGGATCTGGGTTTATTCAGCTGCTGGAAACCCAAACGATCAGCTGTGATCTACCGAGAAATCCAGCAGCAAATGTTCAGTTTCCCTGCAGCGCCCCCACAGGGAAAATAAAACATTACATCGTGCCCAGTGAAATCAATGGGATGTGTGATGCATAGGCATGATGGGTCCTCCAGAGAGACATGGTCTTTGTAGTTGTTCTCTGGCTGATGCATGTCTCAATGAAGGACCCCCTCTATAAACTCAAAATTCCATAATAGGGTTTATTTCATAAACCGGACAACTCCTTCAAAAGGAATTTGTAATCAGGAAATGCACTAATACACCCGGCACAATGCCTTGTAGGGCTACCTCAGCTGAATGGAATGAATTCTTTGCAATCCGTTGCTTCATTCTGGAGAAAAAGTATTTTTAATCCATATGCAAATTAGCAGTTTGGTGCACCGAAGGTGGGCCCAAGTCATTCTGTGCACCTTTACTCCTCCTGCTTTCTCTGTTGGCCCCTCCATCTCCAGGTGAGTCGACTGTGCAGGAACCTGGTCCTTTCAATCAGGGACTGGCTGGCAAAGGAAGCGAGAGGAGTGCACAAAGTGGTTTGGGCACGCCCTTGGTGCACCTAACTGTTCATTACCATATGAATTAAAGTACTTATTCTCTAGAATGAAGGTATCTCCATTCAGTTGATATGGGGCAGATTTACTAATAGTGTCTAAGAATACAAAACACAGTCTTAATATAGACAAATTTACTATTCTGGTGCACAGACAGATTTACGCCAAACCATAAACCAAAATTCTATCCGTGTGCCAAAAAAACAGCATAGTCTAACATTAGGTCACCTATAAGTTGTCTTAGTTTTACTCCACAAATGCGCCAAAATTTTGCCACACGGAGGTCACTTAGGCCACGCCCTTCCCATTAAGCCACACCCACTTGCTGGGCAAGGCAGAAAAAGCTCAGAAACATGTGTAAACCAGTTAAAGGTAAATTTGATGAAAAGCATGTACGCCAGTTTTTTTGTGCAAAAATCTGGCACATTTTCAATAGTAAATCTGCCCCTTCATGTATTTCTGAGCACCTGTGTCCAGCTGGAGCTGATCAGGACAGGGCCTCATCTTATTTGCTATAAATTCTGGGAAATTTACAAATTATACAAATAAATCACTGATTACTCATTTTAAAAATAAAAATGGATCATTTAGAAAAACTGGGGGAGAATGGCGGAAAGCTGCAAGACTGAGTTGCTTTACATACTGATTTGAATGGAAGTCTAGGCGAGCAAACAGCATGATGGCGCATGGGCACAGTCCGTCCTCACGGTTTGCGGCGACATCGCTGTTAACTCTTTGCAGTCCATTCGTTCACATGTTCAGGATTGGATGACGTTTTTGGCTCAGATTCTGCTCCTGAACCCTTAGAGGTCTTTCACATGACGGAGTTTACTGCAGAATTTTGGCGCTTTGAAATTTTGCCGAAAACCCACCAGTGCCCATGTCTTTTCTGCCTCCCAGTCATTTCAATGGGATGGGATATTTTTTTTACCCCATTTACAAGCATTAAAATAAATCCTGATGTAAATGCAGCCTGCAAGAACAGTATTGTCCAATCAAAACGTCCAATCAACAAATCAATGTCAACCAAACATCTGATGGTCCACCAGTCCCGAAGGTTTGACTGATGTTAGTCTAACATGTCAACCTTACCAGAGGAGTCAACCACTGTGCTATTTTATTTTATCATTTCTTAGCCATTTGCGCCAAGTCTTGAAGTCTTTGGCATAACGCACCACTATCAGGTAGACCTGAGGAAGAACATGGCATCAACACCACGTGACACGAGTACCCGAGCTGTTCATTGGTTCTCCACCATCATGGAGCTGCTTGGAAGGACGCTAACTCTTCCATCTCTGTTGGTCGGAGTAGGAGAACAGGTAGACATTGTTTTACAGCCCGAGGCTGAAACGGTTTTCAGTAGAGCTGAGCAAAATGTTGTCCTTGCGATGATGAATGAGGCCAGCACTTCTGCCAGTGCCATACTTTGCATTCTTCAATGAAGGTCAATAACCTTGGACATCGGACGATGTCTCATATTACAAGTCTCGGTTTAATTATTTGTTTTTTTCCGTACAAAATCTTTCCCAATCATTATTCAGACGGCCTGCATTAACGTGGTTATCTGACTCTTGGTAACTGAAGACCTATCCTCTGGCCATCTGACCGATGGTCGTGAAGTCACTGGCCTAGGGTAAGCAGCAAGAAGGCTGTCTGAGAGTGCCGGGGCTTTCTCAAACAGCTGATTGTCAGGGGTCCTGGATTTCGGACCCAAACCGATCAGATACTGATGACCTATCCAGAAGACAAGTCATGAGTTAAGCCTCATTTACACGTCAGTGTTTTGGTCAGTGATTTCCATCAGTGATTGTGAGCCAAAACTAGGAGTGGAGCCTCCACAGACATAAGGTATAAGAGAAATATCTGCACCTGGTTTTGGCTCAATATCACTGATGGAAAATACTGACCGAACACTGATGTGTGAATGAGGCATTACAAAGAGTCATATAACCAGTTTAGAAGTTAATTACTTCCATAGGACACGCCTCATGGAAGTAAAAGAGATGGAGAACCTCAACTCCAGTCCTCAGGGCCCATCTACCGGTCATACTTTGAGAATATCCCACAGAATGAATACCTGTGGTAAGTCCTGATGCACTGACACTAATTATATCACCTGCTGAATACTAAGGAAATCCTGAAAACATGACCGGCAGGTGGGTCCTGAGGACTGGAGTTGAGGAACCCTGGTCTAGAGCCATCAGTGTCCTTCACGTTCCTCTCGTGTGGCAGCCCAGGATCATTCTATAGTTCGAAAGACTAAAGCATCCATCCACTTTAGAAAGCTCATTTGAGCAACCTGTATTCCTCTCAATCTTTCCATGCACACTAGACCTGGCCAAGCATGCATGTTCACTCATTAGGTAAATACCACTGCTATATGTCACTTTAAGATCCCTTCGGCACCCCAGCTATATTAGGCAGACACATTTGGATAGAACATATTCATACCTAAACTGTGACTTACTAGGTATCAGAGTAAAGTTGGCCATGTGTGTTCACATCTCCTAGACCGACAGTGGCTCATCTCCCCTGAATAGTGATTTATGATGCAGTGAGTTTGGGTCAGATGAGCCACCGTCAGTCTGGGAGACGGAGTCGATGCACGGGGCTTGTTTCCAGGACTGCGCTCGTTCGTGCACGCTCCCTTTAGACAAATGCTGGTCGTACCCACTGGACCGGCTGACCACCTAACTAAGGGGGGAGTCTCGTCTCTTCCTCAATAGCAGTTATCGGGGGAAATAAGAGTTGAGCGTTTGGAATTTCAAGATATCCACCACCTGAGTTGTCTGGGGTCACAATCAGCATGCATGTGCATGGTTGGGCCATGAAGAACAGCTTCCTAAAATGCATGGCTAAATGGGTCCTTATACCCTTGACCTGGGAACCCCTTGCTTACAGCTGGCCAGTGAATTTGCATTATTTTTCATTTGCTATAACTAAAAAGTAATCTGCAGGTAATGGGATAAGTCTGCATTACCAGCTCAGCATTGCCTAGTGTCAAAACCTTCAGCTCCACAGAAGTGCGGCCTACTCCATGCCACTCCTGCACCCACACCCTGCCGATCACGCAAGCCTTCTGGATGTCATTGCAGGTGGGAGGAGAACGAAAAGACATGTTTTTTTTTTTTTTATCCCACTTCCAAAAAAGGGCAGAAAATGCACGGCAGAATCTCACCACCCTTTGGCCCCGCGCCAGAAGCAGGAGGTGCCGTCACCCAGGTAGGGTGTGTTCTGTATGTGAAGTGAAGTGAAATACTTGGACAATGACAGAGAGAGACACAATCTACAGGGGTGGGGCAGGATGATAGCAACCGTCTGCCAGGAGAAGTCACACCTTGTACACAATACTGCCGGAATTCACTGCTCCCTGCACACGAGGGAACTCGAGGGTTAAGTGATTAACACTAAAGTACTGCAAGTGATTAAAACCTTCAGGTAAAACCAAAGACACGGATCATCAATATCCCCCCGAGTGTAATGGAGAAGATCACCACCTTATACTTTCCACACGGAGTTTGGGGCGTTTTATACGTTTTTGTTTTTTTTTTATTTCAGATCATGTTCCTAAAAAGTATAAAATAC
Organism: Rhinella marina; assembly: GCA_900303285.1. NCBI lineage: Eukaryota > Metazoa > Chordata > Amphibia > Anura > Bufonidae > Rhinella > Rhinella marina. The sequence continues at coordinate 203,705 of ONZH01002225.1, forward strand.
ATAAAAATACACAATACACCAATAGTACAATTCTAATATAAGCTCATGACGTAGCACAGTCCATCCATCCAGTGTTGATCTACAGCAGGAATCAGCAACCTCCGGCACTCCAGCTGTTGTGAAACTACAACTCCCAGCATGCTCCATTCACTTTGAGAGTTCTGAGTACAGCAAAGCAATTGCAACCTCCGGCACTCCAGCTTTTGTGAAACTACAACTCCCAGCATGTTCCATTCACTTTGAGAGTTCTGAGTACAGCAAAGCAAGTGCAACCTCCGGGACTTCAGCTTTTGTGAAACTACAACTCCCAGCATGTTCCATTCACTTTGAGAGTTCTGAGTACAGCAAAGCAAGTGCAACCTCCGGGACTTCAGCTTTTGTGAAACTACAACTCCCAGCATGTTCCATTCACTCCTTTGGGAGTTCTGAGAACAGCAAAGCAAGTGTGCATGCTGGGAGTGGTAGCTGAACCACAGCTGGAGTGCCGAAGGTTGTTGACTTCTAATTAAAAAAAAAAAAACATTTAGAAGAAGCCAATTTTTCTCAGTTTAGGGAATAAAAATCCTTCATGATTGATAGGACCAGGCGAGAAGACTGCAGGAACCTGGTTCTGTCAATCAAGGAGGAAAGGGAGGGGCTCGCAGAGGAAGCAGGAGGAGCAAGGGTGCACACAGTGGCTTGGGCCTGCCCTCGGTGCACTTAACTGCTCATCTGCATATGGATTCATATTATTTTTGTCTCCTGAATGAAGCAACATTAAGTGAAAGGTATCATTAGATTCAGCTGAGCTAGTCCTGGTTTATCAGTGAATACTCTCCTGGTGACACGCTCCCTTTAACTCCTTCTCCACTCCATCTACATGCTTCATTCATTAGTCCCAGCGAAGCTCCTCCTTGTAGAGATTTCCCGGTGGATATGAGATATTTCCTGTGTACATACATAGATGACTAATGATGGTATAATACGGGCTGCTGCTCATTATGTCAGACAGTGGCACATACACTGGAGCTAGGCTATGACATCACTTTATGATTGGTGGGGGTCCGACCTCTTATGAGAATGCAGGGGACGCAAAATTGTGCTGAACTTCATTGTCTTCCAGGTTTCCCATGCACACGGCGTCCACCCAGCTGTGGAGGGAGCAGTGAAGGGGACGCAGCGGTATCCCAGCACTGAGCCCCCCTCGTTCTCATAGAGAACTCCCAGAGCTCGGACCCCCACCGATCGTAAAGCGATGGATATCCTAGTGGAGCTAAAAGGAATAACCCTTTAACTGCAAAGGTGCAGATAGACCTTCAAGAGGTCAACGCTCTCCCGACTCCCCCATACGGTTCGGGAGAGCATGTATGTGTTGTCAATGGGGAAAAAGGAGGAGGCCAATGTCAGACAACTTATCTCCCGGGAGAACACAAGGAGTCCCGTAAAACTGAGCGCACCCAATCCTTCTCTCCTCCGACAACATCTGTTGGGGTAGAGTCGTGCTCTCCCCATACACATTAGACCGGGAGGCCGTGATTGTAGTTGTGGATCAAGTACAAAGCTTGTGAGTGTAAGTGCAGGGGTCGGGGTCAGCAAGCTGCGGCACTAGAGATGTTGTGAAACTACAGCTCCCAACATGCAGGCTTAGGGCTCATGCACACAAACGGCCGGGCCCCTAGGGTTAGGGCTCATCGCGTTCCGGCCGGGCCCGTATTACAGCCTGCAAACAGCGGGTCCGTAATATACAGGCACTGGCCCATTCACTTGAATGGGTCCAAAATCCGGAAGCTGGGGTGCGGAACGGAGGCACGGGACCCCACAGAAGCACTTACAGAGTTGAATGGGTCTGCATCCGTCTGCGGAAACTGCACGGATGTTTGCCCGTGCATTGGGGACCGCAAATTGCAGTCACTTAAACGGTTATTTCCATCTTGGACATTGGGGGCATATCGCTAGAATATGCCCCTAATGTCTGAGGACTTGCACCTATCCTTCGAACGAGGCCCACAAAGTGCTGGAGCGCAACGGCGCAAGCGCGACCGCCTTCCATTCACGCCTATCAGAGAGCTGTAAATTACCAGGCTACTTTCGGAGGCCCCATTGAAATAAATGGCAATCGCGGCCACCGCTTCATTCACTTCTATGAGGCTGACGGAAATAACCAGCAATATATTCAGCGCTCCGACAGGAATAAATGGAGGGCCGACACTTTGCGTGCTCCATTCTAAGGATAGGTGGGGTCCCAGAGGTGGGACCCCACCTATCAGACATTCGGGGCCTATGCTACCGATATGCCCCCAATATCCAAGATGGGAATAGCTCTTTAATAATTACTGTGCTTTTGGCTGTTTCTGTCGCTCCGTCCACCTATGTTATACAGACGACACACGGAGCAAACATGGATCCTTCACAGATATCTTCAAGGACGAACCACTGACTGTCAGATGTCGTCACTGATTATGTGAATGAGGCCTAATGCTGAAAAATAAAAAATGATGGAATACTTGCCTCTTTCTCCGGTCAGCGGTGACATGTGGTATACGACACATGACTGCTGCAGCCAATCACTGTCCTCGTGATATATAGCTGGAGACTTATAGTGCCGGGAACCTTATGGCGGTATAGGAAGCATACAATATTAGCGCTCAGATGTCATCACTTCATATGTAGGTGACTCTTAGGACCGCAGCACCTCGACATCGCCTGATTGTTTGCTTTGCTTCGCTGTTATTAATTCAGCATGACTCATTATCTGACATGTCAAATCCACAATATTGGTAGACGGCATGCCGAGGGCAGAATCATACCGGTCAGAGGCCAAAGTCACATTATGTCCCATCACATGCTTAATAATACATTTGCAAAACTTGGAGCAAAGGGACCAGACAACAGCTGGAGGCGGCTGTTTTCAGAGAAAATGCTGACTTTACCTCCAGTGAAAAATCAAATCAAGTTGTTCTTAGCTCCTTAAAGAGGACCCGTCCCCTCCCCAGACATGTCTGTTTTAGTAACTACTTGCATCCCCTATGTAATATCAATTCTGGAGCATCTATTCTTATGACTATGGTGTGCTGTTCCTCTATTGTTCCTCCTAGAAGTTTATAAATGAATTGTCATCGGTCTGCTAGAAAGGTCCAAATGAGTGTTACCACTTGGGGGGGTGTCCCTGCATATTCTGACACTGGCAGCACTGACTGGATAGTGGCAAACTCGGCCTCCCAAAACTGGCAACTATACCTTTGTCTGGGTTATCGATCTTTCAGAACTCCAGAAAATGAACTTTGGTCTGCAAAGGAGGTCCAAAGTGCCCAGTGGGCGTGACCAACGAATTCAAGGAGCCCAAGCCTGCCTCCTTTGAGTGCCCAAGCCCGCCCTTCACTTGTACCCAGTACCTCCCTTTGCGTCTTCCAGTCCGCCCCTTCCTCTATGACAGGGATGACCAACCTGCGGCTCTCCAGCCTACAGCAGGGCATGGTGGGAGTTGTAGTTTTACAACAGATGGAGGTCGAGATTTTACGGAGGCAAACGCTAATGACTCAGGCGGAGTTTTTAAAGAAGTATGTGTTGCAGAGGAGGAGGCAGACTGGAAGGTGCAAGGGGAGGGACTGGGAACATGTGAAGAGGTGGGCTTGTGCTCCGGGGAGAGGGCTCCTTAAACCGTTGGTCATGCCCACTGGGCACTTTGGACCTAATTTGCATACCAAACAAAGTTCACTTTCTGGCCTCCTGTAAGGTCGATAACCCAGACAAAGGTGTAGTTTTAACCACATTAGACAGCACTACATAGCATTGCCATCGATTACATACAGCAGAAGTAGGAGACATTCTCTTTCATGGACACCTTTTGTCCGTTTTTTAGTAACCCTATGACGTGAACGGCGCATTTGTAGAGCAGTAGAACATACAGAGATCTCATATCTGACTATAAGAACACATAACGGCTTCCCATCAGTCAACGCTCAGCAGGCGCTCCACTCCTTCCATCATCTCCTACTACTTTCCCAACAATAGGTATGATGTAATGAGCCCTTTCTGGTCCTCACATGTACCTACACATTACACCTATACTTACCTGAGTAATTACCCAGCGCTTCCTGCCAGCCGCTTTTACTTGTCAGGACAGGTTACTCCATGGTTAGATCATCCCTGAGCGTTATATCACCGCCGTTCTCAAGACTCGGGAGATCTCCGCCTGAACACACTTGTCTGCAACTTCTTCGGGATATTCAGGAGTATGATACCGGTGGCGTACACGATGCAGATTTTCCGCTAAGGGATTGCAAGTGGAAAATCTGCAGACTATGCACCAGCAAAATCTCATCCACACTCTGCAGGGGAAATTGACCTGAGGTGTGGATTTTAAATCATGGCAATTTATCCTGTGCTTTTCAACCTCGGATTTCCACCTTTGAAATGCACAACGAACCTGCAGCAAAAGCTGTGGCAAATCGTCAGGTAACAACTAAGTTTAGCAAATTATTTTAAGGGAGTCTGTCAGCAGTTTTGACCCTGCTAAACTGCTGAAAATGCCATTTAGGGGCTGAAGACAGCAGGACAAACACATGATTTGTGGAGCTTTTATTATCAGGAGGAGTAAGCATAGGAAGTTTTATTCTGCCAGGTTCTGCTCCTTAAAGGGGGTATTCCAGTTATAAACAGTTATCCCCTATCCACAGCTCTGTACTTCGCCATCTCTAGCGATCGCATAGAAATGAATGATCAGCCACTCCGTCCATTTTTGGGGGGCTCCACAGGGTACGGGTCCCCTGTTCGCATGAACAGTCAGGGTCAGTAGAACCTCCACCGATTGGATAGTGGATAACTTTCTACAACCAGAATACCCCTTTAAGTGCCCAGGAGGCAAAAAGTGCTCTGCATTGAGCTGCTTTAGAGCCCCTCCCTTCTGCTTTGAGTGACAGCTGTAGCATCCAACCAGGAGAGCACTACAGCTGGGGAGGGGCTGTGAAGTAGCTCAACGCTTAGAGCACTTCAGAGTGAAGCTCCGCCTCCAGTGCACTTAAGGCGCAGAACCTGGCAGAATCTAAGCTGCTATTCACACTACTGCTGATAATAAAAGATCCACAAAAGGTATGCTTCTTGTACTGCTCTCTCACCTCCTACCTAGTGCTGTCAGCAGTTTTGCAGCGATAAAACTGCTGACTGATTCCCTTTGAAGGGGTTATTCCACAGCAATTATTTATTCTGTGGATCTGCTGGGACCCTCACTGATCACTAAGAGCCAACAGTGTCCTTCATTCAATGGCCATGGGAGTGATGGAAACAGTCAAGCGCTGTACTGGTTTGTCTCCATCAGTCCTATAGACTTTGAATGGAGTCGTGCTGCCCATGCATGACCACCGACTCATTCAACCGCCTCTGGAAAAAGGGGGCTCAGAACTCCCTTTCTAGTGATTGGTAGGGAGCCCCTCATCAGTGGAGAGGTTTTGTGGAATAACCTCTTTAATAGAAGGACCCCTTAGTTCTAGTGATCCATGGATCTTCCCACCAGTTGACGCTTGCCGTCACCCTGCACGATGATAGCATACCCTAGCGACATGCCATTAGAGTACCCCTTTAAGTTGTTCTGCTGTAGTCATATCATTACATCAGGTCTCCAGCAAAGAGATGTGATGACGTAACATGACTGTGACACTTAACCCTACACCCCAGCAGTAATACAGCCATGACACGTGTCCCTAGCGCTACGATCTCAAGGCCTGTCCACACACAGGCAGTAACCTAATACACCTGGTCCCCCGGACGTAACGCATTAAATGTTAATGTCTCTTTTAGACCAGTCAGTCATCCCGTTCTTTGCGGCCCTTGCTAGGACTGACAGACACAACGCACCATACTATAGTGTCTCCTAATTATACCGTTCCGTCAGCCATGATGGGCGACGTCCATGACAGGGTGAAATCCTACCTTTGTACTTTGCCACCATAAGTTGAAGAAGAATCTCCTTCCTAGGTCGGGGATGATAAGAATGGAATTTTTACAAGCAAATAAAATGAGAAAACCTAACTGAACGCTTGGAGTATGGTGGTGAGGTCCGAAGGTCTGCTGAGTGCACTTACCTTCTCACTAACCTACAATTCTTACGTAGACAGCCAGATATTAAGGGGGTAATTTACAAAGACCCGTGCTCTGCGCTGGCAGAGAAAACTCAGGCCTCGTCATAAATTAGGAGCACAACCGGCCTTCCGTGCGCCTGGCGTAAAAACTACTTCAGTCACTGACTGGACTGGAGTAGTAGTTTTCGCTTTGTTTTTACACCAGTTTCCAGGCATAAAAGACAGTAAATGTGTCGGGCCCGATGTCCAGGCCCAGACCCAGCCCTCACCACTCCCTCACTACGCCCAGGTGGCGAGCACGGTGCAAAAACTCCCGTGCAAAAAAAATTGTCGCCTGAACATTAAAAAAGTTGCAACTTTTTTTTTTGCAGCAATGACTGCCGATGTACCTAGACATTTGCTCCTAAAAAATAAGGGAACGGGCCGACGGTGCGGCTGGCTGCATGTCGCCAGAACATGTCCACCTGTGGCAATAACATTTTGTGGTAGGATCACGAGGGCAATGGCTTCCACAGGTGGCCATGGCTTGACTGCATGTAGCCTAATCGCACCCTGAGGCTGGCTATACACATAAGATAGCTGACAGCTACTCGTTCCGACTTCCATGCACATACATGTACGACTCGCCCAGCATGCATGTATTTTCGGGAGTGAGAGAATCTTCCCGGGACCAAAAGGATCTGGAATGTTGAAATCCATCTCCCCTATCTGGTTTTCCCCAACATCTCCCACTGAGGCAGTCAGGGGGCCCCCATACACATTAGATTATTGACCAGCCCCTCCAAAAATTGCGGCCAGCATTCATCTAATATGACCGGCTTAAAGAGGACCCGTCACCTCTCCTGACATGTCTGTTTAGGTAACTACTTGCATCCCCCATGTAATAACAATTCTGGAGCATCTAATTTTATGAATCTATGCCGTGTCATTCCCCAATTATTCCTACTAGAAGTTTATGAATGAATTCCCAACTGGGTGTTACCATTTCTGGGTGTGTCCCTGCACAGTCAGCCACTATCCAATCATTGCTGCAAGTGCCAGACGGTTCAGGGGCACACCCCCAACTGGTAACACCCAGTTGGCAAGCCATTCATAAACATTAGTAGGAATAATAGAGTCCTAAGAACAGATGCTCTAGAATGGCTATTTAAAGTGGAATCAAATTACTTACTAAAACAGACATGTCAGCAGAGGTGACTCCTCTTCATCACTTTGGATTGTTTTCTACAGAGGCTATCACCTGGCTACAACAAAATGGCTCCTGGAGTCTCCGGTATCCTGTTTACTGCAGCACTAGAAATATTTCTAGCTGCAAATTCTAAGGTATTAAATATGAATGATTTCATATTTCTAATGAACATATCCAGAACTTGCTGACACAAGAAACTTTATCATCATACATTATAGACACAGCCACACGGTCAGGTTTCCTGATGCAGCTTGCCAACGGTGGGACCCGCACCTATGAGATAAGGGGGGCATCCCCTATATGCCATGAGACAACCCCTTTAAGATGTCACACATACAACATTTCTATTATGTACCAAACACACTGGGGGTCAATTACTAAGATCTGTAGGCCAAAAAAAAAAAAAGTAAAAAGACCCTTTAAAAAGACTTTTTAAATGCCCGTGCAACAATATTTTATTGCACAGCCACTTTTACTCTGTCGTCGCCACTTGGGAGGACACAGGCGTAAAGGTTGACGAAAAACTACTTCACTCAGGGAATGAAGTAGTTTTTCACTCTAGGCCTTAGATGTGCCTAATTTATGGCAAGGCTTGCACATAAATTATACACATCAACCGGTGACGCAGAGGAGAAACAAAGACCAGCATGTAACATTGCTCTTTGCAAAGGACCCCCTGCTAGGTCTATTTCTGTCCACATTTTGTTAGGGCGCAGAGCTCCCTCCACATGTACCATACGTATCCCATTCACCTGATGGAGGCCAAAAGAGTGGCTTGCGTCAAAAATCGGCGTTTAAAAAAAGCTGCAATTTGGCGCAACTAGGGTTTGTACACTTTTTTTCCGATACGCTAGACAAGGAGCAGGGATTAGCACAATAAGATAGAGTTTAGTGGGAAAGGAGCAGGACTAAGATGGACCATTTTGTGCCAAAATTGCACCACAATTCAGGGGTAAAAACCTGTCTGAAAGTAAGCCAACCAGTAGCTGGTATAGAGTCAGAGAAGAGTAGGGGAGATTTATCAAAACTGGAGGAACCGAAAACTGACTTAGTTGCCCATAGCAACCAATCAGATTGATCCTGTTATTTTCCAAAGGAGCTCTGAAAAATGAAAGGTGGAATCTGGTTGCTATGGGCAACTCAACCAGTTTTCCTTTGCACTAGGCCTGTCATTAAGCCTGAGCCCCTGTGATAAATCTGGCTCAGCGAACGCCACCTTACTATTGGTAAATCTGGGCCTGTGTTCTTTTGGCCTCCATTGGGCTGGTACACATCAACCTTCCTGCTCTTTAGGGCTCATTCAGATGACCATATGAATGGGCCAGCCTATGTTACGCAAATAGAAAACGCCCTGACAGCAGCAGTGTTACTAAGCAGCTGGAGTCCTGTGACATACGCGCCATTTATTACATGTATTATCTGCAGTATCAGGCTGTGCCGATCATAAAACCTCTCTCCTAGTGTATAACCCCATGATGCAGATGCGGCAAAGCCAGGACCACCGGCAGCAATTGATGTCTGCATTACTTTGTGGCAAAATCATGCAGCCATTGGCCGCCATTGGCTGCATGCCAGCCACTCCGAGGGGTCGTACCCTAAGACCGATTTAGCACACAGTGTTTGGTGACTGAAACATGGACAATTTTTGGGCCAGTATTAGGGCTCATGCACACGGCTGTTGCTCGGCCGTGCCCGTATTCCGACCCGCAAACAGCAGGTCCTGCAATATGCAGGCACCGGCCGTGTGCTCACCGCATCACAGATGCGTATCCATTCACTTGAATGGGTCCGCAATCCTGAAGGTGCAGTGCGGAACAGAGGCACAGAACCCCACAGAAGCACTACGGAGTGCTTCCGTGAGGTGTTTGTCCATGCCTCCGCACCGCAAAAAAAAAGTGGATGGGTCCAGCCCTATGGTTGGTGCCCGTACATTGCGGACCACAATTTGCAGTCAGCAACACGGGCCTGGCCAGCACACATTCGTGTGCATGAGCTCTTACACATTCAACACTTGGACCTCCCACAGTTCATCAGGGTCATAGACTTCTATGGCACTCTTACTCCAGTTCTGATGAACCATGGGAGGTATGGGTGTTAAAGGGGTTCTCCAGACTTTTACCAGAATCCCTTTGCCTTCTCACTTTGTTTCAGAAGCACTTACCCCTCCATCGTGCCACCAATTCCACCATCTCTGCTGCGCTCACGTGACCCCCTGTGACCTCTTGAGGTCCCAACCAGATGTGCTCCTGTGCAGGGGCGGACTGGGAACTTAAAGAGGCCCTGGAAAAAATACTAAAAGTGGCCTCGTTTTGTAGTCTGGTCCAGATTGATGGAAGGCAGGGCAAGCAATACCATATTGTGGCACATTATACACCACAACAGAGCCAAATACCACAGTCCATCATAAAACACAGCCAGCAGAAACAAAATACATTCCCAAAAACTTGCACTGGTTGGCCATGAGGAGGGCTCAGGTGGCCCCTTGGGCATCGGCCCACCGGGAAATTTCCCTTTAAGGTCTATGGCCAATCCGCCCCTGCTCTTGTGTCCTCCTGTGCAGATGCATTTACATTATGCAGCTAGCAGGAGGGGTAAATATTGCTGAAAGGGTCTTGAGGACAGTGGGATTTTAGTTAAAGTTTGGAGAACCCCTTTAAATCTGTAATATGGGCGCAAAAGGGACCCATATTGCGGCCTTTTGAAAGTGGCCTTAAAGGGAACCTGTCACCTCCTAGACAGAAAATAAACTGTTAGCAGTACCTTAATTTAGGGACCAGTGTGAGGCAGATGCATATCTTCATCGTGACAAGCGATTCCTGTAACAGTTCAAAATCGCGCGCTTCCCTGAGTCATCTTGAAGTCAAGGGGGCAGCGGCCTCCTTTCTCCAAGTCAAGATAACCACTCCCCTCTTGCAAATGATTGACACGTCTGCCGGCGGCCGGGGATCGCGCAAGTCTCGCGCGTGTGCGGTGCGCGATGAGTTTCTGCGCGGTCCCGGCTCCGGCTGTTCACCTCGCCGGCGCTTTTAACACTAAAGAGCATGTGCCGAATAGGCAAACTAGCTCTCTGGGATTATAACCACACCCAGCTAGTTTATAGCCCCTCCCACCTGGCTAGGTACAGAGACACTCCCCTATCATTGGACACACCAATGGACAAAACATCACAGGAAATATGAAACAGCTGCAAGGACATGGTCATGTGACCACAGAACGGAAGATAGGAGCGATAAAAGTAAAAGAAATATATTACAAAATGACAGCGACCTTCATAAATGATTATTGTAATGGATGTTGATGCAAACCGGAAAATTCCTTTAAGGGGATTCTCCAGGATTTACATATGAGATCAATGGGGGTCCAACTCCAGGAACTCCTGCCAATCAGCTGTCTGAGGAGGCCAGGGTGCTCACGGAGCTCTGATGCGCGCCACGGCCTTCTCGCTGGTTCCCAAGCACAGCGCCGTTCATTGGATAGTGGTTGTGTTTGGTATTGCAGCCCAGGTCCATTCACTTGAATGGGACTGAGCTGTGCCAAGGCCATGTGACCGATAAATACGATGTCACTGGCCTAGGAAGAGGCCTAAGCACTCGCAGAGCACCGCAGCCTCTTTGTACAGCTGATCAGCAGGGGTCCCGGGAGTCAGACCCCCGTTGATCTGATATCGATGACCTATCCTGAGGATAGACCATCCATATGTAACCCCCTTTAAAAGGATTGCCCAGCGCTTTTACATTAATTGCCCGTAACACATCCAAATTTTAACGCGATTTGGCAACGAAAAGCAGGGAAATCCTCACCAAGATCCAAATCAATTACATTCTTGTATGCAGGCAGCCTAAACGTAGTGCTCAGAGTGTGAACAGAGCCTTAAGGAGGGTTTACTAAAAACGCTCGTTCCCAATAATCGGCCTGTGTAAAGGTGCTGCCTACCACCCGATGAAGGCGCAAAACGCTCGTTCATCTGGTGAATTAATCGTCGATGCAGAATTAAATCATCATTTCTGGGCAGCAGATTGTGCTGTGTGAACAGCAATCTGCTGCCCAGAAACAATGGGAGTCATTTACTAAGGGCTCATGCACACGAACGTGTGCCGGCCGTGCCCGTGCTGGGGGCCGCAGACTGCGGTCCGCAATGCACGCGCACTGACCGTGAGGCCACCGCATGCGGATCGCGGACCCATTCACTTGAATGGGGTCCGCGATCCGCATCCGAGGGTCCGTACCGCAAAAAAGTAGTGCTTGCGCTATTTTTTTTGCGGTGCGGAGGCACGGTCAGAAACACCACGGAAGCACATCTTAGTGCTTCCGTGGTGTTCCGATCCGTGCCTCCGCTCCGCAACTCCCGGATCGCGGACCCATTGAAGTGAATGGGCCTGCGATCCGTGATGCGGGCTGCACACGGCCGGTGCCCGTTTATTGCGGACCCGCCGTATGCGGCCCGCAGCACGGGCACGGCCGGCACACGTTCGTGTGCATGAGGCCTAAGACTGACTTTTTACACTGGTCTTCCATTCCCGCCTATGCTGCTGTAAGATCCGGCTAATTTATGACAAGGCGTACGCATAAATTGGGCGCATGTAGATAGGTCCGCGCGCCTAGCGTTAAAACTACTCCAGCCCCTGACAGGCCCTGTTTCCAAGCGTAAATGTTAGTAAATCTGCCCCAGTGTGGCCTCCGCTACGCCCCGTCCCACCCAACTGTTGAACACACCGTAAAACTGTCTGTGCAACTAAATATTGTTGCACGCCAGTCATAAAAGTCCCTTCATAAATGACCCCCAATGAATTTGTATGAGGACAATGACAGACATCAGTCAATATCGCTCGCCCCCATACAGTGGAGGTGATTGCCGCATGTAAATGCAGCTCTTCACCCTCACTGACGAGCAGGCAGTTATCGGGAGAGGGCCCTTCCCGATAATTGCCTGCTCCATCGTGCAGTCTAAACGCAGCATTAGTGCGGTAACACGTTCACTGAAAGGAATGATTGTGAGCGGAGGCCGCCGCTGACTCCACCAGAAGTTCGCTTCAGTTAACGAGTGCTTGTTAATCCCGCACATGAATGAGGTCATTCTTTTCTCTCACTAAATGTAATTGTGTGTACACATCCCCTGGCTGACGACCAATGCAGTTAAAGGTTAACTATATGCCAGGATCACTCCGCCTGGAAGAAAACACCTTCAGTGTGACCTAAAGAAGATCACTCATACTGAATACCTCACTTATTATCAGGACCGCACGACTCCATTCATGTCTGAGTTACCGTTATGGATAGCCCTAATGGAGTCAAAGTGACAGGGTGTGTTCACACTGGGTGGGTTTGAGGATGAAAAATCTGCAGCAAAGTACAGGACGCTGCAGAAAAATATAAAATAATAATAAATAATAGAGGAAATTCAAAATCCAGGGAAGATCACCCTTTGACACACAGGATAAAATATGCTGCAAAATCGGGGTAAATCCACATAGTTCTGGGTGTGTCCATTGTGGTAACGGCGGTTGGATGGAGGCCACAACAAGAAACCGTGGGGCACATTTACGTAAGTGTTTGCACCTGTTTTTAGCCTAAAAAATGCTGTTTTAGGCTAAATTCAAACGTCTGTGAAGCACAGTCCTGAACGGTCTGTGAAAACCCGGACCAAGCTCCTTCTGAGGGCAGGAGCGCACGGCGTCATAGCAACCAATGATGGCGTGCGCTCCTGCCCTCAGAAGGAACACGGTCCAGGATTTCACGGACCGTGCTCCACGGACGTGTGAATTTAGCCTTAGACAGTTTTATTTTTTTGTCGCCTTTACAACTGAAATTGCGCCTGTTTTGGAGGCTTTTGTACCTTGTTCAACTATTTTGATTTTATAGACTAATTAAAAAGTTTTCTAACTTTTGTGACTTTTTTCAATCTATTTTTGTAGGTGCGCCTATTTTTGCACCTAAATTTGTCGCAAATACAGTCTAATTTCTACTCCACCCCAGAGTTGGCGTACTTTTATTTGCCTGTTTTCAGTGGGGAGTTGCAACCTTTCTTGCATTAAAAGTTGCCGTTTCTACAGGACATGCAACTTTTCTCCGCATGTGGAAATAAATTAAACCAGTCTAAGTGAATATGAACCTGTCTAACTAAAAAACAACCACTAGAGGTCAGACTATTAAAAATACTCCTCGTCTAATTCATCAACTGCTGTGCGACCTTTAATAAATATTCGGCAAAATAAAGAATGAGATATGTCTGTCTAATTTCATGTCCAAAAACGGGCAAGCTTGATAAGTGTGCCCCGGTGTGCCTGTGGTGAAGCCACACATTGGTTCTCTTTAAGTTGAGACAGATACCCAGAGAATCTGTGGTGCTGGAGCGATACTGTATAGTGAGGTGCTGTCACAGAGTGTAGATGGTCAATTGATTGAGAGGGTGTGTCTTATAGACTACCTGGGATGAGAGGGACTTCAGTCATGAGGGTAGACAGCTCTTTTCAAGGTCTGCATGAGCTACAGGTGATGGACTGTGTGAAACTTTAGGCTGTTGGAAGCCAACTACACATGGGCCGTGTGAGACTTTAGGCTGTTGGAAGCCAACTACACATGGGACGTGCGAGACTTATAGGCTGTAGGAAGCCAACTACACATGGGTCATGTGAGACTTTAGGCTGTAGGAAGCCAACTACACATGGGTCGCATGAGGCTGTAGGTTGTGGAAAGCCAACTACACATGGGTCGTGTGAGACTTTAGGCTGTAGGAAGCCAACTACACATAGGTCGCATGAGGCTGTAGGTTGTGGAAAGCCAACTACACATGGGTCGTGTGAGACTTTAGGCTGTAGGAAGCCAACTACACATAGGTCGCATGAGACTGTAGGCTGTGGAAAGCCAACTACATATGGGTCGTGTGAGACTTTAGGCTGTAGAAAGCCAACTACACATGGGTCGTGTGAGACTGTAGGCTGTGGGAAGCCAACTACACATGGGTCATGTGAGACTGTAGGCTGTGGGAAGCCAACTACACATGGGTCATGTGAGAGTGTAGGCTGTGGGAAGCCAACTACACATGGGTCGTGTGAGACTGTAGGCTGTGGGAAGCCAACTACACATGGGTCATGTGAGACTGTAGGCTGTGGGAAGCCAACTACACATGGGTCGTGTGAGACTTTAGGCTGTGGGAAGCCAACTACACATGGGCTGTGTGAAACTTAAGCCTGTGGAAAGCCAACTACACCTGGGTCACTTGAGACTTTAGGCTGTGGGAAGCGAACTACACATGGGTCGTCTGAGACTTTAGGCTGTAGGAAGCCAACTACACATGGGTCTTGTGAGGCTTTAGGCTGTGGAAATCCAACTCCACATGGATCATGTAAGCCTTCAGCGTATGGAATGCTAATTCAATGTGGGTTGTGTGAGCTTTCAGACTGTGGAAAACCAGGTACATGTGGATCTTGTGAGACTTAAGCTTCTGGGAAGCCAGCTTGGTGTGGATCGTGTGAGACTTCAACCTGTGGAAAGCCAACTCTGTGTGGATCATGTGAGATTTCAGACTGTGAGAAGCCAACTCTGTGTGGATCATGTGAGATGTCAGACTGGACAAGTTAAGTCCATGTGGATCATGTGGGAATTTAGTCTGTGGGAAGCCAACTCCGTGTGGATCATGTGACACTTCAGTCTGTGGGAATCAAAGTGCACGTGGATCATGTGAGACTTTATCTGCAGGAAGTCAACTCCATGTGGATCATTTGAGACTTCTGACTGTGTCAAGCCAAATCCACATGGGTTGTGACCTTTAGCCTTAGGAAAAGCTACATGTGTGGCAGAGATGGCTGTGCAGACTTCAGCCTGGAGATAGTTAACAACCAGGGGACAGTAAATGTGTGGATGACCCACGGCCTGTTAGATCCAATATGGTACGGTGGACTGGAGGAAGTGTTTGGACCAAGGAGCTCTGAGAATCTGAGCCAAGTAACCCTTCTCTTACGTGAAGTGAAAGCATTCAATCATTGTACGTTAAAGAATAAAGAAGTCTGTATGAAGGTAACAATGACCTGTCTCAAATTACCATGGTCCACGTGAAGATATCATTGACCCGTGAACAATGTGTAGCTATAACTGCTCAGTAAACTGTTAGTGAAAGTGTGTAGCAATGTTCAGGTATTACGAACAACCACCAAGCGTACTGTGCCTCTGAGTGAGAATTGTAACCATCAAGCATTTTGTTCCACTGTTGTGAAAAACTACATACCACAACAGCAGCTATAGGGCCAAAGACTAAGGGGGTGCACTCAGGTGCAGGAAAGTTATTTTGTTTTGTGGGCTAAAATAAAACAGCGGTGACTTTCTGTTGCCCAGCTCTACTTTGTGCAGAAGAGTCGAAACATCCTTTATTGCTGCTCCAATAAAAATATACATCCTGCTGCCTACAATACTACAGTTCAGTCTACTGGGGGCCTATTCCTGTGAAGGGGCCCTCCCATATCCTCAACACTGTGTGATGGCACCTCTGTATAACTGCATATAATGAAGTGGCCATAAAACGGGAGTAAGGTCAGAGGAGGAGTCCACGGGTCTAGATCTCTACGATGGTGTGGATTTTGCTGCAAATGTCGGATTGGAAAGCTGCATGCACGCAGTGTGTATTAAGCTAGTTTCACACTGGTATTAAAACTATCCAGCCATCTGTTCCGGCAGAGGAACAACCTGCCAAAGTTCATCCTATCTGGCATAGCTGGCATATACTGCCTTTGGCTGCAGGCACCAAATTTTGTTCAGCCATGCTGGAAACAGGCCGATTCTCCGCCAGCACCCTTTATAGTCAATGGGGTCTGGCGCTCCACCGGCCTCTAGCGGCTATGCCGGATACAACGAACTTCGGCAGGTTGTTCCTCTGCTGGAACAGTCTACCGGATGGTATTAATGCTAGTGTGAAACTAGGCTTACACGCAGACAGGGACGGACTGGGAACTTAAGGTGGCCCTGGAAAAAATACTAAAAGTGGCCCCATTTTGTAGTTGGGTCTAAATTGATGGAAGGCGGGGCCAGCAATACCATATTGTGGCACATTATACCGCCCCAACAGAGCCAAATACCACAGTCCAGCACAAAATACATCCCCAAAAACTTCCACTTGCTGGCAATTAGGAGGGCCCAGACGGCCCCCTGGGCATTGGCCCACCGGGAAATTTCCCTGTAAGGTCTATGGCCAATCCGCCCCTGCACGCAGATGTTTTGTGCGAAGAATCCATAGTGTAATACAGTATGCTACCCGGATGTTTTTTAAACCTCAAGCACACCATGTGGAAATTTTATGTGCGGAAATTGACCTGTGGCACAGATTTTAAAACTCCGCGGCATGTCAACTATTTGTGTGGATTTTCAGCGCAGATTTCGCCCTCTGCAACGCAAGGTGTGAGGCCTGGGGCAAATCCGAGTCAAAATCCGCAAGTAACACGTGTGCATTTTGGTGCAGAAAAGCTGTAAAATCCACATGAAAATGCACGCAGGAAATCTCCATAAACTACTATATGCGTATACCCAAAAGGCTGCGAGTTATTTTACCCTTTTGCATCCACAGCAGATAATCCGTCTGTTACATGAGGCCTTCCATACGCAAAAAAATTGCCGCCGATCTGACCAGAGTTTTTCCTCATCCCTATTGAGACGCCGTCCGATAAGGAAGCCTCCATGACCTCAGATGTCTGCAAGATATGGAATGAAACTGAAAATCCTAAGGCACGACTCGACCTCGACGTGTGAACATTGCCTAATCCTACAGTATGTGACCTGAGGAAAGAGGACTCGAGACTAAAGCCGACACACCTGAGAAACGCCTGGTGCCAAGACAAATATGACACACAAGCCGATATTACGACACCGTGAAGCAAGTCCTCAGGAATGTGAGAGCGCTCAATGAGCAGGACACCTTAGAAGGTGCACACAAAAAAAAACGCTGCCTTAAAAACATTTTTTTTGGCTGACAAATGTCTGGAAGGAGAAAATCAAAATGCCTTTCACATTCCCTTTCAACGTAGCCTGAAACTCATTACTGGCAACACAATACCTGCAATGTTCCCACTGGGTGGTCTGCAAGGCACATCGAGTACAAAAAGCCCCCCCCACCCCCCCCTCCGGCGACGCGGCTAAAGTCATTTCCCTCTTGGAGAGTTTCGGAAAAGATCATGTTATCTACAACTCTTATGTCAATGCAGTAACGTGACAAGAACTACCGGTTCCAGGATGTCCTCCACTGCTCCTCATTCTGAGCAGGCACCAGACATGGAAGTTAGGAGATAGGCCCTGCAGGTGTGGACAAGCCATTTCCTAATTCTAGCCCCCAAGACCTCAAGATAGGGCACTGCCAAGTGGTTCACTGCCCCTGGAAGACGTCTTAAGGGTCCTTACACACTGGCATAGACTTACTAATGTGTCTGTGCCTGGAATCTGGCCAACATCTTGCATGATTTGGCACAACTAGGGACTTGCTGGAAAAGGGGTGGAGCTTAGCAGGAATGGGTGGGCATTCGTAGTTGAAGGGGCGTAGCCTAAGTTTCTATAAAATTCTGCCTCAATGCCAATCCATGGTTGGTATGGAGTCAGTGTCTGTCCCTGCACCACATTTATCATCCGGTCCAAGCCCCTGAGATGAACCTGGTGCCGGTCTAGACAGCCTGTACCATCTATAAGATTAGAACTTCTGCACCACCATGTTTTTGTCATGGCATTTGCAAAAATTCGTAAAAAAAAACAACACATTTTTTTGTAGAATTTTTGGCTTTTTTTTTACCTAAATAGTATATACCCCCCCCCCCCTCAGATGTCACTTCCTCTTTAGAGCAGTATGGGAAACATTGGTACAAAAAACATCAACATCCTTTAAAATAATAACTTATGAAGGTCGCTGTAATCTTGTAATGTGTTTCTTTTCCTTTATTGCTCCTATCTTCTGCTTTGGGCTGTGATCACATGATCATGTCCATGCTGGTCTGTCTTATTTCCTGTGATGTTATGTTCATGGGCGTGTCCAGTCATAGGGGAGTGTCTATGTAACTAGCTGGGTGGGAGGAGCTATAAACTAGCTGGGTGTTGTTAGGGGCAGTGATAGGGGAGTGTCTATGTAACTAGCTGGGTGGGAGGAGCTATAAACTAGCTGGGTGTTGTTAGGGGCAGTGATAGGGGAGTGTCTATGTAACTAGCTAGGTGGGAGGAGCTATAAACTAGCTAGGTGTTGTTAAAGGCAGTGATAGGGGAGTGTCTATGTAACTAGCTGGTGGAAGGAGCTATAAACTAGCTGGGTGTTGTTAGGGGCAGTGATAGGGGAATGTCTATGTAACTAGCTGGTGGGAGGAGCTATAAACTAGCTGGATGTTGTTAGGGGCAGTGATAGGGGAGTGTCTATGTAACTAGCTGGTGGGAGGAGCTATGAACTAGCTGGGTGTTGTTAGGGGCAGTGATAGGAGGGTATCTATGTAACTATCTGGGTGAAAGGGGCTATAAACTAGCTGGGTGTTGTTAGGGGCAGTAATAGGGGAGTGTCTATGTAACTAGCTGGTGGGAGGAGCTATAAACTATCTGGGTGTTGTTAGGGGCAGTGATAGGGGAGTGTCTATGTAACTAGCTGGTGGGAGGAGCTATAAACTAGCTGGGTGTTGTTAGGGGCAGTGATAGGGGAGTGTCTATGTAACTAGCTGGTGGGAGGAGCTATAAACTAGCTGGGTGTTGTTAGGGGCAGTGATAGGGGAGTGTCTATGTAACTAGCTGGTGGGAGGAGCTATAAACTAGCTGGGCTTTGTTAGGGGCAGTGATAGGGGAGTGTCTATGTAACTAGCTGGGTGGGAGGAGCTATAAACTTGCTGGGTGTTGTTAGGGGCAGTGATAGGGGAGTGTCTATGTAACTAGCTGGGTGGGAGGAGCTATAAACTAGCTGGGTGTTGTCAGGGGCAGTGATAGGGGAGTGTCTATGTAACTAGCTGGTGGGAGGAGATATAAACTAGCTGGGCGTTATTTGAGGCGAGGCTGGAGCAGTGGCAGAGAAAGAAGAAGTGCATCATGGGTTTGGTTGGATACAGGAACAGGAAGTGCTTCATACAGGATGGAAACAAACTAGAGGTACTGTATTAGTTTACATGGTGAAAAAAGGTCAGGAGAGTCCAAATTGAAAATAATAAGCCAGGAGAAAATGTACATGAGGTAAGCAACTACATGAGAGGTCCCCTGCTGCAGTTTTCAGCGGGATTCATCCAGACACTGCACCAAGAACGGACATGAGTGATGGATCCACACGGCCACCCGCCAGCTTTTCAGTGCAGAACCTGCCCTATATTGTGCCTGCAAAATGCTCCATGTGAACAGGACCAACATGGTGAAAAACGACACAATATTACTATATTATAATTTGGTGCCTGTCGTCATTGTTTGACTGTTGTAACATGCAAACCATTTAGTAATTAAGACCATGGAATAGGCTGCGGCTAAACAGCGGCGCGGATCAAGTTTCATTCCAAGAAAAGCAAAAGTTAATTGAAGCATTTCTTCCTTCATGGTCTGATGCTGCGACATGAACACAAAGCCAAAGAGGAGATGCACCTAGAGCTCAGGAATATCTGGATCAATATTATTCCCTGCATTTACTGCCTCTGACGTAGCGTTAATGGAGGACGTCTGGACTTCCTCGGCACGGCTCCAGATGGCAATTAAAACTGTTGCAAACTTGGAAGCCCTAACGCACAGTCAGCGATTTAAAATCACCTTCTGGCTCCCTGCAGCCACCACTAGAGGGAGCATGGGAGCTTACTGCAGCCTGAACCCAATGTATAACAGTATGCTCCTGTGCTCCCTCTAGTGGTGACTGCAGGTAGCACATCTTTATTTTTTGTAAACCTCAGGGAATAGTTGGGCTACCCTCTTATATCTTAGATTGTCAGGGGAATAAAATGTGCACGGCCAGCTTAAGGTGGTTGCCCCATTAGGACCCGCTGCCTCATTAGACCCTGCTGCGCTCGCACTTTAATAGGGCGCCATGCAGTACTAGATTTGCTCTATGCTACAGCCTCCTATAATACCAGCTGATACCCAGGGGGTTTTAGTTGCCAAAACCACCAAATGCATACAAATTGGTGAGTAGATAAGGTGAACTTCACCCAAATGCCACCAAGTCACACGATACAAACAATTTTCAAACACCTTGTGATCCGAATTTCCACTTTTCACAGAATTGTCCATTGTAATTTGCAGAGTATTATAGGTGACAGTTTCAGGCGGAACGTCGCATATTTGTGTACTGTGTGGTCAGAGGTTTATATTTGGCGGTAATATCTCAAACCCCTCCGAACATATGGATATATGTAGTATAGATAGCATGGTGTACTTTATCTTATATACAGCTGTATTGCTTTTTGCTCTGAAGGATCAGGCATGATTGATTTCTACATGCCTGATCCTTTGTTTTCAGGGGAGATAACCCGCCACTAGAGGTATCTGGCATCAGCTTACTCCCCTCTCCTCAATGGGCACACATGCACACCCAGCCAAACTGAGTGTGCATGTGCGGTTCCATAACAAATACAGTCACTCTCAGCCAAAGGAACGTTCATCCGACATCTACTGAAGGTGTATGGCTGCCTATAGGCTCTTCCAAACGGATTGTGTCAGGATCTGTTCAGGGAAAAAAACGGACGGTTTTGCGTGCAAGTTGAATACGTTTTTTTCGTCGACTGCGTTCAGTGTTTCCTTTTTCTCATTCACATGAAGAATAACAATCTACATCTCCTACCAACCATCAGTGAAACACATTGTATGCCGATTTCTTCCGTTTTTCCCACAAGCCCCATTCACTTCTATGGGGTCAGGGCTGTGTGAAAAACACACAATATAGAACAGGCTGCGATTTTTTCTGAACGCAGAGATGATATGTGAAAAACGTTGCTCATGCGCACAGACTCATTGAATTGAATGGGTCAGGATTCAGTCCGGATACAGTGCGTTCTCTACATGCAACACATCTGGACGGAAAACTCGCTCGTGTGAAAGGGGCCTTAAAGGGGGTTGCTTCTAATATACGGATATAGGAAGAGTATAAGAGGGGTACTGTAAGGTAAACGGGGAACCAAAAGGTTTTGTCTAAGCATCCGAGCACTGAGAAGTAATGTTTGTCCGCACGCTACACCTCCCATCCTCACTGCAGGTAATCTTATCAATGCTCCCGCAGTAATAACCTTTGCCCTCCTCTAGTTAACCGTCAACTCACCAATTAGACTACAAATTGCTTAGCAGCAAGTAAATATACACAAACCTCTAAGGCCGGGTTCACACAGCGCAGATATTTAGGTATTTTTATTCATTCTGCTTTTTTTTTTTTTCAGCCAAACCCAGGAGTAAATACTAAACTGAGGAGAAGAATAAGGACACGGGGTAGCAGTAAAAAGTGTCCACGTGGCTGCATTTAAATTCGAGATCAGCAAATCGATTTGTAAGAATCAATTCATCTGAACCAATTTTACAATTTTATTGTGCCGGCAGATTAAAGGGGCTATCCCATGACTAAAGTAAAAGGTAAAAATCTTATAGTACATGACAATCTCTTTCTAACAGAGCTAGAACCAGCCTTGTACCTCACATGGATCCAGAGATCTCCACATTCATTGCTCTGCTAGATTTATGTCAAGCTGACAACTCAAGGGGAGTGTCTTTTCTGCTGCTGCTCAGAGGGCGTGTCCATTCTCTCCCTATCACAGCTCAGGAGGCGTGTCTCAGCTCTCCCTATCACAGCTCGGGGGGGGGGTGTCTCAGCTCTCCCTATCACAGCTCAGGAGGTGTGTCTCAGCTCTCCCTATCACAGCTCAGGGGGGTGTCTCAGTTCTCCCTATCACAGCTCAGGAGGCGTGTCTCAGCTCTCCCTATCACAGCTCAGGAGGCGTGTCTCAGCTCTCCCTATCACAGCTCAGTGGGGGGTGTCTCAGCTCTCCCTATCACAGCTCAGGAGGTGTGTCTCAGCTCTCCCTATCACAGCTCAGGAGGTGTGTCTCGGCTCTCCCTATCACAGCTCAGGAGGCGTGTCTCAGCTCTCCCTATCACAGCTCAGGAGGCGTGTCTCAGCTCTCCCTATCACAGCTAAGGAGGCGTGTCTCAGCTCTCCCCATCACAGCTCAGGGGGCGTGTCTCAGCTCTCCCTATCAGAGCTCAGGAGGTGTGTCTCAGCTCTCCCTATCATAACGCAGGAGGCAGTTGAAGGATGAAACTGAGCATGTGCGGCCATTTCAGTGAACAGGACAAAGAAAAAAAAAAAAGAACAAACAGCAGATGGCGCTATACAGATACATTTTATTGAATAAGGGCTCAAGCACATAAATGTATTCCCTTATTTTCTTTCCATGTCCATTCCGGTTTTTTTGCGGACCGTATGTGGAACCATTCGTTTCAATGGGTCAGCAGAAAAAAAAGGAAGTTACTTGTTATACACAAGGATAGGACTGTTCTATTGGGGGCCAGCTCTTCCATTCCACAAAATACAGAATGCACATGGATTTTTTGCGGATCCGTGTTTTGCGGACTGCAAGATACATACGGTCGTGTGCATGAGCCCTAACTTTGCAGCTCGAGAAAATTTTTTATTACATGCAATTACAAAACTATTCAGATCCAGGTGCTGGTTTGAAAACTGTAAAATATTATTCGTGAGAACCCTTTCAACATGGAAGCATATCTCGCGTGGCCATGATTGTCCTGCGCACACGCCGTTACTGCACACATGGCCTGCCTGGTGAACAAAATTAGCGAATGTGAATGCGCCGCTAAAATTTGTTTGATCCGGATACGAAATTAGCTGATACGGATTCATTTTGATATCACTGCATGTGCGCCGAATTTCACAGTAATAGCTCATGCGCGAGACTAACAAGGCCACGCGAGATGTGCAGCAATGGTAATCCGACGGCCGAGGGATCGTGACACAGGCACCGGTCAAAGGGTGCGATATATATTAGGCAGCAGGCGAATAGTCCGTTCTTGAAGTTGGTGTGCTGGAAGCAGGAAAAATGGACAAGTGTAAGGCCTCTCACACACGACCGTGTTTCACGGCCCGATACGGGCCGTGAAAGCCCGACCTGTGCTCCCCCAGAGGACGGGAGCGCACGGCGTCATTGGTTGCTATGACGCCGTGCGCTTCCTGAGGCCGCCGCTGTACAGTGAAACACTGTACACGCTCGTATACAGTGTTTCACTGTACGGTGGCTGCCTCAGGAAGCGCACGGCGTCATAGCAACCAATGACGCCGTGCGCTCCCGTCCTCTGGGGGAGCACAGGTCGGGCTTTCACAGCCCGAAACACGGTCGTGTGTGAGAGGCCTAAGGATCTCAGAGACTTTGTGATGACAACTGGGCGGAGCATCTACAAAATGCTAGGTGTTCCTGGAATGAAGTGGTTGGTACTTACCAAAAGTGGTCCAAGGAAGGACAACCGGTGGACTGGATGATGGGCGCCCATGGTTCAGCGATGCACATGGGGAGTGAGGGCTAGCCCGACTATGATGGACCTCATACTTACCAATGTTTAGGTTGGTAAAATCTGGGTATCCTAAACCTCAGCCCCGCCCATTTTCAGCCCAGGACAGCCAGAATTTGCCAGGACTGTCTCTGAAAATCAGGGATTATCATCTGAGGGATGTGCTAGAGAAACAAGTCCAATCCATGGAGGCCGTACCTCACAGTTTACAGGACTTCACAGGGGTTGTGCCACGAAAAATATTTGACATTTTTCAACCTAGCACCTGGATCTGAATACTTTTGTAATTGCATGTATTTAAAATCTATTATAGCCACTGAGCTATTTAATAAAATGTATCTGTATAGCGCCACCTGCTGTTTGCTCTTTTCAGTATTTATTGTCCACCTCACTGAGCTGGTCGCACATGCTCAGTTTAACTGTTGCGAGCCATATCTTCTGTTACAGGGAAAGAGCTACAACAGAAAGGACACGCCCCCTGAGTTGTAATAGTGAGAGTTACAGCAGAAAGGACTCTAAGAAAGGTCACACCCCCTGAGCTGCCATGATGATGAGAATCTAGCACCTCTAGGTCATCAGTATCTGATTGGTGGGGATCCGACACCTGGGACCCCCGCCGATTAGCTGTTTGAGAAGGCACTGGTGCTCGCAGTAGTGCCGCGACCTTCTCTCTGCTTTCCCTAGGCCATGTGACTTCCCTTTCATTGGTCGCATGGCCTAGCAGCAGCTTAGTCCCATAAAAGTGAATGAGGCTGAGTGCAATACTAAGCACGGCCACTATACAATGGATGGCGCTGTGCTTGGTGAGCAGAGAGAAGGCCACAGCACTCACAGGAGTGTCAATAGCCTCTCAAATAGCTGATCGGCGGGGGTCACGGGAGTCGGACCACCTATCAGATCAGAAATAAGGAGAAGTGTTAACATACGGATGGCTCCTAGAATTAGTAAAGCAACCCACGTGTAATAAAATACAGCACCCTATACCGTGGCGGCACTATGTCCCCTGTACTGAATGGCCTTGCAGCTGACGTAGGGGTCTGATGCATGCGGCGAGGTATGCAGGCGTCATGTTTGCTTTTCACACGCGGAGGCTACATGACAGATTCTGAGCGCACATGTAAGGGCTTCGCTCTTGGTCCCATCTGTGTCAGATAAGGCATTTCACACGGACGCCTGATGGCGTGTTAAAAACCTGTAAATGAAGAACATATCTCCGCAGGAGTGTACCGTATACCTGTACACTGCAGATGACGATTCCTGGATCTGACCAACTGCATTCGCAAAAACACAGGATGCAACACTTCTCATATTTTGCAAGATTCAAGCGACATTTTTTGGGAGCACGCCCCCAAAACTGGTACTTATGCCAAATTCAAAAACTATGCAACTTTTAGAACTTGGCGCCTGTTTGTCAAATCAGCACAAAGACATACTGCATGCAGACACTGGCGGGAAAATTGACATATACCATGAATATCAGAATGGTGGGGGTCCAACTCCCAGCAGCCCACCGATCAGCTGAAGGGCTCCAGTGTACGTTACAGAGGACACGCCTCCGCTCCTGACATGTCTGTTTCAGTAACCACTTTCATCCCCCATGTAATAACAATTCTGAGGCATCTATTCTTATGACTTTATGATGTGCCATTCCTCTATTATTCCTGCTAGAAGTTATGAATGAATTACTAGCTGTTTACAATAAAGGTCCATCTGGGTGTTACCAGTTAGGGGGGGGGGTCCCTGCAGAGTCTGAGGCCTCCTGCACACAACCGTATCCGTTCTGCGGTCTGCAAATCATGGATCCAAACAATACGGATGCAGTCCATGTGTATCCTGCAATTTTCATATGACTTACTGTCAAAAAGTCTATTTTTGCACAAGAATAGGACAGGTTGTATAATTTGCGGCTCAGATGCTGACAGAACATGGATGACATCCGTTTTTTTTTTTGCAGACCCATAGAAGTGCGGTCTGTGTGCGATCTGCAAAAAATACGGACCAAAAATACGTTGCGAGAATGAGGTCTAACACTGGCAACACTGATTGGATAATGTCAATGTTAACAGTGCAGGGACACACCCCCAACTGGTGACACCCATCTGGACCTTCACTGCAAACTGCTGGCTATTCATTCATAACTTCTAGCAGGAATAATAAAAGAATGGTTCAATGCAGAGTCTTAATAATAGAGGCTTCAGAATTGTTATTACATGGGGAATGCAAGGACTTACTAAAACAGACATCTCAGGAGAGGGGGCGTGTCCTTTTAAAGAGGTATTCCCATCTGGGACATGTATGGCATATGGCTAGGGTATGCCATCAATGTCAGATAGGAGCGCAGCTTACTACGTTATTCTGACTATAAACGCACTGGAAACCTGATGGAGAAAACTAACACGAGTGTGAACAGCGCCTATAGGCCATTACTTGGTATGGTCTACGGACCTATATCTGGACAGTAGGGACCCCTGCCTGCAATACATGTAAGGCCTCATTCACACGTCCGTATAAAGTGTCCGCATCCGTTTCCGCAATTGTGGACAATTATGCGGATAGGATGCGGATCCATTCATTTCAATGGGTCCCGAAAAAATGCGGACAGTACACCGTGTGGTGTCCAGCATCCGTGTGTCCGTTCCCACTGTCCGCATAAAGAAATCCTCCTGTCCTACTTTTCTCCCGAATTGCGGTCCGTAGCACAATGAAAGTCTATGGATCCGCAAAAAATGCGGAAGACATGCGGAAAGGCATCCACATGTCATCCGTATTTGCGGATTCCATTCCAGGAGGGGAGAAAAAAAAAAAAAGGTACAGATGTTATTCATCCTTCCGTTTTTTGTGGATCCACAAAAAACGGATGACATATGGATACATCCTTTCCGTTTTTTACGGAAAAACGGAACGGATGTCCTGGAAAAACTGAGTTTTTTGCGGAACAACGGATCTGCAAAAAACTGACCGTTTTTCCAGGATGTGCACAAATACGGACATGTGAATGAAGCCTAAGGAAGGAGAACTATTTGGAGAAATCAGGCTCCTCGGGATTGCTACGAGGTCACTCGCCGACCTTCGCTGGACGGTCCTATCGGAGGCCACGCGACCTTTGCCTCTTCTTTAAATAAGCGGCTTGTGTAATTAGGAGGAGGACACTTTTCTGCAGGTTCCTGCCTGTCCACAGTCCATGGATTTGTCCTCAGGCGAGTACTCTCATTATTACTACATTACACCGTGTGCTGGGTTGTGGTATTAGTTTATTACGTATCTGATGCTGTGATACGGTCCGCTGCGGACATGCTCTGTCACCTGTACTATGCTGCCCTCACTGGGGGTCACTTACTAAGGGACTTTTAAACCGGGTGTGCAACAATATTTGGTCGCACAGGCGTTTTTACACGGTGTTCAGCAGTTGGCCAGAAAGGGGGCAGAGTGGGGGCGTGTCAGGGGTCGGGACTCCTGCCCTGGACACAGGCGTAAACGTTTGCAAAAAAAATTACACCAGCCAGTCACCAGGCACAAGGACTGCCACAGATGCCCCTTATTTATGACGAAACTTAGGGAAAGCTCTGACTGCAGAAGTCAGCAGGTCTGTCCCTATGCTGCTTTCAGGTGACAGGATCCCTTTAAAGAGGACACGCCCCCTCTCCTGACATGTCTACTTTAGTAACTACTTGCATCTCCCATGTAATAACTACTTTTAATATTCTGTTGCACCATTCCTCTATTATTCCTGCTAGTAGTTATGAATGAATTTCTAAGGGTGTTACCAGTTGGGGGCGTGTCCCTGCACAGTCTGATATTATTCAATCAATGCTGCCAGTGTCAGACTGTGCAAGAGCAAAACACCAACTGGTAACACCCATCTGGGCCTATGCAATTCATTCATAATTCATATTCTAGTAGGAATAATAGAGGTATGGTTCAACATACAGTCATCAGAATAAATGCTGCAGAATTGTTATTTATATGGGGAATGTAGCTACTATAACAGACATGTCAGAGGGGATAGGTCCTCTTTAAAGGGAACCTGTCATCACCTTTATGCTACCCATACTAACAGCAGAATAAAGTAGAGACAGGTGAGTTGATTTCAGCGGTCTGTCATTTATAAGTTAACAGTAAGTGGTTGCCAAGAACCAACATCACAAACATTGGAGATTAGGCCTGGAAAAGAGTCAAATCTTCATAAGAAGAGTCCTGGTTATTCATGAATTCCTGCTTTTCCTGCCCACCTGATGATGACTGACAGGCTTCTACCCAGTTTTCTCCCTTTCTCTCTAGGAGAGAACTGCCAGTCATCAGCAGATGGGCGGGGAGAGCAGGAGGTTAGGAATAACCATGACTCTTCTCAGGTAGATATGACTCTTTTCAAGGCCGGGGATGCAATGTTTGTGATGTTGGTTCTCAGCAATCACTCACTTTTATCTCAAGAAAGACACACCGCTGAAATCAGCATTTCTGTCACTATTTTATGTTGCCCTCAGTACAGTCAGCATAAAGTTCATGACAGGTTCCCTTTAAAGTGGTTCTATACCTTCTTACTGATAGGTCATCAGTATCTGATTGGTGGGGGTCCGACACCCGGGACCCCAGCGGATCACAGCTGATTAGCGGGGGTCCCGGGTGTCGGACCCCTTCTGATCAGATACTGATGACCTATAGTCTACAGACATCCCGCCGGCTCTCCTCACATGTCTGTTCGAACTAGACATATTAAATGTTTGTATTTTCCCATAATATAACAATTTTAGAGCATCTTTTCCTATAACTCTGACTTGTCATTCCTCTGTTACTCCTCCTAGAAATTTATGAACTGACATCTGGGTGTTGACAGTTGGTGGTCGCCCCTACACACTCTAAAGGTTCAGCCACATGCTCAGGTTTCTGCGTGCAGTTTTAGAAATCAAAACCAGAAGTAAATTTACAAAAGAGTTGTATCTGTCCTGTATACTATCTCTCCTGATTTTGGCTTACAAAGCTGCATGCAGAAACCTTTCCGTGTGGCTGTGCCCTAACACTGTCCAGTCAGTGTCGCCTAACTGTGTATAGATGCAACTCTTTGACAAGGGGAACCATAACGGCCAATTATTAATTTATTCGTACGTTTCCAAGAGGAATAAGAGAGGAACAACAAAATGTTGTGGTATAAAAAAACATGCCTGCTATAATTCTACGACTGCATGAAGGAAAGCACCATGCTGATTGTATTGCTTATCAGGGGGCAGCCTGGTAGCGTGGCCTATAGAGAGGCAGCCTGCTGGTACTGTCTATAGGGGGGCAGCCTGTTGGTACTGTCTATCGGGGGGGGGGGGCCTGCTGGCACTGTCTATAGGGGGGCAGCCTGCTGGTACTGTCTATAGGGGGGCAGCCTGCTGGCACTGTCTATAGAGAGGCAGCCTGCTGGTACTGTCTATAGGGGGGCAGCCTGTTGGTACTGTCTATCGGGGGGGGGGGGGCCTGCTGGTACTGTCTATAGGGGGGCAGCCTGCTGGCACTGTCTATAGGGGGGCAGCCTGCTGGCACTGTCTATCGGGGGGCAGCCTGCTGGCACTGTCTATAGGGGGGCAGCCTGCTGGTACTGTCTATAGGAAGGCAGCCTGCTGGTACTGTCTATAGGGAGGCAGCCTGCTGGTACTGTCTATCGGGGGGCAGCCTGCTGACACTGTCTATAGGGGGGCAGCCTGCTGGCACTGTCTATAGGGAGGCAGCCTGCTGGTACTGTCTATAGGGGGGCAGCCTGCTGGCACTGTCTATCGGGGGGCAGCCTGCTGGCACTGTCTATAGGGGGGCAGCCTGCTGGTACTGTCTATAGGGAGGCAGCCTGCTGGTACTGTCTATAGGGAGGCAGCCTGCTGGTACTGTCTATCGGGGGGCAGCCTGCTGACACTGTCTATCGGGGGGCAGCCTGCTGGTACTGTCTATAGGGGGGCAGCCTGCTGGTACTGTCTATAGGGGGGCAGCCTGCTGGTACTGTCTATAGGGGGGCAGCCTGCTGGCACTGTCTATAGAGAGGCAGCCTGCTGGTACTGTCTATAGGGGGGCAGCTGTTGGTACTGTCTATCGGGGGGGGGGCCTGCTGGTACTGTCTATAGGGGGGCAGCCTGCTGGCACTGTCTATAGGGGGGCAGCCTGCTGGCACTGTCTATCGGGGGGCAGCCTGCTGGCACTGTCTATAGGGGGGCAGCCTGCTGGTACTGTCTATAGGAAGGCAGCCTGCTGGTACTGTCTATAGGGAGGGCAGCCTGCTGGTACTGTCTATCGGGGGGCAGCCTGCTGACACTGTCTATAGGGGGGCAGCCTGCTGGCACTGTCTATAGGGAGGCAGCCTGCTGGTACTGTCTATAGGGGGGCAGCCTGCTGGCACTGTCTATCGGGGGGCAGCCTGCTGGCACTGTCTATAGGGGGGCAGCCTGCTGGTACTGTCTATAGGGAGGCAGCCTGCTGGTACTATCTATAGGGAGGCAGCCTGCTGGTACTGTCTATCGGGGGGCAGCCTGCTGACACTGTCTATCGGGGGGGCAGCCTGCTGGTACTGTCTATAGGGGGGCAGCCTGCTGGTACTGTCTATAGGGGGGCAGCCTGCTGGTACTGTCTATAGGGGGGCAGCCTGCTGGTACTGTCTATAGGGAGGCAGCCTGCTGGTACTGTCTATAGGGGGGCAGCCTGCTGGTACTGTCTATAGGGAGGCAGCCTGCTGACACTGTCTATAGGGGGGCAGCCTGCTGGTACTGTCTATCGGGGCAGCCTGCTGGTACTGTCTATAGGGAGGCAGCCTGCTGGTACTGTCTATCGGGGGGCAGCCTGCTGGTACTGTCTATAGGGGGCAGCCTGCTGGTACTGTCTATAGGGAGGCAGCCTGCTGACACTGTCTATCGGGGGGCAGCCTGCTGGTACTGTCTATAGGGGGGCAGCCTGCTGGTACTGTCTATAGGGGGGCAGCCTGTTGGTACTGTCTATCGGGGGGGGGGCCTGCTGGTACTGTCTATAGGGGGGCAGCCTGCTGGTACTGTCTATAGGGGGGCAGCCTGTTGGTACTGTCTATCGGGGGGGGCCTGCTGGCACTGTCTATAGGGGGGCAGCCTGCTGGTACTGTCTATAGGGGGGCAGCCTGCTGGCACTGTCTATAGAGAGGCAGCCTGCTGGTACTGTCTATAGGGGGGCAGCCTGTTGGTACTGTCTATCGGGGGGGGGCCTGCTGGTACTGTCTATAGGGGGGCAGCCTGCTGGCACTGTCTATAGGGGGCAGCCTGCTGGCACTGTCTATCGGGGGCAGCCTGCTGGCACTGTCTATAGGGGGGCAGCCTGCTGGTACTGTCTATAGGAAGGCAGCCTGCTGGTACTGTCTATAGGGAGGCAGCCTGCTGGTACTGTCTATCGGGGGGCAGCCTGCTGACACTGTCTATAGGGGGGCAGCCTGCTGGCACTGTCTATAGGGAGGCAGCCTGCTGGTACTGTCTATAGGGGGGCAGCCTGCTGGCACTGTCTATCGGGGGGCAGCCTGCTGGCACTGTCTATAGGGGGGCAGCCTGCTGGTACTGTCTATAGGGAGGCAGCCTGCTGGTACTGGTCTATAGGGAGGCAGCCTGCTGGTACTGTCTATCGGGGGGCAGCCTGCTGACACTGTCTATCGGGGGGCAGCCTGCTGGTACTGTCTATAGGGGGGCAGCCCTGCTGGTACTGTCTATAGGGGGGCAGCCTGCTGGTACTGTCTATAGGGGGCAGCCTGCTGGTACTGTCTATAGGGAGGCAGCCTGCTGGTACTGTCTATAGGGGGGCAGCCTGCTGGTACTGTCTATAGGGAGGCAGCCTGCTGACACTGTCTATAGGGGGGCAGCCTGCTGGTACTGTCTATCGGGGGCAGCCTGCTGACACTGTCTATCGGGGGGCAGCCTGCTAGTACTGTCTATCGGGGGGCAGCCTGCTGGTACTGTCTATAGGGAGGCAGCCTGCTGGTACTGTCTATCGGGGGGCAGCCTGCTGGCACTGTCTATAGGGGGGCAGCCTGCTGACACTGTCTATCGGGGGGCAGCCTGCTGGTACTGTCTATCGGGGGCAGCCTGCTGACACTGTCTATCGGGGGGCAGCCTGCTAGTACTGTCTATCGGGGGGCAGCCTGCTGGTACTGTCTATAGGGAGGCAGCCTGCTGGTACTGTCTATCGGGGGGCAGCCTGCTGGCACTGTCTATAGGGGGGCAGCCTGCTGACACTGTCTATCGGGGGGCAGCCTGCTGGTACTGTCTATCGGGGGCAGCCTGCTGACACTGTCTATCGGGGGGCAGCCTGCTAGTACTGTCTATCGGGGGGCAGCCTGCTGGTACTGTCTATAGGGAGGCAGCCTGCTGGTACTGTCTATCGGGGGGGCAGCCTGCTGGTACTGTCTATCGGGAGGCAGCCTGCTGGTACTGTCTATAGGGGGCAGCCTGCTGGTACTGTCTATGGGGGGCAGCCTGCTGGTACTGTCTATCGGGGGGCAACCTGCTGGTACTGTCTATCGGGGGGCAGCCTGCTGGTACTGTCTATCGGGGGGCAGCCTGCTGGTACTGTCTATTGGGGGGCAGCCTGCTGGTACTGTCTATAGGGGGGCAGCCTGCTGGTACTGTCTATAGGGGGGCAGCCTGCTGGTACTGTCTATAGGGGGGCAGCCTGCTGGTACTGTCTATAGGGGGGCAGCCTGCTGGTACTGTCTAGAATCCATGACATTAGGCTGTTCTACAAGAAGATCCACCGACACCATTTGGCCCCCAATTGTGAAACTCTCCCATTTTAGTAAATACTTCTGGAGCATCTCTCCTCACAGCTCTGCACTGGGCCGTCCCTCTGCTATTTTGACAAATCTGACAACTGGGGGCCATCACTCCGCTTGTCTGTACGGTGTGAAAATGCTGCCATACAAGTCCCATATAATACTGCCATGCAATACCTGCAACTTTTTTTTTTTTTTTACGCCAAAGAGAGGTGTGGCGCACTTAGCAAATGACCCCCAATATTCCCTCAAAGATCACAAGGAAATCATATGGATGGGGGGGGGCTCCTTACATGAACGAGAGCAGAGACGCAGCAAAGACTCGGCGCCGTGTAACACTAACCGCACCTTCCACCGTCTTGCCATCCTACTGTGTAAATCTAGACTGGCGGTAACACAACAATAACAAGTAACTACGAAGTACTAATTTAAAAAGGATACATTATATGATTTAAAATACAAATAAAAATATAATAAATAATTACAATTTCATACTAACGTCACAGACGGCACATGAGGCTCATATACATGTCCTCCCTCCATGTCATCAGTCGCTGAACTCACCACTAGTGTCTCCTAGTAAGGCAAGACTACAGCGCCCCCTACCGACCAATCTAGGTATCTGTAACTTCACTACCTACAATAAAAAAAAACAAACTGTAAGTCTGTACGCAAAATGTAGAACAGCGGGGTCAGCGCTGGGAGCTCGATCGTCCTTTGCATTACAGGAGAGAGCTGGATCCTATTTAGGGCTCATCCACACGACCGCATGTATTTTGCAGTCCGCAAAACGGAAAAGTATAGAAAATTTTTTTGCGGATCGGACAAGCGGACATGCAGAAACGGAATGCTCTGTTTTTTTTAACGGACCCACTGAAGTGAATGGTTCCACATACAAAACTGTAAAAAAAAAACGGGAAAAAAAAAATACGTTTGTGTGCATGAGCCCATGGGACACGTTCACATTACGAATCTGACCCATATTTTAATACAACATGCAGAATCTGAGGCTTAGGGCTCATTCAGACAGCCGTAAAAACTGTGGAACGGGTGCGGACCCATTTATTTCAATGGGGCCGCAAAAGATGCGGACAGCACACCGTGTACTGTCACATCTGTGGCCCCGCAAAAAATATAGAGCATGTCCTATTCTTGTCCGCAATCACGGACAAGAATTCACTCGGATTTCTGCCGTGAACATGCAGCAGATGCCTGTGAGGATGAGCCCCTCAATGGCACTAATCCTTGCATTTTCTGTGCAAAAATAAAGGTCCTGTTTTTCAGAGTGGTCAGAAAATGCAGGTGTGGAATCAGTAAGAAAACTCCACGCACTTTCTGTGCGGTTTTTATGCTTTTTTTTTTTCTTTTTTAGGCCTTCAATTGATTTCAATGGTCATTTCCACATGGAATCTACCAATCAGCACACAGGGGAAAAAAAAGCACTCCATGAATGACATTGTGGATATCCCATAGAAAACAATAGAAGGTGGAGTGAAAATGGATCTGGGGGTAGGAGGAGGATTGAGAACAGATTCCTTATGGATTTTGGGACAAGGGGAGGACTGAGAGCATATTCCGTATTGATTTTGGGATAGGAGGCTGACGGAGAAAGGATTCTGCATGAATTTTGGGATAGGGGGCGAATTCAGAGCAGAATCTGCATGGATTTCGGGACAAGAGGAGGCTTAAAGGGGTTCTGCAGTTTTCTAAAACTGATGATCTATCCTCTGGATAGATCATCTGATCGGTGAGGGTCCGATACCAGGGACCCCCGCCGATCAGCTGTTTGAGAAGGCAGCGGCGCTCCAGGAGCACTGCGGCCTTCTCACTGTTTACCGCAGGCCAGTGACGTCACGACTACTATCACTGGTCTGGGCGGAGCTAAGCTCCATTCAAGTGAACAGAGCTTAGCCCCGCCCAGTCCAGTGATACTAGTCGTGACGTCACTGGGCCTGCGGTAAACACAGAGAAGGCCGCGGCGCTCCTGTAGCGCCCCTGTCTTCTCAAACAGCTGATCGGCGGGGGCCCCGGGTGTCGGACCGCCGCCGATCAGAGCCTGATGATCTATCGAGAGGATAGATCATCAGTTTTATAAAACTGCAGAAGACCAGATTCCGCAAGGATTTTGAGATAGGGTAGGAGACGGACTGAGAGTAAATTCTGCCTAGATTTGTATGCACCAAAATCCACCTAGAAAACCCGCCATGTGACGCTGGCCTTATTTCTATGGCAGGTAGAAAAAAAATCTGCAAGTCAAAGGGGGGAATCGAATAAAACACAACTTTTAATGAGAATGTACTAAAATAAACACATAGTCCCTCGGATAAGTGAATAATGCCATAAATCAAACAAAAAAAAACCTCAAAAAAGAATAGAGTAGTAGAAAAAAGTGCTCGGCGGAACTTGATCCAAAAGTCCTACCACTCTGTCGACAGGTTCCTCCAATGATTATAGTCCAGAAAACCGGCAGTCCCTGGGCTAGATGATGGAGAGGAAACAATAAGACGAGGGGGGGGCGCTGTCCCTAATAATGCCCTATCAGGGGTGCTACACTGGCCCTGGTAGCCTACCCACAGAGCCGGAACCTGTCCCTAAGGCCTCATGCAAACGACCGTATGAAAAAACGGATCTGCAGAAAATACGGATGACGTCCGTGTGCACTCCGTATTTTGCTGAACGGAACAGCTGACCCCTATTAGAATATTCCTATCCTTGTCTGTAATGAGGACAATAATAGGAAATGTTCTATTTTTTTACGGAACGGAAATATGGACATACGGAAACGGAATGCATACGGAGTACCTTCCGTTTTTTTGCGGACCCCTTGAAATGGTTCAGCATACTGTCCGCAAAAAAAAATGAAAGGGACACGGAAAGAAAATACGTTTGTGTGCATAAGCCCTAAATAGAAGGCCCTAGTATGCCCTTATCCTAAGGCTTCATTCACACGTCCGTATTTTTCTTTTCCAGATTTTCGATCTGTTTTTGCGAATCCGTGTTTACACAAAAAACTTCCGTTTTTACCAATTGTACATCTGTTCAGTTTTTCCGCAAAAAAAAAAAAAAAGAAGGAGGAATATATGTTGGAAGGGTATTTCTATTTCCTGGAAACAGATGCGGATGACATATTGATGGATTCCGCATATCATCCGCATTTTTTGCGGACCCATTGACTATAATAGGACCGCATATGGGGACAAAAGTAGGACAAGCGCTATCTTATTTGCGGATCTGCATAACGGAACGGAATACTCTGTACTTCAATAGAACACTTTCCCCAACCTCAGCCAGGGGGAGGTGCTCCTGCCCCGGAAGCGTGCGATTTTGGGTTTTCGGCCTTGCAGATGTCATGGTCACATCTGATTGTGACATCTGAGAGGTTAAATGTCTGCGATCAGCATTACCGCCGATCGCAGACAATAGCCCCGGCTGTCTGCTGTGTGTGGATTCTGTGTCACAAAATAGACTTTAACGTAAAGTCACGCGTGACAATACGCCTGCGTATTGGTTGGGTTTCCTGTAATATAATCGTGCGACAGCAAGCTGCAGACAAATCTTACACATCTTACCCTATATGGCCGGCTTTAGGCCTCACGTACACCTCCGCGTGCCACCTGAATTGTTTGCAGACAGCACACTGATGCTGTCCGCATCTTTTGCAGCTCCATTCAAATGAATGGGTCCGCATCCGATCCGCAAAAAATGCAGACCGAAACTACTATGAGCCCTGAGGTGAAACAGATCAGAATTGGCGGTCAGGTATAACTTTGATATGCGAAAGTGAAAAACACGACGACGCCCATGCAAATCTGTCTGTGTCACACAGGAAGCCTCCCAGTCCCCCTGCCACTAGCGGTTGCCAAGGTTTCCCTGGCGACCGCTAGAACGTGGAAGTGCATCTGTATTTGCAAAGGCATCACTTATAATGTCCCTTTACTTAAAAAAAAAAAACTTTTGATATGTTATAGTGATATATCAACAGTTTTGATCATCGGGGTCCAATCACTGAGGCCCCCACGATCACTAGGACGAGGAGAGAGAAGGGTTCAGATATCGCCCTCTCTCTCTCCTCGCTCAACAGAAAGTCTTCAGGTCCGTCTCCTGCAGCGCGGTTAGAGAAGAGCGCTATTACCTCCTCGTTTTAGCAATTTGTGGGGGTGTCTACATGTCCCTTTACTTGCGTGACTGCAGAAGTCACGGAAGGCGTCTGATTGTGGTTTCCCTGAAATCTCGTTCATGTGCATGACACGCCGATGCGGATTTTGGCGCAGATTTGCAGCAGACCCGCGCCTGGATTATCCCATTTGTCACTCAGGAAGGCTAATCCTCACCTTTTCCATGAAGGCAGGGAAAAAAAACGTATGCGGAATCTGATTCAGGATTCCACAGGGGTTTTTTAATGCAGTTTTTCATCCCATTGTCAATAGGAATTCTAGATGTAGAATCCACATCAAGAATGGACAGGTCACCTCTTTCTATCCCACAGTGCAAGCAAAAAAAAAAAAAAAAGGCGCAGTAAGAATTCAGACACGGATTCCCCTTTGAAGTTAATAGGGAAAACCCATGCAGTTTCGGAACAGAATTCATGGCAAAATATGCGCCAAAAAACTCAGTGTAAATATACTGCTAGGGTAGGTTCACATGGACCTGCGGTTTTTTGCATGGTGCGGATCAAGGAGAGATCACATCTCCATTTCATTTTCTGTTCTTCTGACCAGTAAAAAAAAAAAAATCGGATCTTGTGCATCAGTTAAAGAAGAACTCCCGACAAAAATTTTATTCCATGTCCTGCTAGAAATGTACATGATATAATCTGTAGTGAATGTCATTTTCTTACCAGTGTCTGAATTTTTGACTTGTATCATCCTGAAGTTTCTTATCTGTGTCATGTGACCAGCAATTAGACCCACCAACTCACACAGAGACTTATGTGTGGACAGGAAGTCTAATTCTCTATGTATTCCTATGAGACTGAAAGTGAGGCTCCCATAGGAATGAATAGAGCAGTTACTGGCTTTCTGTCCTGGGTCAGTTGGAGGTCAGGGAGTTGGTCACATGACCCAGCTACAATAAGAAGAGAGGTTTTTACTCACAGAAACAGTCACTGATAAGAAAATGTCATTCACTACAGATTACATCATGCACCTTTCTAACAGGTCAGAGAATAAATTTTTTTGCGGGAGTTCTTCTTTAAGGCTCATGCGGCCTGCAAACAAGTGGGTCCAGAATATACAGACACCAGCTATGTGTGCTCCACATCTCAGAGTCCACAAGACACAAAGCGGCACAAAGACATGGAGCGGAAGGACACAGAAGCACTACGGAGCGCCTCCATGGGATTTCGGTCCATGTCTCCGCATGTTCTATCTTTTGGCGGTGCGGACTGAATCTTGCGGATTGCAGATCCATTCAAGTGAATGGGTGGGCATCCGTAAACGGCAGCCCGGTGCCCGATACTTGCAGTCAGGCACACCCCGTTTGAGACATTTCCGTCTGAGATCAGTTTTTTTTAGACGGGGGGGAAAAAAAAGTCCTGCATGCGGTCTAAAAAAACGGATCTCAGACAGAACTGACACAAACCGATGCCAAATGTGCATAACTGATGCACAGGATCCTTTTTTTTTACAATATAATGGGGGTGGGGAGGTTCTGTTCTTCTGAAAGATCAGAAGAACGGAAAATGAAACAGTGACGTGAACGCTCCCTCAGCTCTAGGTTTTAGCGCCATTACATGGAGTTTATAAGGCTGCGTTCACAGCCTCCAGTAGAGAACCGCCTGCCGGGGTTCTGGATCCGGCACAGCCAGATACTGCCGTCTGCCCCCATTGGATATAATGGGATCCAGCAGAGATCCAGCCGCTCCCAGGCAAATAGGTAGAGAACTGTCCAGCCAAAAAAATGCTGCACAAAGCGTTTTCTGTCCGGCTGATTCGCAGTGTTCCCTATTGGGACACTCAGCTGTGAATGTGAAACTATCCTTAGAGATGACCCGGCAGTCTGATCCGACACAAATGTTGTTTCGGCCGGACAAAAACGGCTGCGTGCGGTGGTATTTGCGTGGCCAAAACCTGGCGTTTAGTCAATAGGGATCTGGTGGTGATCTGCTGAATTTGGCAATGCCGGAGATCGGGTGAACGCAGAGAACAGCCTGCCGGAAACATTGACCGGAGAACGCAGCGATAATCGTGCCAAGAATTGACCTGTGCATTCTTGGAGCGGTCTCACATTGAAAACAACGGGAAGCTGTCCCAGTGCAGATTCAGCACCGAATCTGTGGTGGAACCTGTGCCAAAAAAAACCTAGTCTGAACATACCCTTACCGTATTGTGCGCATCCAATGGAGAAATTCCTGGACTAACGCAAATAACAGGGACAGATTAACGCCATATACAAAAGAACAGGCACGGGCGGTTATATGAAGTGCAGCCAGGTGCAGGACTACCACCACCACAATGTATTAACCTGGCAATGATGGGAGTGATCATGAAGCCAGGCCAGAAGTGCCCATGACTGCAGTCCTGGCAGAAGCAGGTGTGCACAGGGCACCATGACGAGGCCTGGACACTGCAAGCTGCTGCAAGTCTGCCTGCTGGACATATGCTACAGGCAGGCAGGTGGGTAGGTAGGTACACTGCACGGGCAGAGGCGTCCCCCTGTCACCACCTCATATCATTACATGACACTACGCACACACTACACAGAAGGGGAGGGGTCACGTGACCGCAGCCCCTGGACAGCCTCTTACCTGCACAGGATCCTGCCCCCGGGGGGTGTCTGCAGACCGGCTTCCCCCGCAATCTAACAACCGGACGCGGTAACGATCGGCAGCGGCGGCTGACCGGGATCCGGGGAGGGAGAAATGAACGAAGCAGAACGATCCGGGAGGCTGCGCGTCACAGCGCCACCTGCTGTCCGCTATGTTGTACTGCGCTGTCCGGGATGAGCAGCATCAGCAGGTGTAATACTGAGGTGGAGGTGAGGATTATACCGGGGCGGGGGTCAGCGACCTCCTCATCCCCCTGTGCTGTGGAACTACAAATCACAGCATGCTGAATTCATTTCTGTGGGAGTTCTAGAGGAGTATGTGTGCATGCTGGGAGTTGTAGTTTTATAACAGTCTAAAGGCTCATGGGCCTTGGTGCAAGAGTTCAGCTTGGGCCCCCCTTCCAGGGGCGGATTGGCCATAGACCTTACAGGGAAATTTCCCGGTGGGCCGATGCCCAGGGGGCCGGCCAGTGGAAGTTTTTGGGGATGTATTATGTGCTGCTGGCAGTATTTTGTGATGGACTGTCCTATTTGGCTCTGTTGGGACGGTATAATGTCCCACAATATGGTATTGCTGGCCCTGCCTTCCATCAATATGGACCGAACTACAAAACAGGGCCACTTTTAGTATTTTTTCCAGGGCCACTTTAAGTTCCCAGTCCACTCCTGCCCCCTTCCCTCAGTGCTTTGTGTTTTTCTTATGCGGCACAAGGTTCTTTGGGCCCCCTAATGCCCCTTTCACAGGAGCGGGAGACTCGCATGTCTCCCGCAACGCATCTACAGGGCTGGACTCCGGCACTGACTGGGATCGCATATAATGCTATGCGATCCCTGTCAGTGCCGAGTCCAGCCCTGTAGATGCGTTGCGGGAGACATGCGAGTCTCCCGCTCGTGTGAAAGGGGCATAAGGCTCCTGGGCCCAGTAGCGACTGCTACCTCTGCACCCCTTATAGCTACGCCCCTGGTCTGAGTGCTACAGGTTAGACGGAATCAGGATTGTGGTCCTGACAGAATCCCTAGTATAAGGCTTCATGCACACCACCGTGTCCATTTTGCGGTCCATCAGATACCGTCACTTTTCCATCTCATTATACGTAACTTGTTTCCATGGTGACGAGCACCCTGTAATTTTAGCACAACCACCACTGATGGATTGCAGGGTGGTCGTAACCATGGAAACCAGCAGTGTATAATGTGGAAACATGAATCCAGCCAGCAAAGGAAGCAATATGGCCAATCACAATACATTAGTAAGTGCCTTGTATTAACTTTCTCTACATGATGAATACCACTTACCGAAGTGAGACAACCCCTTTAACACCTTCCCAACGTGTGACATAATAGTACATCACATGTCGAGCCTGCTCCGAAACGGAGCGCTGCCATAGCAACCGGGTGCCTGCGTTTTACACAGCAGACACCCACTTCTAATGTCCGCATTTGGCGGTAATGCCAATCACAGACTTTTAACCTCTCTCTAACTGTTTGACCACAGCATCTGGATGCGAATAAAACCCAGAAGCGCGCACTTGTGGGTGTGTTCTAGCTCAGTTTACATTTCCAGTGCTGCAACAGAAATGACGTGTCTCTGAGTTGTCTTAGGGAGATAGCTGCTGTAGAAAGGACACACCCCCACCCTGAGCTGTGATAGGAAGAGAGCTACAGCAGAAAGAAAAAGTCCACAGAGGAAGGACACACCCCTGAGATACCAGCTTGAAATAAATGTAGCAGAGCAATGAATGGGGATCCATGTGAGGTACAGGGCTGGTTCTAGCTTTATTAGAAAGAGGTTGTTGTGCATTATATGATGTCTGATTTTCATATTAATCATGGTATAACCCCTTTAATAGAGCTACTTCAACATGACAGCCTCTCTGTTATGTCTCACCTGGTCTAGAAGAGCAGGTCCTGAGCAGCATGTGGCAGAACACCAGAGGTAGCTGGAATGGAAACGCAGCAACTATGGAATAGTAAAGCTGGATATGCAGAGATGAAGCAGTGTTGAACAACCCGTGGTACAGCAGAGTTGTAGTAGGTTTTGTTGACGCTGAGTGGTAAACATGCAGCGTTGACGCAGAGTTGGACACTATGTGGTATAGTAGAGTTGTAGTCAGGGGCGTTGCTAGGCTAAAACATTCGGGCCTGGGCCTCCGATGTTTTGTCCCAGGCCCCGAATGTACTGCCTGCCAGACAGATACAACTGTATTGCCGTCCTCAGGACGGCAATACAATTGACTCTAATGCACTGCAACAGATGTAGGACCTGTGATGACATCAGCGGTCATGTGATCAGTGCAGAAGACAGGGGTTGAGAAGGACCTTTTCCCCCCACACCAGAGCGTGACAGACCTGCGATGATGTCACCATCATGTGACCAGTGCAGGAGAGGACAGCACTGAAGAGGAGAAGTAGGAAAGAAGCTGTGATGATGTCTGCTACCTGAGGAGGGGTAAGTGAAGGGTGAGGCAGAGCAATGCTGGGAGTTGTGGTTATTAGGGCTGAAGGGTGGGATGTTATCATGGGACTGTGTGTTGGAGGTGGCTTGGGCAGGGTTATGTTATTTACATTGGACTGTATGTTGGAGGTGACTGTGGGAGGGAGTGATGTTGTTTACATAGGTCTGTATATTGATGGTGGCTGTGGGAGGGAGTGATGTTGTTTACATAGGTCTTATGTAGAGGGGCTGAGGGGACTGTGCACTGAAGCCTTCTCTGATGTTGACGATCTTTTGTTTGAAGTATGTGGCAAAGTCCTCTGCTGAGATAAGAGGTGATGGTGGGGGTGCTGGTGGACGGAGAAGAGTTAAAAGTGTTGAACAGTTGTTTGGGGTTGTGGGACAGAGAAGATATTAGAGATGAGAAGTAGGCCTGTTTTGCATCAGAGAGTGATGATTTGAAAATTAGGAGGGATTGCTTGTATGTGGTGAAGTGATCCTTAGAATGGGATTTCTTCCATTGCCGCTCAGCAGCTCTGGACGCTTGTCTGAGTTTCTTGGTCAGGTCTGTGTGCCAGGGTTGTCTGTTGATTTTCCGGGATTTGTGGAGTGTGAGGGGGGCAACAGAGTCCAGGGCTGTAGCTATTGTGGTGTTATACAGAGTGGTGGCAACATCAGGGTCTTTGAGGGAATGAATGTTGGAGAGAGGTGAAAGAGTTTCCGGTTAAGGTTCCTGCAGGGGTGTGCTAGTGTGTGGACCGGAGGAGCAGCAGAAGAGACCAGAGAAGAGAAGGTGAGTAAGTTGTGGTCAGATAGGGGGAGTGGCAAATTAGAAAGGTTAGATAAGGAGCAGATAAGAGAGAGTGCAGCAGGGGAGGCAGTGTCAGAGGGTGTCAGCCATGTTTCTGTGATACCCAGAAGGGAAAGTTTGTGTGAGATGAAGAGGTCATGGATGAAAGACAGTTTGTTATTAACTGAGCGTGCGTTCCATAATGCTCCTGTCAGAGGAACCGAGGGAGCAGGGGTCAGGGGAATGTTTTTTGGGTTTAAGGGATTGCAGAAATTTGTAGAGGGGG
Source organism: Rhinella marina (assembly GCA_900303285.1). NCBI lineage: Eukaryota > Metazoa > Chordata > Amphibia > Anura > Bufonidae > Rhinella > Rhinella marina. Next base: position 246,432 of record ONZH01002225.1, read on the forward strand.
ATTTGTAGTGAGAGGAGGAACTAATGGTGGGGATTTGCTGTGGGGGGCCTGGATTTGGAGGGATGTCGCCAGCAATAAGTAGAAGCAGGGAAAGTGTCAGTAGGTGAGAGAAAGAGAGGGCATGAGGAGGCCGTGTGTGTTTGGGAAGGAAATGTTTTATGTCACTAAACAGGTTTGCACAGGAGGTTAGATGAGTGGGTAAAATGGAGGGGATGAACACTTCCTTGCTGGGTGATTGTATGTAAGAGCATTTTTGGAGGTTTAGGGAAAGTGGGAAGAGCAAGATGAGAAATTGAATCATTGTTTGCATTAACTATTTCATTAGTTACCTTTGGTCCCCTTAAAGGGGTTGTCCAAGTTATTTTTTTGTTCTTTATATGTTTCTAACTTGTCAGGTATAACAACTTTCCCATATACTTTGTGTTTCTAAAGCTGCTGGTTTCTCAGAGTTGACTGAGGGTCACATGACCTGTGATGTCACCTTATTTCTCTGCTGTGTGATGTTTCGTTCACAAGCCTCAGAGTTCAGATAACAGTCTGTACAGGAGACGTCACTGGCCACGCCCCCTTCCTTTGCCGGGCTGCTATCTGCTCTCTCCCTGGATTCCTTCAGATAAAACATTAACCCCTTCAGCCAGAACACACTGAGGGCTCAAGGCTTTATAACAAACAGTAGTTGCAGCAGTGAGAGGAGACAAATGCTGGGCAAGGAGATATAGAGGAATTGTATTGTACAAGAACAGGTAGGGAGAATTTCCTTTGTGTATCAGCAGTGTCATTGTACAGCTGGGACTTGTAGTCCTACACAAACAACATGCTGCTGAGTATTCCAGCAGGCAGACATGTCACTCAGCACTTGTATTCATTCCCTTTGCAGAGAGGGGGGGAGAAGGGGGAGGGGCTGAGATTGTTGTTATTGCATGTAAACAAAGACCAGAAGAGAACCAGGGAAATGAGGAAATATAGATTTTTTTTGCCTAAAACTTGCTTAATTTAGTTATATATTGCTGCCCATCAGATTTACAGTGCTATATATTTTTTGTCATAACTCGGACAACCCCTTTAAGGTCCAATTCTGGTATAATTCTGTATGTGCACTTAAAGAGTTGCACTTGAAAGATGTTGTATGGAAAGACCTCACGCCACCTCCTCCTCTCATTCCCTCTCTGTTGGTGTCCCACAAGGCTCAGTCCTAGGTCCCCTGCTCTTCTCTATCTATACCTTTGGCCTGGGACAGCTCATAGAGTCCCATGGCTTTCAGTATCACTTTTATGCTGATGACACACAAATCTACCTCTCTGGTCCAGACATCGCCACCTTACTATCCAGAGTCCCACAATGTCTATCTTCAATATCCTCTTTCTTTTCCTCACGCTTTCTAAAACTTAACATGGATAAAACAAAATTTATCATCTTTCCACCATCTTGCACAGCCCTCCCAACAGACCCATCTATCACCATCAACGGCTGCACACTCTCCCCCGTTAAACAAGTCCGCTGCCTTGGAGTGACCTTGGATTCTGCACTCTCCTTCAGACCACACATCCAAGCCCTTTCCACCACCTGCCGCCTCCAACTCAAAAATATCTCCCGTATCCGTGCGTTCCTCAACTATGAGTCTGCCAAAGTACTAATACATGCCCCCATCATCTCCCGCCTAGACTACTGCAACATTCTCCTCTGTGGCCTTCCATCTAGCACCCTAGCCCCCCTCCAATCTATCCTCAACTCTGCTGCCCGACTAATCCACCTCTCACCCGTTTACTCCTCTGCCTCTCCCCTTTGCCAATCCCTTCACTGGCTCCCCATTCCCCAGAGAATTCAGTTTAAAATACTAACAAATACATACAAGGCCGTCCACAACCTGTCCCCTCCCTACATCTCAGAACTACTCTCCCGATACATCCCCACACGTAATCTCCGATCCTCACAAGACCTCCTTCTCTCCTCCACTCTTATCAACTCTTCACACAATCGCCTCCAGGATTTCTCCCGCGCAGCCCCAATACTCTGGAACTCTGTACCCCAACATATCAGACTCTCACCTACAGTGGAATCCTTCAAAAGAAATCTGAAAACCCACCTCTTCAGACAAGCCTACAACCAGTGACCCTGCTGCTGCTACACTGCCATGACCAGCTTTACCCTCACCTACTGTGTCCTCCCATACCGCATAGATTGTAAGCCTTCACGGGCAGGGCCCTCTCTCCTTCTGTACCAGTCTGTAACTTGTTTGTCCTAGAGCAATTGTCTAGACTATGTATGTAAACCCCTTTTAACATGTACAGCGCTGTGGAATGAATGGCGCTTTAATAATAAATAATAATAATAGGTCTGTATATTGATGGTGGCTGTGGGAGGGAGTGATGTTGTTTACATAGGTCTGTATATTGATGGTGGTTGGGGGAGGGAGTGATGTTCTTTATATGGGACTGTATGGAGGAGAGGCTGAGGAATTATAATTTCTGAGGACACTAAAGGGAGGAATATAAGTACAGGGGGCACTTCAGGGTGAGCATTATAACAGTAGGGGGAGCTATATAAATACTGTGGGCACTGTAGGGGCATTATAAATACAGGGAACATTAGGAGTTCTTATTACTACTGGGGGCTCTATAGGAGGGTCTTATAGGTCCACCTTATTTCTACTAAGCACTATGGGGGGCATTATTCCTACTGAGGGGTCTGTAGAGAGCTTTATTACCACTGGGGGAACAATAGGGGGCCTTATTTCTACTGGGGGCTCTGTGATGGCATTATTAATACTGGAGGGCTCTTCTACTAATGGGGACACTCTTGGGGAGCATTATCAAGGCTGGGGGAACTGTAGATGGGAAATACTATTGGTGGGACTATGAGGAGCACTATTACTATGAGGAGCACTCATTTTTCTCCAGGATAGTATTTGGAGGGTTTGTGTGGCACAGTGAGCAGCAGGATAAGGCTGTGGGGACTCCAGGTTGGGGGATGATGATAGAAATGTGAGGAAGATAAGATGTCTGTGTCACACTCTGCAGAGACGAGGAGGAGTTGCCCGGAGAAGATGATGACAGAGAAGATCTACATCAGAGGAGACGTCACCTGGAGGCCCTTGATGTGAAAGGTAGGTGCTGCTGTATAGCAGGGGTGGGGCGAGGGTCGACATAGAGAATTGGGCCATATGCATTGGGGCTTGGACCCCGAATCTTTTGAGACCCTAGCAACGCCCCTGGTTGTAGTGTTGCACTGATGCTGAGCTGTGGGCATACAGCAATGAAGCAAAGTTGAACAACATCAGGCATGTCATGGTTGTAGTAGTATTGCGTTGAGACTAGAGATGAACGAGCATGCTCGGGTGGAAATTGCGTGCGTTTTTTCAAAATCCACACGCAATTCCTAAGCATATTTTAGTATGTACACTAATGCGTACGCATTTTATAAATTATAAATCTAGTTGAGACCAATCTGTGGATGTGCAGCTATGAAGCAGAGCTCATTTACGAATGAACTGAATAAACAGACTAATACAGAATGGAGAGCAATACAATACTTCTTGGCGATTCAAAATAAGTCACATTTATTGGATAATGAAAGGGTTAATCCACATAACAAAAGCAGATCGTCCAGATTCCTTCCGTCACTTTTACAGCTTTGACCTTTGTTTTCAGTATCAAAACACAAGAAAAACCTAACAGTGGTATGACTGTAACCACACTGACCCAGAGAAGTTTTACCACATACAGAACACTGTAAAAACGAAACCCGTAAAAATGTGGCAGAATTGCCTTTTTTTCCCAATTACACCCCACTTGAAATGTTTTCAAGCTTATAACTATATCGGAGCCATTAGAAAGTACAATTTTTCCTGCAAAAAATTAAGCCCTTATATGGCTATGTGAACTGAAAAATAAAAAAGTTATGGCTCCGGAAAAGCTGGGAGTGAAAAAATGAAAATGCAAAAACGAAACAGAACAGAAAAGGTTGTGCTCCCCTATTTCATGCCCAAGGGGGCAGTATGCGACCGTCCAGTGATATGATATTAGGTGAAATACGGTAGAGGGAGGCTACTAGATGTAATACGGTAACATGGGAAGGCTGAGCTACAATGCTGGTAGGAGCTGCCATAGGGGGCTGTGATCCTAACGCCGGTACATGCGGAGAGAAGCCGGTGTAACAGTAAGTGGCTGCCCCTGTCCTTCTTCCCCCTCCCGGTGCACCAGGTATTAGTACCTCTGCTCTAGTTTGATATAAATCTCCTGTAATCTGTGCTGCTGGATTAATCGTCCGCTGCAGCCATGTTCTGTACAGGTGGCCGACGTTGCTCTGGATACCGTTGGATCACCTTTCATTAACAGTGACGTTGCCGGCAATTTTTACCATTTACTGGGTCAATTCGACGACAAAAAGCAGATAATCGTAGGGACTTGCTTTTTTAGGCATTTCTATAGGTTTGCACACTGCTTTGATTTGTCATATCGGGAGGACGTCTGTATGACAGTAACACCTGCAGCCACGCGGTTTTTCGGGGGTACGATGCAGAACAGGGATGGGGCAAGCGTTCTCGTCATGGAAAGCAATGACCCGGCTTTACTAATTTGATTGCGCCTAGATCTTGCGCGTTTTTTGTGCAATTGGACCCAAGTCGTTTTAGAAAAATCCATATAGGTTCACGTATTCGGTGAATGATTCTGGCAGAGAACAAGCTGGAGTTCACCGGATCCGGCATTGCCAGATTCTTGAGATCACCGCCGGATCCCGATTGACTATAATGGCATCTGGCCACTTTCTGGCATAAATGGCGGTTTTGAGCTGGACAAAAAAAACTTATTCAGCGGTTGTTGGTTCAACCGACCAAGCACGCCTATAGAAGTCTGTGGGTCCGTGAAAATCCGCGGTGCGTCCATTTTTCACTGAAGACTAATAGAAGATTCTTTAGAAATTAATTTTCAGCTGAGCAACGTCAGTGAATTACGGATGACACATGAATGGTAAAAACTGACCCACGGACCAACCATAGATGAAACGCGTACGCTTTTTTCATGGACGTGTCACTGATACGGAAATGCGGACAAGGCCTTAAAATGGGAAAATGTGCGTGTTAAAGTTCATTTGGATTTCAGCCATATTCCGCGGTGGAAACCGCCAAGAATCCACGTCCCATTGTTGCCATGGATTTTTTTTTTTTTCAGTGCAGATTTCAGATTCGCTTCAAGAAGTGGCAAATGATGATGAAGTGCGAACCAGTCCCCGATTCCACTTCGTCTTCTACTGATTTGGGGCAGTCCTGGACTCTTCTGGCCAGGGAAGGGAACGATCAGGACTCTCTGGCGCTAATCAGAATATCAGGACATGGATAAGGATTTGAAAGTACAAGGAGAATCCAGTGCCTGCTTCTTTGTAAGATATCTTCGATTTCTCTACCTCCCCTCCCCCATACGTTTGGCCAAGCATGCATGTGTTCTCAAGGTGGAGAGGGGAGAAAGTCGCTGTCAGACACCCCTGGCAGGGGCAGCTACCTCCGGCAACTCCATAGAGAATGAATGGAGTGACAGTTGACATCGGGATTATCTGATTATCGGGATTGGTGGGGGTTCACCAATAGGACACCCCACATAAGTTCATCAGGGATCAGTTAGCTATCCCTTATTCCCTTGTGAATAGGCAATAATTCTAAAACTTGGTACTATTTATTTAACTCCCTTATAAAGGACAGACATATTCCGCAGCTTTACAGACATTATCATTACATTGTCCCCAACTCTTCTGACATTTTTTAAAACAGCTTACAATGGTATAACATAGCAAACAGAATAATACACAGCTTAAAGGGGTTCTCCGGGAATTTAGAAAATGAAAATATGTAAATATTACTTTATTGTAAATATATTCCCATATACCTTTCATTAGTTATAATGGCTTGTTTTGTTTAGGGAGCAATGATTAGGAGAAATAAAATGGCCGCTGTCCTATCAGTCCACACAAAACCTGTCCTAATCACACAGGAGGACAAGTTACTTCACAACACTGAGGTAAAGAGCTGCCTCATCCTCCTCTCTGCTCTGCTTGTCAGGAATTATGATCCTGAATACAGTTTAATATGATCTTCAGCTGAATCTCTGTAGGAATGAAGTTCATGAGGAGACATGAAGTACAGAGAGGATGGACAGGAAAGACTGTGGTAATGGAGACTGCATACAAGTACTGCTGCTCATTATCCACATCCCCACCTCCTCTCTGTACTTCATGTCTCCTCATGAACTTCATTCCTACAGAGATTCAGCTAAAGATCTTATCATCTGTATTCAGGATCATAATCCCTAAAAGGCAGAGATGAGGATGAGGCAGCTCTTTACCTCAGTGTTGTGAAGTAACTTGTCCTCCTGTGTGATTAGGACAGGTTCTGTGTGTACTAATAGGACGGCGGCCATTTTATTTCTCCTAATGATTGTTCCCAGACAAAACGATCCATTATAACTAATGAAAGGTATTTGGGAATATAATTATAATAAACTAATATTTAAGTATTTTTATTTTCCTAATTCCTGGAGAACACCTTTAACCCCCTGACGACATCTGTCACACATTCTTTAAAGATGGCACTCGCTCCGGAGCAGACCCGGCTCGATAGCCACCAGATGCCTACTGTTTTACACAGCATACACCCAGAGCTAATGTCTGGGATCGGCGATACAGCCCCGCCAGCCTCTACTCCCCTACTTCATTTCCTAGGTGGGCCGCACTGAAGGTGGCCACACAGGAATCCCAAGACAAGCATGTATAAAACTACCCCTGCTTAGAAAAACATTGCAGGAACCAGAAGTGTTCATGGAGGTCTGGGCTGGATGGAGAAGAAAAAGATAACATTTTTCTTAACATATACAGTATAGACCAAAAGTTTGGACACACCTTCTCATTCAAAGAGTTTTCTGTATTTTCATGACTATGAAAATTGTAGATTCACACTGAAGGCATCAAAACTATGAATTAACACATGTGGAATTATATACTTAACAAAAAAGTGTGAAACAACTGTAAATATGTCTTATATTCTAGGTTCTTCAAAGTATCCACCTTTTGCTTTGATTACTGCTTTGCACACTCTTGGCATTCTCTTGATGAGCTTAATCAGAGAAGACCTCACATGTGAGTCATTAATTATTCTGAATCCCATCTAATGTGGTGGCGTCTGACGGTCCATATCAGGGCAAATGTAGTAAAAGCAAAATAGTACATATTTTAAATGGGGGTGATCGTACTGACCCGTAGAAGAAAGGTAACGCACTAGTTATGCCATGTGGTGGATGGCATAAGTTTAAAGTGCAAAAATGGTAGAACTGGTTTTGATTCCCATTACCACCCCAATGAAAAAGTTAATCGATTAGTGATATGATACCCCAAAATGATGTCACAAAAAAAGGACAGAAAAAAATATGTCCAGAAAAAAAAAAAGAGCTGCCCAGCCTCTTATTTCATTCTTCTCCTTGGCTAAAAATACTCCTCAAAAATGCTAAGAGGAGTATTTGTACTCTGCTGGAAGAAATGTAGTGCGACCTCTGAGCGTGAGGGAGACAGGAGGGACAGCTGTCAGCTATAGGAAGTATATGACCAGCTTAAAGACATTGGGGGCATATCGCTAGGATCGGCCACCAGTGTCAGATAGGTGCAGGTCCCACCTCTGGGACCCACTCCTATCTCCAGAATGGTACTCTGAAAGTGAGCAGCCCTGCATGTGTGGCCTTCCTCCATTCTTTTTTATGGAACTGCCGAAAATAACCAAGAACTGTTTGCCCACCAGTTAAATCTGTACGGCCATCTTTACATTAATAGTCACGCTTTATTCGCTCCCAATAACGTGTCCTGGATTGGCGCTCATTCAAAGGACCCTTATCATTATGAACATTCATCGCCCATTCACATTGCATTTTGTTGGCAGCACATGCAAAGTTAAGGCTCATTCACATTAAGTCCTCGTTCACATTTCCGTTTTTCACTGACGTGTGCTGTCCACATTTTCCATGGACAGCACACGCACCCTTTGATTTAAATGTGTCTGTTCACATTTCAGTATTTTTTTACTGACCGATGGGCTCTTCTTGGAGGCTGCAGCTGGGCTCTTCTTGGCGGCTGCCGCTGGGCTCTCCTTGGAGGCTGCCGCTTGGCTCTTCTTGACGGCCGCGGCTGGGCTCTTCTTGGAGACTGCCACTGGGCTCTCCTTGGCGGCTGCCACTGGGCTCTCCTTGGAGGCTGCTGCTGGGCTATTCTTGGAGGCGGCTGCTTGGCTCTCCTTGGAGGCTGCTGCCGGGCTCTCCTTGGAGGCTGCCGCTTGGCTCTCCTTGGCGGCTGCCACTGGGCTCTCCTTGGTGGCTGCCACTGGGCTCTCCTTGGAGGCTGCAGCTGGGCTATTCTTGGAGGCGGCTGCTTGGCTCTCCTTGGAGGCTGCTGCCGGGCTCTCCTTGGAGGCTGCCGCTTGGCTCTCCTTGGCGGCTGCCACTGGGCTCTCCTTGGTGGCTGCCACTGGGCTCTCCTTGGAGGCTGCAGCTGGGCTCTTCTTGGAGGCGGCTGCTTGGCTCTCCTTGGAGGCTGCTGCTTGGCTCTCCTTGGAGGCTGCTGCTGGGCTCTCCTTGGAGGCTGCTGCTGGGCTCTTCTTGGAGGCTGCTGCTGGGCTCTCCTTGGAGGCTCCTGCTGGGCTCTCCTTGGAAGCTGCTGCTGGGCTCTCCTTGGAGGCTGCTGCTGGGCTCTCCTTGGAGGCTCCTGCTGGGCTATTCTTGGAGGCTGCTGCTGGGCTATTCTTGGAGGCTGCTGCTGGGCTATTCTTGGAGGCAGCTGCTGGGCTCTCCTTGGAGGCTGCTGCTGGGCTCTTCTTGGCGGCTGCTGCTGGGCTCTTCTTGGAGGCTGCTGCTGGGCTCTCCTTGAAGGCTGCTGCTGGGCTCTCCTTGGAGGCTGCTGCTGGGCTCTTCTTGGCGGCTGCTGCTGGGCTCTCCTTGGAGGCTGCTGCTGGGCTCTCCTTGAAGGCTGCTGCTGGGCTATTCTTGGAGGCGGCTGCTGGGCTATTCTTGGAGGCGGCTGCTGGGCTCTCCTTGGAGGCGGCTGCTGGGCTCTCCTTGGAGGCGGCTGCCGGGCTCTCCTTGGAGGCTGCTGCCGGGCTCTCCTTGGAGGCTGCTGCCGGGCTCTCCTTGGAGGCTGCTGCCGGGCTCTCCTTGGAGGCTGCTGCCGGGCTCTCCTTGGAGGCTGCTGCCGGGCTCTCCTTGGAGGCTGCTGCCGGGCTCTCCTTGGAGGCTGCCGCTTGGCTCTCCTTGGCGGATGCCGCTGGGCTCTTCTTGGCGGCTGGCTGCCGCTGGGCTCTCCTTGGAGGCTGCTGCTGGGCTCTTCTTGGAGGCTGCTGCTGGGCTCTCCTTGGAGGCTGCTGCTGGGCTCTCCTTGGAGGCTGCTGCTGGGCTCTTCTTGAAGGCTGCTGCTGGGCTCTTCTTGGAGGCTGCTGCTGGGCTATTCTTGGAGGCTGCTGCTGGGCTATTCTTGGAGGCTGCTGCTGGGCTATTCTTGGAGGCTGCTGCTGGGCTATTCTTGGAGGCTGCTGCTGGGCTCTCCTTGAAGGCTGCTGCTGGGCTCTTCTTGGCGGCTGCTGTTGGGCTCTTCTTGGCGGCTGCTGCTGGGCTCTTCTTGGCGGCTGCTGCTGGGCTCTTCTTGAAGGCTGCTGCTGGGCTCTTCTTGGCGGCTGCTGTTGGGCTCTTCTTGGCGGCTGCTGTTGGGCTCTTCTTGGCGGCTGCTGCTGGGCTCTTCTTGGCGGCTGCTGCTGGGCTCTTCTTGGCGGCTGCTGCTGGGCTCTTCTTGGCGGCTGCTGCTGGGCTCTTCTTGGCGGCTGCTGCTGGGCTCTTCTTGGCGGCTGCTGCTGGGCTCTTCTTGGCGGCTGCTGCTGGGCTCTTCTTCTCCCAGTATACACCTTGGAGGGGTTTCCTTCCCAGTAAACAAGGATCTAATAAATGCATGAATAACAAATGCATAAAACCACAGTAATTACCAGAACGTTGTTAGTTCAGCATGTCTTCACACTTATTGGCTTGTCTTAAGAGGCGTCTCCCCGGATACTGCTGATGCCAGTGGCATATTACTCCCATGTTACTCCTGCGCCTGTAGATAAATACTGTAAAAAGCATTTAAACTGAGAAGAACTCTTCTTATACAGAAGTTTGGACGTGGCGCTATCCCTTATAGAATAGCTGGTCCGGTTTACTCATATAAATGGATGGCATGTCTGCACATTTCTTCGGCACATCCCTCATTTACAGCATAGCCACCAGGGAGGAGCCAGAGTGGAGAATGGGAGTGATAGTGGCTCTGGCGGTTACAGTAAATCATGGTGACTGTCCTCACACTGTTGCTCCCTAGGGCTGTGCAGTGAAAGAAGGAGGCACCTTTTCTTCCCCTCGGTGTACACCGAGATTTTAGGGCTCCTGTATGATAGTAGTTGGGGTGGCCTTGATGTTAAGTGCATGTATGGGTGCAAGGCAGGGCATGTAGAGTGCAGTGGCTGGATGTAGAAGAATAAACATCTCCCTTTACTGTAGTGCAAAGTAGGAGTTGTAGTACATTCAACTATAGCAAAAACACATGACTAGTTGTACATAGTACAGTTCTCTCCCAGATAGCGATGTATGGATTTGGGCAAGGATCGGAGTTATGGCCCTCTGTCCTCTCTATCTCGCTAAAGTCTCTCACAGTAGAATCTATGGCGGGCAATAGTACTCTGGAAATGGCAGCTGTAGTGTCCACTGCGGGATACATGGTTTAAAGGCATGTCTGGCCAGGGCATGTCGAAGTGTGAAGGGTGTCTTAACGGTGTCCTTCACAGCAGTAAAGTCTGAGTGGCTGTAGTCGCAGATTAACTTGCTGACTCCTATGCTCGGCCATGCAGATTCCAAGATCTCCAATTCCTTCTTTATATTTATCTCTTTCTGTAGATTTTTCAGCAATTCACACAGAGATCTGTTAGTCTTTGAAGCTTTCTGGGCCTAAGGAGAAAGCTCCTGTGAAGGGCCTGAACCAGGAGTATAAACCTTGGCTGTGCCATCCATACATGGCTATACTGGGTGTAATACATGACATAATAATCCATAGCATGACATAACATTTGCAGATACCGCCTGCTTCTGGGGTACTGCACTGAAGCGTTCTTGGGAATGTCCATTCATCCGGTTATCAGCCCACATGAAAGGGTTTTATCGGTATAACAAAAATTCACGTGAATTGTATTGACTCTTTTGTTTCATAACATTGGTGAAGTTTATTTCCTAGTTGGGAACCACGTGTCATACATGGGTGTGCCGGGCTACGCCTCTGTCTGCTACATACCACAGATCTCTCAAGAACAAAAACTTCATCATGTATAGCTAATCAACCGAAGTTCAATAGTGAGAAGGTGGAAAAGGACAAGTAGAGGACACTTCTTCTGTCCTACTAACAATGGTAGAGCGGGTAGGTAGGCGAGATGGTGAGGAACCTCTGGAGAAAAGACAAGGAGGTGAGAGGACATCTGAGAGGAAGAAGGTCTACACGATGAAGTTAGGGGGACCGAGGGGAACTGAAATGTAAGCCGACAACAACTATGACAATGTTGGTAAAAAAGATTCAGACGTACTCAAAGATATTTTTTCAGAAACTTTCCAGTGTCCCTCAGGCACGTGGGTGGAAGATTCTGAGCTTGATTATGTCAGTCTATATGTAGACGGCTGTACCGTAGGTGTCATGTACGATGTAACATGCGAATATGGCCTAAAGGTGTTTAACTTTGTAACGTAGATCATATTAAAATTCAGTCCCTGATTGTGGCTCTTGGATTTCTGGTTTTGTCTTCTGAGAACTCTTTAGGCTAAATGCACACTATCAGGATTTGCGTGCGGAAAAACCGCCCCGTAGGTCATTTACATTGTATGCTATGCGAATTTTAAATTCTTATCAGTACATGATGCAGATTTTTTCCGTGCGGATTTTGACCTAGGGTGCACATTTTAAAATCTGCAGCATGTCAATTTATTTTCTCTATTCACTTCAATGGGGACAAAAAAAATCCACACCAAATCTGCGCGCAAATCCGCACCAATTGATGCGGATTGACCGCACGGATTTCCCTGCGAACACCTGCAGATTTCGGATTGTCCACACGTAAATCCTCAATGTACCCTAAGGCTCTGTGTTTACTGACATTTGTCTGTAGCTCCAACAGTAAGGCCTCGTCCACATTTCCGTTTTTCACTGACGTGTGCTGTCCGCATTTTTCACGGACAGCACACGTACCCATTGATTTAAATGTATCTGTTCACATTTCAGCATTTTTCTACTGAGCGTGGGTCAGTAAAAAAATCACGGGGACATGCACTACTTTGATCCGTGATGCGGATCAAGCACGCCCATTGAAGTCTATGGGTCCGTGAAAATCACTGACACACATCCGTGTTGTGTCCGTGATGCGTCCGTTTTTCAGTGATGACTAATAGGAGATTCTTTGGAAATCAATTTTCAGCTGAGCAACGTCAGTGAAATACGGATGCCACACGGATGGGAAAAACGGACACACGGACCAACCACGGATCCATTACGGACAGCTTCACGGATGAAACACGTACGTTTTTTTTCACGGATGGGTCACTGACACGGAAATGTGGACGAGGCCTAAGGGTATGTGCACACGTTGCAGAAACGCTGCAGATTTTCGGTTGTGGAAACTACAGCAGAAAATCTGCACCGTTTTACAGTAACAGCAAAGTGAACGAGATCATAGCGATGCAGAATAAATAGCGCAAACCGACCCATGGGGCAGATTGTAAATCTGCAGACTGTCCATTTATGCTGCAGGTTTTCCTCGCGGCCTTCACGCTCTGCTTCAAATCAGCAGTATTTCTGCAATGAAATCTGCACCTAAAAACAAACCATTTTTTGTCTTACATCAGTAAGGACTCATTCACACGACCGCATGGTTGCCGTTCCCGCGCTGTGGTCCGCAATGTACGGGCACCGGCCGCCTGAACTCCGTGCTGCGGTGTGGACCCATTGATTTGAATGGATCTGCGATCTGCAAAATACGGCAAAAGATAAGACATGCGTTTTCTGTGAAGATTTTTGTGCAAATTTCCACAAGGAATCTTATTTGTGGATTTTAACCCTTTGCTTTGCACTGAAAATCAATTGGCATGCTGCGGATTTCAAAATCTGCACTATAGGTCACATTCCACATGGAAGATTTCCGCACCGTGGACTTGAGATTTCGAAAATCTCATCCCCATAGCTGATGCTGTATTACACAGCGGATTTTCTGCACGAAAATATACGCAAAAAAATCTACACACCGCGTGAATGCGGGCTAAAGGCTCCCGTACACCATGTATAGCTATTGGCTGACAATTCTTCCCTTGATAACAAAAGAATCGGTCATTGAAATTTGGCATGCTCGATCTCTCCTGGCACACCCCCACTAACAAAAGATAGTCAAGGGTCTCGCCTAAATCGTCAGGTCTGGCCACCTTTACCCTTATGTGTGTGGGCACCTTACAATTAGAAATCCTGATATGTATTTCTGGGACAGTCATGTCTGTATTGGTTGCTCCAGGAATGGCCAACCTGAGGCCCTCCAGCTGTTGCAAAACTACAACTCCCAGCATCCCCAGACTGCCTACAGCTATCGGCCTACAGCAGGCCATGGTGGGAGTTGTAGTTTTACAACAGCTGGAGAGCCGCAGGTTGGCCATGCCTGATATAGACTGAATGTTCTGCTGACCACACACCTTAGACCAGTGATCTCCGACACGTGGCTCTCCGGCTGTTGGGGTTCCAGCCGTAGGTTGGAGACCTCCCCATTACAGGATGGGTGGTGGATACTAATCTAATGTGTATGGAGTCCCTGACTATTTCTGGATGCCGGATTATAGCATGCCAGATGTGTTGTTCCCACAGTTAATAAGCGGTGACGTAGGTGCTGGCGGCCAGCTATCCTCATAATGCATGCTCGGCTGATCTGAGCAAACATCAGGAGGTCAAAGCAGATAAATGCCAGAGCGGACAGATATCTGAGGTGTATGACCTGCTTTCTCTAAGCATTTTATAGCAATTTGTCTCCTGACATATCTGTTTTATTAAAGAAGAACTCCCGCAAAAATTTTTGTTCTCTGACCTGTTAGAAAGGTGCATGATATAATCTGTAGTGATTGTCATTTTCTTATCAGTGACTGTTTCTGTGAGTAAAAACCTCTCTTCTTATTGTAGCTGGGTCATGTGACCAACTCCCTGACCTCCAACTGACCCAGGACAGAAAGCCAGTCACTGCTCTATTCATTCCTATGGGAGCCTCACTTTCAGTCTCATAGGAATACATAGAGAATTAGACTTCCTGTCCACACATAAGTCTCTGTGTGAGTTGGTGGGTCTAATTGCTGGTCACATGACACAGATAAGAAACTTCAGGATGATATAAGTCAAAAATGACATTCACTACAGATTATATCATGTACATTTCTAGTAGGACATGGAATAAAATTTTTGTCGGGAGTTCTTCTTTAAAGGGTTATTCTCATTTTAGACAATGGGGGCATATCGCTAGGATATGCCCCCATTGTCTTATAGGTGCGGGTCCCACCGCGGGTCCCACCTATATCCAGAACGGAGCCCCCGAACTGAATGAGGGCGCACTGCGCATGCGCAGCCGCCCTCCATTCATTTCTATGGGGCCGCCAAAAATAGCCGAGCGCTGGCTCGGCTACTTCCGTCGGCTCCATAGAAATGAATGGGAGCGGTGGCCGCGCTGCGCTCCCATTCATTCCTATGAGCGCAGTCGGGAGACCCCGGGGTCCTCCAGGCGCAGCGCTCCCCGCTCCGTTCTGGATATAGGTGCGGGTCCCAGCGTTGGGACCCGCACCTATAAGACAATGGGGGCATATCCTAGCGATATGCCCCCATTGTCTAAGATGAGAATACCCCTTTGACTACTTGTGTTCACCATGTAATAACAATTCTGGAGCATTTAGTCTTACGGCTCTGTGTTGTGCCATTACTTTATTATTCCTGCTAGAAGTTCTGAATGAATTACTAGCCATTAACAATAAAGGTCCAGATGGGTGTTACCAGTTGGGGTTGTGTCACTGCACTGTCTGACACAGCCAGCACTGATTCAATAGTGTGACTGGTAACACCCATCTGGACCTTCATTGTAAACTTCTAGCAGGAATAATAAAGGAATGACAGGACAAAGAGTCTTAAGAATAGATGTTTCAAAATTGTTATTACATGGGGAATGCAAGTACTTATTAAAATAGACATGTCAGGTGAGTGGATGGGTCCTCCTTAAGCTGGCCACATTAGATTAATGGTAGCCAAACCTGCTAATTTCTGTGGGCCCAGCAAAACACCTAATGAAGTTTTAATATATGCAAATGAGCCTCTAGGAGCAACGGGGGCGTTACCATTACACCTAGAGGTTCTGCTCCTTCTGCACTTTGACAGGGTCAGGTGTGATGGTGTTTTCTTTGTCTGGCCCTGTCAATCAAAGTGCAGAGGGTGCCAAAGTTGCAGAGAGAGCAGAGCCCCTAGGTGTAATGGTAACGCCCCCGTTGCTCCTGGAGCTCATTTGCATATATTATAACTTCATTTTCCTCAGCAATGTGGGCACATATGAACATGGGATCAACACAGATGTCTTCAGCTGCCAAGTGCACATGTAACAGATCAGCCAGTGTCATAGGTACAAAACTGCTGACAGATGGACTTTAAGGATATATTTATTCATTTATTACACTCTTCTAATGTCGTGTTTTTGCACTTTTTAGGACTGTTGAGCACATGGACTGTGAAAGACCACATTAAGCACTCACGAGGCCGCCTGTATCATCCTTTAGTCTCACTTTTTACCTTTCCTAACAATAATGTGGTTCTAAACATCCCAAATCTTGTAAACTTCCCAATATATGATCCAGAAATTGGGCGTTGACAGGCGTTGCTGGTGACTCCGGACTCTTTCCGTCTATAGACAATGAGCGCCTTCCTGCAGTTTACACGGAGACATCTCTGGGTGACAAATGTGACGATTTACGGCTCTCTTTTTGCATCGGCGGATATTGTGCAGCAGAAACTCTCTAAAGGACCAAACGAGCAGCTAGACTGGAAGCAGACCGCCAAGGTCGGCCTGGTGGGCTTCTGCTTTCACGCCAATTTTAATTTTTTTTGGCTACGATTTATAGAAAGGGCCTTTCCAGGATCAGCTCCGAAGAATGTCATAAGGAAAGTGGCTTGCGACCAGTTAATGGCTGCGCCCATCACCATCAGCGCCTTCTACACAGGTAATCTCTTACAACTATGTGCAAAATGTTAAAGGGATTTTTGGGGATTTTTATTTTATTTTTTTATTAGTAGATTGTAATGTACATTCTTTTAAGGAAGACCCGTCCCCGCTCCTGACATGTCTGCTTCAGTAACTAGAGCATCCCCTGTGTCATAACAGTTCTGGAGCATCTATTGTCATGACTTTATGATGTGCCATTCCTCTATTATTCCTGCTATAAGTTATAAATGAATTACTAACAGCTTGCAGTGAGATCCAGATGGGAGATGACAGTTGGGGGTGTGTCCCTGCCCAGTCATGACATTATCCAATCAGTGCTGCTGTGTCAGACTATGCAGACTATACACCCCCTACTGGTAATAATATTTCAGTCATAACCTCTGGATATATCAGGACCTGTTTCTCCGGGAATTAAAGGGGTATTCCCCGATGATACTGCTATTTTAGCAGAAGTTTACTTTCATATAAAATGACCTTTTGTTTTATAGGTTTAAGTCTTCTGGATGGAGATGAGGACATCTTTAAAAACCTTAGAGAGAAATTTCTGCCAACTTATAAGGTAGGTAGTTTTTAAAGGAGTTGTCATAGAAAAACATGGCTGCTTTCTTCCATGATCAGCAACGGACCAGCACCGTGGACCATAAGGAATCTTTAGTCTGGGGATGACTCGTTGACTTGTATGAGAGAGTGTTGTGGGCATGCTCTATGAACTTTGCAGGGAGGAGGAGGTAAGCTATAACATCAGTTATTGTGAATGGAGGATCTTGTGGCATATATACAGTGGAGGAAATAAGTATTTGATCCCCCACTGACTTTAAAAGTTTTAATACAAAAAAATAAATGAAACGTCTCATAATTTTATGCCAACTTTATTTTACAGTGCCACCTAGAATATCAAAAGAAAAACGGAGAAAATTACATGAAATGAGAAATAAAAAATAATTTTCATTTCTTTGAGGGAAATAAGTATTTGATCCCCTAGGAAAACATCATTTAATACTTGGTGGCAAAACCCTTGTTGGCAAGCCCAGCAGTCAGACGTTTCTTATAGTTTGTTATAAGGTTTGCACACACTTCAGGAGTAATTTTGGCCCACTCCTCTCTGCAAATCATCTCCATATCCTTAAGGTTTTTAGGCATGCATTTGGAAACGTGAAGCTTCAGCTCTCTCCATAGATTTTCGATGAGATTGAGGTCAGGAGACTGGCTAGGCCATTCCATGACCTTGATATGCTTCTTATGGAGCCACTCCTTTGTTTCCTTGACTGTATGTTTTGGGTCGTTGTCATGCTGAAAGACCCATCCACGACCCATTTTCAGTGCCCTGGCGGAGGCAAGGAGGTTGTCACCCAGGATTTTGCGATACATGGCCCCGTTCATCTTCCCGTCAATGCGGTGAAGTTGGCCTGTGCCCTTAGAAGAAAAACACCCCCAAAACATAATACTTCCACCACCATGCTTGACGGTGGGGATGGTATTCCTAGGGTCATATTCTGTATTTTTCTTCCTCCAAACACCTCGAGTTGAGTTGAGGCCAAAGAGCTCAATTTTGGTCTCATCTGACCACAGCACCTTCTCCCAGTCTCTCTCGGAGTCATTAATATGTTCATTGGCAAACTTGAGGCGGGCCTGGACGTGAGGCTTCTTGAGCAGAGGAACCTTGCGTGCACTGCAGGATTTTAAACCATTATGTCTCAGTGTATTACCAATGGTTTTTTTGGAGACTGTGGTCCCAGCTGCCTTGAGATCATTACTCAGCTCCTTCCGTGTAGTTCTTGGCTGATTTTTAGCCTTTCTCATGATCGAGACTCCACGAGGTGATATCTTGCATGGAGCTCCAGGCCTGGGTCGATTGACAGTAATGTTGTACTTCTTCCACTTCAGAATAATTGCACCAACAGTTGTCACCTTCTCATCCAGCTTCTTACTTATGGCTTTGTAGCCCATTCCAGCCTTGTGTAGGTCAACAATTTTGTCCCTGACATCTTTAGACAGCTCTTTAGTCTTGCCCATGGTGGAGATGTTGGAGTGTCACTGAGACTCTTGGCAGGTGGCCTTTTATACAGGTGACAATTTGGGACAGGTGTCTCTCATCCAGGTAATGACTTCACTGTGATTAGGGTGTGTCAGTGGTCTGTGGGAGCCAACATTAGTCATGGTTTTACTAGGGGATCAAATACTTATTTCCCTCAAAGAAATGCAAATTATTTTTTATTTCTCATTTCATGTAATTTTTTTCGTTTTTCTTTTGATATTCTATGTGGCACTGTTAAAATAAAGCTGGCATAAAATTATGAGACGTTTCAAGTCAGTGGGGGATCAACTACTTATTTCCTCCACTGTATATATATTCTCCATCATTGTAATCCAGTCTGTGATGACAGTGAGATGACTGCTGAGAAGTGGTCTGTACAGAACAGGAAGTTTCAGCCTATTATGAGGCTCAGTGTGAAAACTGCAAGATTTGTGGATTTTTTTTTTTTAAATACAGATCGTGGCATGGAGACTAAAAAAAACACAAGAAAATATTTTTTATATGTATTTAGAATAAAAACATTCCTGTTAAGCAGTGTATTGTGTAATGTAGGTCATTTACTAGAATATGTGCAAAAATTCAGTATTGCTGTATAATAGATATTTTTTTTTCTATCTATTTACAGACTGGAGTGTTATGCTGGTCCGTGTTTCAGGTAAGTTGTCATTGATCAGGTTTGGCCTCTCACACTATGCAAATATACTGTGTGTTTATAAGGCTGTCGGGTGATGGAGATCAGGGCAGCACCCCCTTTTGGAGAAAGGTGCAGGTCTCAGAGGTGGATATGCCGTATATTTGTAAAATGGTAATATCCCTTTAAAACAAGGATTGAGGTATGTGTATATACACACATATATATCTATCTCTGTATATATCTCTTTCTCTCTCTCACTCTCTCTCTCTCTATAAATATATATATATATACAGTATATATAACCTTCCTTATTAAAGGATAGTCCCATTTTAGAAATTTTTGGCATATCCACTTTAGAGACCTACACCCAATCCGATGTGTTCACTTCTATGGGAGTTTTATGACTCCTGTAGACGTGAATAGGAAGAGTTGGACCCCCATTCTGTACAGAGGTGGAACCCGCATCTATCAGACATTTTTGACATGTCCTGGGGCTACAATGTGTAATATGGAGGATACACCTTTAAACCTTTGATGACTTCCGGATGTTGTCTCTTTAAAGATGTTGCCCACTTACAGATGTCATTTCCCACAGCAGAGATCCGGGGCTAATGGTTGCGATCAGCGATAACGCCAATTGCAGACATTCAACCCCTCAGATGCAGTGGTCAGCTGTGACCAAAGCAGCTGAGGTTGCTTTCCCCAGGAGCGCTGTGTTCCCAGAACCCAAACGGCTTCCCCGCGCTGAGATCAGGAAAGCTATTCGTTTCTGGTGATAGGCCACAGCCTGTACGAGGCTACCAGGCACAGGTATCACATAGGCCACAGCCTGTACGAGGCTACCAGGCACAGGTATCACATAGGCCACAGCCTGTACGAGGCTACCAGGCACAGGTATCACATAGGCCACAGCCTGTACGAGGCTACCAGGCACAGGTATCACACAAAAAGTCTTATGCACTTCAAAATGGTATCAATAAAAACTATAGATCTCCCCACAAAAATGAGTTTCATAAAAAAAGTTAAAGGGGTTCTCCAAGTTAAATTTAGGTCATCAATATAGGTCATCAATATCAGATCGGCGGGGGTCTGACACCCGGCACCCCCACCGATCAGCTGTTTGAAGAGGAGGCACTGGTCGTAACGGGGGTAGTGGTGAGTAGGTGTAATTACACCTCACCGCTCCATTCATTTCAATGGGAAGAAGCGATCCTTCCCAGCATGTAAACAGTGAAGAGGAGGCAGCGCTGGTACGGCGCGCGCCTCCTCTTCAAACAGCTGATATTGATGACCTATCCTGGAGGTGTACTAATAGGACAGCGGCCATTTTATTTCTACTAATGATTGTTCCCCGGACAAAACGAGCCATTATAACTAATTGAAAGGTACCATATTTTTCGCCCAATAAGACGCATCGGCCCATAAGACGCACCTAGGTTTTAGAGGAGGACAATAAGAAAAAAATATTTTTCTATAAACCTCAGGTCGGATCACCAGCCAGACCTCAGCTAACAGTCCCAATCAGACTCCCAATGTTAATAAGACCCCAACAAGACCTCAGATCAGACCCCAATGTGAATGATCTCAGATAAGAGCCCCATGCCTCTCATCAGTCCCCATTGCCTCATATCAGCCTCATTGTCTATTTGCCCCCATTGCCTCTCATATTAGCCCCCATATGCCCTCATTGCCTCATTTCAACCCCCAGTAGCACCTATTAGCCCCCAGCATCCCCCTAGTCTCTGGTCAGCCCCAGCACCTCAGATCAGCCCCCCAGCAGCCCCAGCACCTCAGATCAGCCCCCCATTTCCTCATATTTAATAAAATAAAACCTTACCTTTCCTGCTCCTGGACGACGACGCTCTTCGTGGTCCTCCGGTGCTAATGAGCGCTTCCATAATGGAAGCGCTCATTAGCATTCGCCCCATAAGACGCAGGGGCATTTTCCCCCCCACTTTTGGGGGACAAAAATGCATCTTATGGGGCGAAAAATACGGTAATTGTGAATATATTTATTATAAAGCAATATTTAGGTACAGTGCCTACAAGTAGTATTCAACCCCCTGCAGATTTAGCTGGTGCAAATAAGTTAGAGCCTTCAAACTTCAAACAAGAGCAGGATTTATTAACAGATGCATAAATCTTACAAACCAAAAAGTTATGTTGCTCAGTTAAATTTTAATAAATTTTAAACATAAAAGTGTGGGTCAATTATTATTCAACCCCTCAAACCACCAGAATTCTGTTTGGTTCCCCTAAAGTATTAAGAAGTAGTTCAGGCACAAAGAACAATGAGCTTCACATGTTTGGATTAATTATCTGTTTTTCCAGCCTTTTCTGACTATTTAAGACCCTCCCCAAACTTGTGAACAGCACTCATACATGGTCAACATGGGAAAGACAAAGGAGCATTCCAAGGCCATCAGAGACAAGATCGTGGAGGGTCACAAGGCTGGCAAGGGGTACAAAACCCTTTCCAAGGAGTTGGGCCTACTGTTAGCCTTCCACGGCCTGGACAGCCTTTGAAAGTTTCCTCCCGTGCCGAGGCCAGGCTTGTCCGAAGAGTCAAGGCTAACCCGAGGACAACAAGGAAGGAGCTCCGGGAAGATCTCATGGCAGTGGGGACATTGGTTTCAGTCAATACCATAAGTAACGTACTCCACCGCAATGGTCTCCGTTCCAGACGAGCCCGTAAGGTACCTTTACTTTCAAAGCGTCATGTCAAGGCTCGTTTACAGTTTGCTCATGATCACTTGGAGGACTCTGAGACAGACTGGTTCAAGGTTCTCTGGTCTGATGAGACCAAGATCGAGATCTTTGGTGCCAACCACACACGTGACGTTTGGAGACTGGATGGCACTGCATACGACCCCAAGAATACCATCCCTACAGTCAAGCATGGTGGTGGCAGCATCATGCTGTGGGGCTGCTTCTCAGCCAAGGGGCCTGGCCATCTGGTCCGCATCCATGGGAAGATGGATAGCACGACCTACCTGGAGATTTTGGCCAAGAACCTCCGCTCCTCCATCAAGGATCTTAAGATGGGTCGTCATTTCATCTTCCAACAAGACAACGACCCAAAGCACACAGCCAAGAAAACCAAGGCCTGGTTCAAGAGGGAAAAAATCAAGGTGTTGCAGTGGCCTAGTCAGTCTCCTGACCTTAACCCAATTGAAAACTTGTGGAAGGAGCTCAAGATTAAAGTCCACATGAGACACCCAAAGAACCTAGATAACTTGGAGAAGATCTGCATGGAGGAGTGGGCCAAGATAACTCCAGAGACCTGTGCCGGCCTGATCAGGTCTTATAAAAGACGATTATTAGCTGTAATTGCAAACAAGGGTTATTCCACAAAATATTAAACCTAGGGGTTTAATAATAATTGACCCACACTTTTATGTTTAAAATTTATTAAAATTTAACTGAGCAACATAACTTTTTGGTTTGTAAGATTTATGCGTCTATTAATAAATCCTGCTCTTGTTTGAAGTTTGAAGGCTCTAACTTATTTGCATCTTATCAAACCAGCTAAATCTGCAGGGGGTTGAATACTACTTGTAGGCACTGTATCTTCATTTTCTACATTCCCGGAGAACCCCTTTAAAGGGGTTTTCCCATCTTGGACAATGGGGGCATATTGCTGGGATATGCCCCCATTGTCTTATAGGTGCGGGTCCCACCGCTGGGACCTGCACCTATATTGAGAACGGAGCCCCTAAAGAGAAGGTGCGCCCTCCTTCTCTTTTGGGGCTCCGTTCTCAATATAGGTGCGGGTCCCAGCGGTGGGACCCGCACCTATAAGACAATGGGGGCATATCCCAGCGATATGCCCCCATTGTCCAAGATGGGAAAACCCCTTTAAGGGTTTAACAATATATTTTCCGCAGCAGAATTGCGTGCAGTAATTTTATAGTAGCAGCTGGTGAATGACACTGAAAAAAAATCACCTCCACATGCTGAAATCTATAGCGGGAACTGACCCCAGTGGATTTAAAATATACAGTAAGGCCTTATGCACACAGCCATGGCCATATTGCAGGCCGCAAACAGCGGGTCCAAAATTTACGGGCATCGGCCGTGTGCATCCCGCATCACGGATGCGGACCCATTCACATCATGGATACGGAACGGAGTGCTTCCATGGGGTTTCTCTCCATGCCTCGAACCGCGAAAAACTAATGCATGCACTACTTGTTTGCGCTGTGGACGGACCACAGACCCATTCAAGTGAGTGGTTCTGGATCCGTCTGCAGAATCCGCACGGATGATGCCCAATGCACGGAACGGTCGATCAATGGCCGTGTGCATGAGGCCTAACTGCAATGCATAGAGTGAAATCTGCAGAAAATCTGCCCGGTGTGGCCACAGCCGTACAGTACTGTTCATGACAGTTTCCTGCTTACATTTTCAGACCATAAACTTCAGCATTATACCTCCTGTGATAAGGACGGCCTACATTGGGGTGTGCGCCTTTCTGTGGACCACCTTCCTCTGCTATATCCGTAACCGAGACATTGATCAGGTGACCACAAGGCTCCTTCAGACCATCCCAATAATCGGCAATAAAGTGACCCATGAAACGGGCAAAGAAAAGGGAGAAAAAGAGGAATAAATGCTGCTGAACCTGTGGATTCCATACATGGTCCCTCACGTCCACATCCAACATGTCCCAGTGTGAACAGCATCCTTCTGAGAAAACGCCAGTCTCCAAAGTCTGCAGTTGTCCGACTGATCCCCAAGATGAGCAACTCTTCCTGCCCACACAGAGCATCGTCTGCCATAATTTAGAGGCACAGATATCCTTAAAGGGCTTTTGTCATGACTAATGTAAAAAATGGAAATCAGACATCATATTGTACATGACAACCTCTTTCTAAGGGCCCTTTCACACGACCACGCCCTTTCATACGAGTGTGTACAGTGTATCACTGTACAGCGGCGGCCTCAGGAAGCGCACGGCGTCATAGCAACCAATGACGCCGTGCGCTCCTGCCCTCAGAAGGAGCACGGTCCGGGTTTCCACGGACCGTCCCGGACCGTGCTCCACGGTCGTGTGAAAGGGCCCTAACAAAGCTAGAACCGGCCCTGTACCTCACATGGATCCAGAGCTCTCCCCCCAGTCATTGCTCTGCTAGATTTATATCAAGCTGACAGTTCAAGGGGAGTGTGTTTTCTGCTGCAGCTAAGGGGGCGTGTCCATGCTCTCCCTATCACAGCTCAGGAGGCGTGTCCATGCTCTCCCTATCACAGCTCAGGAGGCGTGTCCATGCTCTCCCTAGTACAGCTCAGGAGGCGTGCCCATGCTCTCCCTACGGTAGTACAGCTCAGGAGGCGTGCCCATGCTCTCCCTATTACAGCTAAGGAGGCAGATGAAGGAGGAAACTGAGCATGAGCGGCCATCTCAGTGAGCAGGACAAAGCAATAAGAAAAAGAACAAACAGCAGGTGGCACTATACAGATATATTTTATTGAATAACTCAATGGCTATACTTAATTTTTAATTACAAAAGTATTCAGACCCAGATGCTGGTTTAAAAGCTGTAGAATATTTTCTGTAGGACAACCCGTTTAACAGATGTAGTGCCTCCACGAAACACTTTGCAAATTATTCCCCAAAACTGTGAATTAAAGAGAACCAGTCCACTCTCCTGACATGTCTGTTTTAGTTAAAAAAAAAAAAATCCCCCCATGAAATAACAATTATGGAGCATCTTTACTTAGAACGCTACATTGTGCAGTCCCTCTGTTATTCCTCCTGGAAATATAAGTATACATTGACAACTGGGTATTACTATTCTCCTTGTTTAAGGGTTAAACTGTCTCATACTGTCAGCACTGATTGGACAGTGTCAGACTGTGTAGAGAACACCCCCTCCCCCCTGGTAACACCAAGGGGGAGATTTATCAAAAGTGGAGTAAAGTAGAACTGGCTTAGTTTCCTATAGCAACCAATCAGATTCCACCTTTCATTTTTCAGAGCCTCAACTAAGCCAGTTTTGATAAATCTGTCCTCTATTTTTCAATTTATTAGTAAATTTCTAGGAGGAATAACAGAGCAATTGCGCAATGCAGAGTTGGTCAAGAATTGTTTTTCTTGGGAGATTATTTCCTAAAACGGACATGTCAGAATAAGAGACAGGTTTTTTTAAGGCCATCCACAAGACGCCCGAAGCTTACTTTTTGAAGGATCTTTTCTAACCGGTCCGTGGGAATGTATTTCTTTTTTACAAGGTTGCACTAGAAGTGCTGAGGAATTTGTACTAGCTGTTCAGTTTTATTGTATGTTTCTCATAATAGTTTTACGCTGTGGAGCGCACATGTGGAATGTCAGCAGCCATGATGGACTGGTACATTGTTACGGTTTACATATATTGTACAATTAAAAATTACAGTGGTTTTTTTCAGAGCTAATATGAACCTTCTATTAAACAACTTTTCAAAAAAATCTGATCGTCGTACACTTTCATTTTTAGGGAATTTTTGCACTTTGTGTTATAAGGAATTGTTTTAGTGTAAAACTAGTTAACCCCTTCTACCCCGGGCCTGTTTTCACCTCAAATCCCAGGCCATTTTTTGCTAATCTGACATGTGTCACTTTATGTGGTAATCACTTTAGAACGCTTTTACTTATCCAGGCCATTCTGAAACTGTTTTCTCATCACATATTGTGCTTCACGATAGTAGTAAATTTGTGGCAAAATATTTCATTTTTATTTATAAAAAAAAATACCAGATTTAGCAAAAATTTTGAAAAATTTCAATTTCTCTACTTTCAAAATACATAGTAATACCTCCAAAAGTAGTTATTATTTTACATTCCCCATATGTCTACTTTATGTTGGCGTCATTTTATAAATGTCATTTTACTTTTTTAGGACGTTAGAGGGCTTAGAAGTTTAGAAGCCATTTTTCAAATTTTCAACAAAATTTCCAAAATCATTTTTTTAAGCACCAAAAGTGATTTTGAGGGGCTTACGTAATAGAAATCACCCATAAATGACCTAATTTTAAAAACTACACCCCTCAAATTATTTAAAACTGACGTTACAAACTTGTTAACCCTTTATGTGTTCTACAAGAATTAAAGAAAAATAGAGGTGAAATTTCAAAATTTCATTTTTCATGTTAATCAATTTTTTCTTCCAACACAGCAAGGATTAACAGCAAACTAAACCTCAATATACATTACTCTGATTCTGCAGTTTACAGAAATACCCCATATGTGGTGGTAAACGTCTCTATGGGTTTGTGGCAGTGGTCAGAAAGAAGGGAACCCCATACGGATTTTGGAGGCAGATTTTGCTAGAATAGTTTTTAAGCATCATTTTGTAATTGAGAGACCCTGACGTACCCCTACAGTGGAAACCCTCAAAAAGTGAACCCATTTTGGAAACTACACCCTTCAAAGAATATATTAAGGGGGGTACTGACCACTTTGACCCCCTAAGCGTTTTACGAAATTTGGAAACACTTGGCTGTGAAAATGAAAAGTTTCATTTCTTCTAATAAAATGTTGCTTTAGCCCCAAATTGTTCATTTTCACAAGTGCTAACAGGAGAAAAAGCACCCCATAATTTGTGACCCATTTTCTCCTGAATACAGCAACACCCCATATGTGGTGGTAAACTGCTGTGGGAACGCATGGCAGGACTCGGAACGGAAGGAGCGCCATATGGATTTTGCAGCACAGATTTTGATGGATTGTTTTGCGGGTGCCATTGGCTGTTTTGCCATAGTTTTAAAATTTTTTACAGCATTCACCTGGGGGGCCATCTCATGTGATATTTTTATAGAGCAGGTTGTTACCGACGTGGCGATACCCAATATGTCTAACATTTTTATTTTTGTTAAGTTTTACACATTAGATACATTTTTGAACAGAATAAAAAAACAATTTGTGTTGCCATTTTTGGAGAGCCCTTATTTTTTTATTTTTTGGGCGATTGTCTTAGGTAGAGTCTCATTTTTTGCAAGACGAGCTGATGGTTTGATTGGTTTTATTTTGGGGTAAATACGCCTTTTTGACCTGCTATTACACTTTTTGTGAGGGAAGGTGACCAAAAATGGCTGTTTCAGCACAGTTTTTTTTTTTTTACTGCGTTCATCTGGCGGGATATTTTAGTCGGTCGATACGGACGCGGTGTTACCTAATGTGACTACTTTTCATCCCTTTTTTTTACAATTTTTTTAAACTTTATTTTGGGAAAAGGGCGTTTTTTGTTGTTTATTTTACTTGAAACTTTTTTTTTTAAACCTTATTTTTTACCTTTTTTTCACACTTTTTTTTTAACTTTTGGGGGTCTGGTCCCCTTTACAATGCATTACAATACTTCTGTATTGTAATGCATTGGCTGTAGGTGTATTACACACAGTAATACACTTACAGCCTGCTTCCTGTGAGATCCAGGGGGCTGGATCTCACAGGCTTCCGTAGAAGGCAGCCACGACACCTAAGGAGGGCATCGGGCTGCCTTCTCTGCCATCGGGTCCCCGTCACAGCAGCGCGGGGACCCGATGGACTCCCTTTCCTGCCGCCCGCATCGCATGTGCCGCGGTCAGCGCTGACCGCGGCACATCGATGGTTAATGCGCCGGCATCGGTGTTTTCACCGATGCTGAGGCATACAGCAGGGGTTCCGACTACTGGGCACAGCCGGTCCCCCGCAGCTGATCGGGCGGGCGCAGCTCCTGGGAAGAGGCGGCCATCTTGGATGGTGGAAGAGGAGCCTGGGAATTGGTGCATCTTCAAGTGAAAGATCAAAAGAAGGTCACCAGGTAAGTGTTTTGTTCATTCCCCATTTAATTTTTTTTCTGGAACCAGAGGGAGTCTGTCACCCGTTTTCATCAATATAACTAAGAGCACTGCCCCATAGAAGATTGCAGACACATCATAGACATACCTGTGTGCACTTTGTGCCTTTATACCATGTCCAGGAAAAGCACTTTTATTCTGCTGTAAAACAGCTCCCAAGTGCCCAGCTCTGCTGCTGCAAGTGCCCAAAGCAAACCAGACCGAAGAGGGGAGGACTGCTTTAGCTGCTTATATCTTGGGACTGGTACCAGCTAGAAATCCAACCTTTCCGGTCCAACCTTTCAAACGATACCAGAATCATTGCATTATATCCACTATATCAGAAGATATAGCCATTAGAAATCGAGTCAGGAGTGAAAGCTGTTTTTACTTTCACTTTCAGCTGGGCACTTAGGAGCTGTTTTCTAGCAGAATAAAAGTGCTTTTCCTGGATGTGGAATAAAGGCACAAAGTGCACACAGGTATGTCTGGGATGTGTCTGCAATCTTCTGTGGGGCACTGCCCTTAGTTATATTGGTGAAAATAAGGTGACAGCCTCCCTTTAAAGAATTTGTGCTACAGAAACCACTTATTGCCTATCCACATGATGTGCACTGCCAGTCCATTCAGCTCTATGGGAATGCCTTAGAGAAGCAGAGCACAGCAATCCAATATTTTTGCACAATTTATGACCGGCGTGCCACTAGGGGACTTTGGGACCGCCATTCTTCACAGGTAGGATGTGATAGAAGGATCCCGGCTGCCATGACAGGTATTTTGTATCCCCAATGATTACGTTTGCAGGGAGCTGATCGGAGGACCCCTCTTTCTGACCCCCCTGATGCCGCAGTTCCTATTGATCAGTCCTGGCAGCAGCTTCATCCACTATAAAGACAGCAGGTGACAGTTCTTCGCACGGAACATCATGATGTCATGAAGGCTGTGATGTCATAAAAGTTGTGATGTCATAGGTGTTCCAAAATAAATGTATTACAGATATCATCTTACAGAAACCATCAGCTTCATGCGCCATGGCCGCGTGCTTTATGCTCATCCTTTTAGCCAGTGTCATCACACCGACC
Organism: Rhinella marina; assembly: GCA_900303285.1. NCBI lineage: Eukaryota > Metazoa > Chordata > Amphibia > Anura > Bufonidae > Rhinella > Rhinella marina. The sequence goes on from ONZH01002225.1 coordinate 275,270, forward strand.
TCCGGCTGCTTTCAATGTAATTCCAAAATAGTGGATTTATTAGGAAAGATCAGGACAGAAGCGCTTCCCCTCCAGTTTCGAGAGAGCAAACTGCGGAACCGGTGTGACAGACTGGTGAAGGGAATGGCCGGCAATTTCTTTAAAGACTATGCTGTAAAACACTTCACCGGCATAATGGGTAGGTGTCATTAAAGGGATTGTCTCACTTCAGTAAGTTACATTTATCATGTAGAGGAAGTTAATACAAGCCACTTAGTAATGTATTGTTATAGAGATGAGCGAGCATGCTTGGCAGAGCATGCTCGAGTGCCATTTTTGCGTATTTGCGTACGCATTTTAAAATTCCTACGCTATTCATACGCATATTTTAATCTATACGCAAATGCGTACAAATTGCGTACGAATAGCGTACAAATTCAATTTGTACGCTATTCGTACGCAATTCGTACGCATTTGCGTATAGATTAAAATATGCGTATGAATAGCGTAGGAATTTTAAAATGCATACGCAAAAATGGCACTCGAGCATGCTCGCTCATCTCTAGTTATTATCCATATTGCCTCCTTTGCTGGCTGGATTCATTTTCCATCACATTATACATTGCTCGTTTCCATGGTTACAGACCACCCCGCAATCCATCAGTGGTGGTCGTGCTTGCACACTATAAGAAAAAGCGCTGGCCTCTCTGATGGCTGGGACCATGGGAGCCCAGATAGGCTAGTGCTTTCTCCTATATTGTGCAAGCACGACCACCAGTGATGGATTGCAGGGTGGTATGTAACCATGGAAACGAGCAGTGTATAATGTGATGGAAAAATGAATCCAACCAGCAAAGGAAGCAATATGGATAATAACAATACATTAGTAAGTGCCTTGTATTAACTTTCTCTACATCATAAATGCCATTTACTGAAGTCAGAATACCTTATTATAGGTTTCTGCATTAGATACAATGTATCCATGGATAGGGCCTCATGCACGCAAACGTAGTTTCGTTCGGCGTCTGCTACGCATTTTTTCTTTGCGGATCACACATGGATCCCTTCATTTCTATGGGTCTGCGAAAAATGCAGAGAGCACACGGATGTCTTCCAAGTGCCATCCGCATCCACATGGCCATTCCGCAAATTTTACAACATGTCCTACTCTTGTCCATTTTGTGTCACTCTTCTGGTCCATCAAGAAAACTGGAGCTCAGTGTTGGACCTGGAACACCTTGAAAAGGTGACGGTATTTTTTTAATTTTACACAGCGCCCGGCCACTAAGAACTTATTTCTTTACTCGCAGACAACCCCTTAAAATAGTCTTTATGTTAAAGGGGTTATGCCACAAGTAATAAAAATTAGACATCATATAGGACATGACAATCTCTTTCTAACAAAGCTAGAACCAGCCCTGTACCTCACATGGATCCAGAGATCTCCCTGTTAATTGCTCTGCTAGATTGATATCAAGCTGACAGCTCAAGGGAGTGTCTTTTCGGCTGCAGCTAAGGGGGCGTGTCTCAGCTCTACCTATCACAGCACAGGAGGCAGTTGAAGGATGAAATTGAGCATGTGCGGCCTTCTCAGTGAGCAGGACAAAGAAATAAGAAAAAGAACAAACAGCAGGGGGCACTATACAGATACATTTTATTAAATAATTCAGTGGCTATGCTAAATTTTTAATGACATGCAATTACAAAAGTATTCAGGTCCAGGTGCTGGGTTGAAAACTGTAGAATATTTTTTGTGGGACAACCCGTTTAACTAAAGACAAAGTCTGATGGTTCCCACACACACAAGACCAGTGTGCCGGCCAGTTTTAGCAGGACGCCACGCTTGGCTAATTTGAGCATGTATGTGTATGGCCACCCTAAGTAAAGACGTGATGCATGAGTAGCTACCTACTGTATGTATGACCACATTGTGAATAACCATACAATATAAATTCTAATAAAGCGCCAGTTACACAGTATACTTACTGATTCTCTGCAGAAATCCATCATTATAACGGGCTGGTTCATCACATTCTGGCAGAAGGACAAACACTTCTTCACTCCAAGGAGAAAGGTATGCACATGGTGGAGATCCTAATAGACCTTCTCATTCTGAACCCATCTCCATGTCTCTGGAATGTCTACTTATTTTAGGAATTCAACCAAAAATCTCATGACTAGAGTATTGCAGATGTGCCAGGATTCCCTTAAAGGGGTTTTCCCATAACATACAATGGAGCATATCGCTAGGATATGCCTCCATTGTCTATGATGGGAATACCTCTTTAACCTGTACCCCATATAAACACTGACTCCACGTGGCGGTGGAGAGATATAGGCCACAGAAGCCAGCTGCATCGGGGGTTGACAAATATGTCAAGATACCGCAACCATTGGTTCTACAGAACCTGTTCCCAGGGACCACTTTGCAGTGGGAACCACCAGCAAAACCTTCTTCCATGACAGGGGTCTCATACCCCCAATGGATCCCAACCCCTTCACTAAGTGCCATGCAAGACCTCCTCCCTTCCAGCTGCACAAACCTAGCACCATACACTGGCATTTCAGACTAAAAGGGCGGCTGGGCAGGTTGTTCTTCAGGTCTGGGCCAACCTTGAAAGAAAGACCCCTACCTCACAGACCTCTTAATAAAGGTACCATCACCCCCCCCCCCCCTCCTTATCTAACTCCATTTATCCCTTCTCTCCTTAGCACAACTCAGAAGGAGTATCCTTTCTGATGCAGCTCTCTCCCTGTCAGAGTTGAAGGGGTGTGTCCTTTCTCAGGGGGTAAATAATTTCTGCTGCAGCTCTCTCACTATCACAGCTTAGGAGGCATATCCTTTCTGCTGCAGTTCTCTCCCTACAACTGTCACAGCTTCTAACAGTGGATATGGCTGGTGGAAGTTAAAGGATGGAACTGGGCATGTGCGACCACCTCAGCGATGTTACTGAAGCTGATGGAGAAATAAAGCAAAGAACAAAAAGCAGGTGGCGCTATACAGACACATTTTATTGAATAACTCAGTGGCTATACTACATTTTTAATTACATGCAATTACAAAAGTATTCAGATCCAGGTGCTGGGTTGAAAACTGTAGAATATTTTTTGTGGGACAACCCCTTTATAGGGAGCAGGGGAAAAAATACTAAAAGTGGCCCTGTTTTGTAGTCGGGTCCAAATTGATGGAAGGCAGGGCCAGCAATACCATATTGGGGCACATTATACCACCCCAACAGAGTCAAATACTACAATCCATCACAAAATACTGCCAGCAGCACAAGATACATCCTTAAAAACTTCCACTGGCCGGCATTGAGGAGGATTCAGGTGGCCCCCTGGGCATCAGCCCCCCCGGGAAATTTCCCTGTAAGGTCTATGGCCAATCCACCTCTGATAGGGAGTCTGTCAGCAATTTTGACACCCTGAAACTTCTGACAGAGGTAGATACCTCAATGGGTGCTCATGCATCTTGCATGACTGAGGAGGTATTAATGACCCCAGCAGGGGCGTAGCTATAGGGGATGCAGAGGTAGCATTCGCTACCGGTCCCAGGAGCCTGAGGGGGCCCAAAGATCCTTGTGCAGCATACTGTGATTGCGAGTGCCATGGGGACAGTCTTGGGCTCTTGGCACTGAAGACTTCCCTTTAATTTAGGACACTTTTCTAAAAGTAATTGAATATACTCATATGTAATGGTAACGAGTTAATACAGTCTTATTCCAATGACCGCAATGTGGACATGTTATGGTGTTCGTATTACAGCCAAATATCCCTGCCCGACTTGGGGTTTGGGAGTCGGACCCTCGCTGATCAGATATTGAAAACCTATCCTGGGGACACTGACACTGCAAAACCCCTGTGAAGGGAGCGTGTCACCAGAATATTCACTGATAAACCAGTCAAAATACTTTTAATCGATATGCAAATAAGCCATTAGGTGCACCAAGGACAGGCCCATGCTACTCTGTGCACCCTTGCTTCCTCTGGCAGCCCCTCCCTCTCTGTTTTCATTGACAGAGCAGGTGAGATGACTATGCAGGTACCTAAATCTGTCAATCAAGGAGGGGGGGGTGGCTGGAGAAGGAACCAAGGGTGCACAGAGAGGCTTGGGCCCGCCCTCCAGGCACCCACCTGTATTGGTAGATATATATATATATATATATATATATAATGACGCAAAAAATATATATATATATTCATGAATGCAGTATATTATATATGATGACTAATAAATTAATGGTTTTTCACCTCTTTTTTTAGACCAAAATTTTCTGGATGCTGTCGTGATATTTCGAAACCAAACAATGATGAAGTTTAAGCAATCTCTTAAGGTTTACTATGAAAAAGGTATCATATATGGGCAAAGGGGGTTGGTAGGCCACCCTCTCGGCTCCTTCGCTCCCCGGCCTCAGCTGCCTCACTCAGTTTACCTGCTGTCAACACCCAATTTGACGCCGCTGCAGCCAATGACTGACCTGGCCCCCCTTACATCATGCCACCTAGTTATGTGATGCAAGGAGCCAGGTCACAGCTGCAGCAGCGTCAAAGCGGATATTGACAGTGGGGGATCTGAGCGAGGCAGCCAAGAACAGGGAGTGAAGGAGCCAGGATCCAGAGGCAAGGAGCAGGTAAGTATGTCTCCCTTTGCAGGTCCCAAAAAAAACCCCAAAAGATGGCCAACTCTTCTAACATTTAAAGGGGTATTGTGGTTTCTGGATATAAATGAGATTCTTTGAAACACTGGGAAATAATTTAAGCTTCCAATACAATTTTTGCACCAGTTTATCACGGTTGTCGTTCAGTAAGGACTCTTATTGTTGGTGTTGTCCTGGTCATGTGATGGGCCTACAGGTGCAGGACTGGTTACATTTAGTGTGAATTCACTGTTTCATTCATATGAAAGAAATGTTTACTGCAAAAAAACAGAAACACGTTCAAATAAATGAATAAATTAAATATAGCTCCAAAAATTTCTGTTAAAAAAATCTATCATGTGTGAATTCTCCCTTCGGCTGAGAATTTTTGTAGCACTTTTGATTGATTTCAAGTGACGACAGTAGTCCAAAACAGTACATTGTCTTGTATGCAATCTTGTACAACACTACAGCTGTCACTTGAGAGTTAAAATCAATCAAAAGTTCTACAAAAAGTCTATGTGAAGCCTCAGTCCTACAGTACGCTTATCACAGCTGGGTCTTCTAATGTGCAGTGAGCCCAGGAGAGGATAGGAAGAGGACTCATAGTAACAATAATGGAGGTTGTAGTTATTCACTCTGTCGTTCCGCTAGCCCATGCAGTGATCGAAAAGGATGTCCTTTTTGACGGCCAGGAAGGCCAAAGAAAAAAAAAAAACATTGCAGATCCAAAGAGTAAAATAAATACACCATATTTTATTGGACAAACAAACACACTCATTGATTGTAAGGTGCAAGGCAGGGTCCCTTGGCAGCTGCAGATGTCGGTGCAGTGTAAAAGTGAAGGTAAAAAGGGCAAGTTATCTGCAAACAATTCTTTACTGAAAGTTCAGCATGCATGGACTGGCAGATGTTTCATAAGCGCAATTTTTACAATTTACTCCCAGAATGAGCAGGGAGAAATGGATAAAATACAAGTTAGGGCTCATGCACACAAATTTTATTTTCTTTCCCTGTCCGTTCCGGGTTTTTTTTGCGGACCATATGCGGAACCATTCATTTCAATTTCCGTTTCCATATGTCCGTTCCACAAAAGAATAGAACATGTCCTATTATTGTCCGCATTAAGGAAAAGGATATGACTGTTCTATTAGGGACCAGCTGTTCCGTTCCGCAAAATACGGAATGCAAACGGACATCATCTGTATTTTTTGCGGATCCGTTTTTTGCAAACTGCAAAATACATAAGGTCGTGTGCATGAGCCCTTATAGTGAGTCTTTTCCCACAAAGCTATATATCAATCAGATCAGCTCCTTCAGATCGACCTTTCATTGTCACAATGCGTTTTTCACTGATGGTTGCTAAGAGATGTTGTTTGTAAACCTTCAGTTTTTTTATCACGCGCGTGCGAAATGCATCTATACGCATCGCACCTGCGCGGAAAAAAATGATCGAACGGATTGGTGCGAGTTTTCCGGAACTCACCCTGAACGCATCCAGACTGAATCCGTGGCGCTCGTGTGAAAGGGGCCTTAGTGTATGAATTAGGATATCTTGAGATCAGAGAACCACATACAGATGATATTTGCTCAGTTTTGCGTTATAATTATTATGTAGAATGACAAACTGTGGTAATTTCTATATTTTCTCCTTTTCTTTGCAGCTTGTTCGCCCAGTGAATGTGGTGAGTGTTTAAACTACCATTTGCCTTTGATTTAGAAATGACTGAATGTAAAAACCCCTTTAGTAATTGCAGAGACGTTTAAGACTTTATAATATAACTTTATATATTTTTATATGTTTTATACCTCCTCAGGCTGGTTAAAGATGGATGTGTTCAGCTGCAGGACATGTAAGATGGTGAAGCCGTCCTGCTTGAGTCGCCGGGCTTGCATGGGTATAAATTTTACCAGGATTTCTTGCTTCACTTATTTTCCTTTCCATATCTATCACGAAATTTGGCACACAGGTACATCAGGTGTCCGGGAAGGTTTTAGACTGAGTCTCAGCTCTCCAGGACGTACCATTCCTGAGATATTCCCAAAAAATGCATTAGCCAATAGAAGCCTGGTCACATGACCCTTATCAGCCAATAGTAGCTCGCATGCCCCTTACTCTCCACATACACACAGTTTCACATCAGATTTCCATAACAAACCAGCCATTTTTCTTCACTGCTGTAGGTCAGCTTTAAAAGGAGCAGGGAGCTGAGGATGACACTGTTAAAGGGGCAGTTGCTGTGGAGGTCAGTTAAGGGGACTCTAACCTATGGTCAGTGTTAAGGGATGGGTGCTGTAGAGGTCACTGTTAAGGGGGTGAGCCCCTGTGGAGGTCACTATCAAGAGGGTAAGGTGCTGTGGAACTCACTTTAAAGGGGTAGGCTGCTGTGAAGGTCAAAGTTAAGGGGGTGGGCTGCTGTGGAGGGCCTATTTTAAGGAGACGGGGCACTGTGGTGGAGGGGGTCAGTGTTAAGGGGTGGGGGCTGTGGAGGTTACTGTTAAGGAGGCGGGGTGCTGTAGAGGTCACTCTCGATATCTTTTAACGGCACACACACACAAACATATATACCCAGGAGAAGACGGGTCTGCTAGTTTCTTTATATTATTTGGATTGTACGATCACAATATCTACTTGAATCAAATATCCATTGGTCCATGTCCAAAGAAAGTGCCCAAGTCCCACCATTGCCAGGTTAGTTACTCGTGCAGTCCTGAAGTCCATTCGTAGTGCAGCTGCCCATTTGTGGTTGGGACTTTCGGCCAAGGCAGATGTTCGTCCATCATCATGTCAGCCAGTCACAGAGCTGCTCAGAATGCAGGGTCTTTGTAATTAGCTGAAGCACCACCCCATTCAGAGGAACTTCAAGGATGGTGCAACATTTCTGTAGGGTGAGTCAGAGGAACTTGCAGAACTAGTATGGACTAGTAAGGCTCAGCTTGAGCAGCAACCAAACTTCTGTAGTTTTTGATGGGCAACATGGCGGCATTTGTGAAGGGGAAAGGAGAAACTGGTTAAATCCTATTGGTGATCCATGGCCTATGTCACAGGGGGAGGTGACTTCTCCATCTGTCATCACCAATAGGCTAGTTTCTTCTTCTTCCTCCCGAAACAACGGTTGTCGATGTTGCCATAGTTTCTCAAGGGTGAAGCCAAAAGCCAAATTGCCTATTGGTGATGGCAATGGTGGCAGACACAGCAGGTGCCTCTCTTTTTCCTGTGCATTGGGACATCATCAGTTGGCATGTACACTATTGGGGGTGATCTGCCTCCTTCCCTTCGAGGTACCCTTGCAGCTGAACTGGCTGTGCAGGCAGTATGTCAGACACTGATATACAGTACTGCATTTTGAATTATTGATACTGGGCGAAGAAACGGCACCTCTCCAAAAGACCACCTCTTTGACTAGACTACCTCCTATCTAGACCTCATCCTGTGTCTACTGGCCTCATTTTTGAGAGGATCCTACAATAAAAGGAAATAAGATTAAGCAATACACCCCTAAAGTGCAGTATTTTAACCTCTGTGTCCCTTCTCTTTAAAGTGGATAAGGAAAAGAGGATTTCACTTATTTTTAGAGACCAAGAAGTGAAAGCAGCGATGTTGTCGAGTGCATTGTCCACCATCGGGATTTCAGCTTTCATTCTTCTGATTGCGCTGAGCAGTTTGTGAGTGTTTTCCACTATTACCATTCAGTTATATGTCCCGTGACTATAATGTCTCACTCCTACTCCTATACTGAACATACACATTAGATTAATGTCAGCCAAACCCACTAATTCCAGAAGGGCCACCTAACCATCTAATGTGTATGGTGGGGTCCTTACTTTTGTCTGGCAGATGTCACAGGAAAGAAGCATTGAGTTATTGGGTTTCAACATACTTGATCAGTAAACTGATTTATTAAGGTGGCAACCCTTGTCCATATAGTGCATTCGGAAAGTCTTCAGACCCTTACACCTTTCTTCACAAGTTTTCCCCATCATTCTACATTCAATACCCCATAATGACAAAGTGAAAACAGAATTTAATAAATGTTTGCAGATTTATTAAAAAGGAAAAACAAAAATTTCTCATAGACATAAGTATTCAGACCCTTTGCTATGACATTTAGCTCTGAGGCCTCCCATTTCTCTTTATCATCTTTGAGATTTTTCTACACCTTGATTGGAGTCACCTGTAGTAAACTCAGTCGAATAGATATGATTTTAAAAAATACATCCCTGTCTATACAAGGTCTCACAGCTGACAATGCATATTAGAGGAAAAACCAAGCCATGAGGAGGAAGTATTTCCTGTAGAGCTCAGAGACAGGATTGTGGAGAGGTGGAGATCTGGAGAAGGATAAAAAAAGATTTCCGCTGCATTGAAAATACCCAGGAGCACAGTGGTCTCCATAATTCTAAAATGTAAGAGTTTTGGAAGAACCAGGACTCTCTTCCTATAGCTGGCCACCACACTAAACTATGTAATCAGGGGAAAAGGGCCTTGGTAAAAGAGGTGATCAAGAACCCAATGGTCATTCTGGATGAGCTCTAAAGATCCTGTGTGCAGATGGGAGAAATGTCCAGAAGGTCAACCATCATTGCAGCATTCCACCAATCTGGGCTTTATGACAGAGTGTCCAGAAAGAAGCCCCTCCTCAGTAAAAGACACATGGAAGAGTGCAAAAGGGAGTCCAAATGACTCTCATACTGTAAGAATCAAGATTTTCTGGTCTGATGAAACCAAGATTTAACTTTTTGGCCTCAATTCTAAGCATCATGTCTGGAGGAAATCAGACACTGCTCATCACCTGCCCAATTCCATCCCTACAGTAAAGCATGGTGGTGGCAGCATCAAGCTGTGAGGGTGTTTTTCAGAAGCTGAGACAGGGAGACTGATCAGGGTTGAGGGAAAGCTGAATGGGGCAAAGTACAGAAATATTCTTAATGAAAACCTGATCCAGAGTGCTCTGGACATCAGACTGGACCAAAGGTTCACCTTCCAACAAGACAATGACCCTAAGCACACAGCCAAGACAACACAGGAGCAGCTTAGGGACAACTCTGTGAATGTCCTTGAGTGACCCAGCCAGAGCCCTGACTTGAACCTAATTAAATATCTCTGGAGACCTGAAAATGGCTGTCCACCGAAGGTCCCCCTCCAACCTGACAGAGCTTGAGAGAATCTGCAGAGAAGAATGGCAGAAATCCCCAAATCCAGGTGCAAACCTTGAGGCATCATAGCCAAGAAGACTGGAGGCTGTAATCGCTGCTAAAGGGACTTCAACAAGTCCTGAGTAAAGGTTCTGAATACTTGTGTCAATGCAAGATTTTAGTTTTTCTTTTCAATAAATTAGCAAAGATTTCAAACATTTTGGGGGAGATTTATCAAACTGATGTAAAGTAGAATTGGCTTAGATGCCCATAGCAACCAATCGGATTCCCTCTTTCATTTTCCAAAGGAGCTGTGAAAAATGAAAGGTGGAATCTGATTGGTCTCTATGGGCAACTAAGCCAGTTCTACTTTACACTAGTTTGATAAATTTTCTTCTTTGTTTTTATTTAGTCATTATTCAGTGCAGAATGATAGGGGGTGGAAATGTGAACATTTTTTTTATTTGAGCACAAGGCCACATCAATTTTTGGGCTTTGATTTGCCCATTTTTTTTGAGGCCATACTCCATTTGCACCACCCCTAAAATGTACGTTTGGGTGCCGGGGATGCTCTTATGACATTATACCAGTACCACATACAGTACATACCAATCTCCATGTCAAGCCAGGAGATTTGATGGATCTTCCAGAAGTACCCTGGACATTTCGGGAGAGTTGTCATGTATACTTTTGGGAACATGGGCATCAAACAATAGGAGCTCCTACTCAGAAACCCGCTCTGTTATCCAGAATGGACAGCCATTCAACTGAATAGTCGTCATGTAATACAACAGCAATATCTTGCTGAGGCAGGTTCCCCCATCCAAATTACCGTAGCTGGTTGTCGAGAGTTCCAGAAACCAGACATGTTGAGTTGTCAATGCAAGATGATCACTAGGAATGAGCGAATCGACTTCAGACGGAGCAGGAACTCCATTCAGTTTTGGAATGTATTGGCTCCAATGAGCCAAAGTTATTGCTTCGCAAAGTCTCGCGAGACTTCGTGTAATAACTTCATAAATTAATTTGTACTGTAAAAAACTATTTCCTGAACCTGGTGGGTTCGGTTCCAAGTGGAACAAAGTTTTATGCAAATCAACTTTGGATGTTTTATGCGAAGTCGATTCGCTCATCCTTAATGATCACATAGGTGGCTGGGATCTCATGGAATCATGAAGCAGAAGAGATGACTGAGCACGCCCAATTGAAGGTAATATTAGCTGCATGAGGAATAATAGTGGCTGACATCAAAGTTGCCAAGAGACCTGAATTTGCAGGGATTGTCCCTTATTGTTACAGACCACCCTGGCAAATTCAGGCTGTTTGGGACCGAAAATGGGTGGGATTTGCATAAGCCCCATCTGTAAATACGTAGCCCCACTACCAGGTACAGGCATTCCTAGAGCAGGGATTAAATGCCCTAAATTTTCCAACACAAATTTGGTATGTATATGACAGGTAGTGTGTTTTTTTTGTGTAAGAAACTGAAGGGAGGAGACATTTAGAGCACATAGTCACCTTACTTGTTGATTTTTGGCTGGAGATATGCTTTAACATTTGACATTATCTTTTCAGGGCATTGATGTACTGGATGAGGAAGAAGGCATTTACTGATAGAACAATGCCTGTGTGAATAATTATAGTGGCACTTGCAAACTGTGATTCCAATTTTTTGTGTGTATTCAATTTACCTTTTGGCCCATTCATTCATTTTATTTATTTTTTGCTACATTTTCCTGGTGCTACATCTTAAATGGCCTTAAGTGTACTTTCACACATTGTGTTTTCATCTGACGGATAATGCGCTAAATAGGCACAAAGATACGGCCTAGTCAACTTTTTTAATCTCTACATCTCAAAAGCCATAACTTTTTTATTTTTCTGTCTACATAGCCATGGAGTACATATAATTTGAAGGGCAAAGGGATGAAAAAACACAGCAATTCTGCCATTGTCTTTTGGGTTACGTTGTTATTTCATTCCCCATGCTGTAATATGATAATTTTATTCTGCAGGTCAGTACAGTTACAGCAATATAAAATGTAATAATATTGACCTTAGAATAAAATGCAGTATAAATATAGACCCTGCATAGAATAAATATAAAAATATATAATTAAAGACCTACTATAAAATATACAACACCAAAGCCCCTAAATAAATACAGACTCGGACAGTATAGTTTAGTATAGTTTTATCACCTAAGCCTTGTTAAGCCTATTTATTCACGGATCTCAGAATTCACTGTGGCTAATGTCAGTATAATCTGTTTATCATAATCAACACAAGGTCAAGGACTTACAGTGCTCTTATACTATTTATACTGGGACAGACAGACACACCTAATAACTTCAGTCATGTAAATGCAATCAACATTTCACCTCCATGTGGTCCTTGACCTTGTGTTGATTATTATGTTGACTGAAGCATCAGTATTTAATGCTGGAGATTCCTTGTGCAAGTCGTTCTAATGGAGAAAAACAGTTGGATGGCTAACGCAACATCTTTAAGAGAAAATACAAGTCCAGTTCCTCTGACTTATTACTACTGATTTACCATGTCCTGGATGAATGAGAACCTTCACAGACATCTGGCCTGAAGAAACTTTGCGTTGCTTATGTTTTTATTTTTTAGTGAAATACAAAGGCCGAGTAAATACAGCTTGATTGTGGCTGCTGTCATATATTCTGGCTTCCATCTTCTATCTGTTCCAGCTCTTTTTTGCTCCTGATTAAGAGCATGGTTTCTTTCTCTTTTATCAACATCGTCTTATTTTTATAAAAGTGATAAAACCTAAAGGAAAACTATTGGTTAATGTTGTACAATTAAAGGCTGTATTTCACCTATCACTAAAGAAAGAATCTGTTTCAGGTTCTGCCCCTTCAGGCCCTGCAACAATTATATATATATATATATATATATATATATATATATATATATATGTATGTTTTATTCCATTGGTTATTTGGATTACCAGAAATCTGGTCAGTTGGTCACAAGGTACTGGATATGTTATTCAAGTGGAACATAGACATAACAACCATCATTAAAGGGGTTTTCGGGGACTTTACTATTGATGACCTATCCTTAGATCGTCCAGGGGTCCAACTCCTTTCACTCCTACCAATGGCAACCAAATATAAGAGGCTCAATCTCTGCCTGCAATACGCGTAATATAGGTGTATTACTGTATAATAAATTACCCCCTTAGTCTACAGACATTGTTCGACTTGGATAAACAGGCCTCTCACCAAGCCCCAGGCCATCATTTATTCCCTAACTGCTGGCCACTGTCTAGTCTAGCATTCCGTTCCAGTGTCGTAGTAAACTGCAAACTGTAAAATAATCTGAAAACAATATTTTTCTGTGCAATGTATGCCTTTACTAAATATGTATGTGCATACGGTAATAATAAGTCATATCTATAGCCACCACTCGATGGGGATAGAGTTTCCCTCTATACAAATAGAGAAGATAGAACATTCTAGTTAGTTAGCAGTTTAGCCTAGCTAGGGTGAAGTAACTCATGTATGGAGCTGATATTTAAGCTCATCCTGGACCTGGTACCACACAGGACAGAGCCAGAACACCTACAGAAAGCAGACCAGATGAGAGAAGGACGTGTAGGAAAAGTCCAGTAGAGATAACTTGTCTAAAAAGCACCCATGTTCAGGAGTTGCCTCTGGTGCTTGAGCACACCAGAGCACAGTTTGGCCTGCTGTGAACATCTCCATATCCCAGGGTGGATTTTGTGGAATCCACAACCTGTTCAAAGAATGGAGCAGAAAAGTTTTCCTGTCATGTGGGAGAACCGTTCTTCTGGTTGCATTGCATTTATCTAAAGTATTACGCCTCAAGTCTGGATGCTTATGCCACAGTCAGCTAGTTAAGTTCAAAGTAAGAAAGACTACCTTAAAGCGACACCTTTTGGCCCCTAAGCTGTGCTAAAGAGAGCTGCAGCAGAAAGGATGCACCTCTTGAGCTGTCATAGGGAGAGAGCTGCAGAAAAATGAATCCATCCCCTGAGCTGTCATAGGGAGAGAGCTGCAGAAGAATGGATGCATCCTCTGAGCCATCATAGGGAGAGAATTGCAGCAGAAAGGACATCCTCCCTGAGCTGTGATAGGGAATGAGCCATGTGAGGTACAGGGCTGGTTATAGCTTTGTTTGAATGGTATTGTCATGTACTATAGGATGTCTGATTTTCATTTTTCATATTAATCATGGGATAATCCCTTTAAATCCTGACATCTTTTGCCAAATTAATAGATGTGGTGCCCATGAATCTGTCACTGGAAATATCGCCCCCTAGAGGGCGCCTTCAGGAAATTACTTTATAGAATATAACTTACAATATCAAGACGGAGGACATGATGACAAACTCCAGAACTAGAGAAATATAGACGGCTATTTCATTATTTTCTGTCACAAGGTCGTCTTGCTCTATGAGAAATATAAGACGGACACAGCAAAATATTTCAGTCACAGATATGTTTTTATTGTGCCACTGCATCTAAAGTAAAAAAAGGAAGCAACGTTTCAGTCAGTCTGAATGGCGGCCTGTGTGCATCTGCATGATAACAGACAACAAGCAAACCCTGTGCGTATCTCCTAAAGAGCCCTCTACACTGGCCGAGAATCTGTGAGATAATCGCTAACGAGCTTTCATAGTAACACTTATTAGTGATTATCTGCACAGTTGCCAACTGTCCCGAATTTGCCGGGACTGTCCCTAATTTTCAGAGACAGTCCTGGCAAATTCACCCTGTCCCGGGCCAAAAATGGACAGGGCTAACATGACCTTGCCCACAAGTGGGTGTTTCTGGTGGGCTCAGGGGCATTCCAATTTTACCAACTGAAAGGTTGATAAATATGTATCTGGCACTGTAAAAGTGCTGCCAATTTGCCAATGAACGAGCGAAACGATCATTGATCGGGTAATAGATCATTTATGCGCTCACAAAAATCGTTCTTTGCTAGCAGCAGATCGTGCTGTGTAAATAGCATCAGCTGCCAGCAAACAACCAGTCAGTATAGGGACGAGTGATGGCATTACCGACTGGTCGTCCCTATACTGTGGAGAAGATCACTGCATGTAATAGCAGCAGTATCTTTTACTGACGAGCAGGTGATTCCCTCACCACAATCGCTTGTTGTATCGTCCTATCTAAAGGGACCTTAAAGGGGTTCTCTGGGAATTAAGAAAATTAAAATAGTTAAATATTACTTCATTATAAATATATTCCCAAATACCTTTCATTAGTTATAATGGCTTGTTTTGTCTAGGGAAGCAATTATCAGAGGAAATAAAATGGCCGCTGTCCTATTAGTACACACAAAACCTGTCCTAATCACACAGGAGGATAAGTTACTTCACAACACTGAGGTAAAGAGCTGCTTCATCCTCCTCTCTGCTCGTCAGGGATTATGATGCTGAATACAGTTTAACCTCCTCACAGTCACATTAAAATTGGCAAAACCCTTCCAAAAATGTCACTTTTTATTGTATTGATTTTTAATGTGTCTACAGTAAATCTTGTTGGTGCACAACTCGGGACACAATTGCTTTTTTTAACCCTTTTGTGACATAATTCATTTAGGCTTAAGGACCAGTAAAATTTTCTTCCCTCATATTCGAGCAATCATAACTTTTACATTTTTTTTCTTCTAAATTTTTTATCTTTATTTTGCTGGATTAGTTCTAAGTTTTTTACGAACCATTTTGGGGTCTATATAGTGTATTAAATAACTTTTATTAATTTATTTTTAGGGGGAAAGATTAAAAAACAGCAATTTTTCAATTATTTTGTGGGATTACGGCGTTCACTGTGTGGTATAAATAACAAAACTTTATTATGTCGGTCACTACAATGATGATAATGACAAATTTCTATATATTTTTAGCATTTTTTTCTTTCCTCCTGCAGGCTGAAGTGACAGGGGAGGTTGCTTTAACTGCTCATATCTCTGGATAGCAAG
The DNA here is from genome assembly GCA_900303285.1 of Rhinella marina. Lineage (NCBI taxonomy): Eukaryota > Metazoa > Chordata > Amphibia > Anura > Bufonidae > Rhinella > Rhinella marina. The sequence continues at coordinate 291,001 of ONZH01002225.1, forward strand.
CAGCTAGAGATATGGGCTTTGTATTGTTTGAAAGCTGGCTTTCCGAGATTTCAAACAATACCAAAATCACAGCATTATCTTCAGGATGTCCTTGGAAGATAGGACAGACACTGATAGAAGGACAGGGTGTGCTGTGAGACAGTAGAGAGACAGCGCCAATATAAACCTGCTCCCGTCAGGGTCTGACTTTCGGTTCCGCTAATGACATCATCAAGCTCGTCGGTAGTGAGCCTGCGCAGTATAAAAAATTAGGCCACTTAAGCTTTGTAATTTTCCGCATAGTTTACCTTATTCACCTGTAGTAGACATACTGGTCACTGAACTACATCCTACTGAATACATATTAGTGAGCAATAGGGGGCAGAAAGGAAGCAATATGACTGCAGGATTAGACTACACAGTTTGTTGTCTGTTACCATGGAGACACAATAAGCCTTCCCACTCCTCTATAATATGGCTGGAGATGGAAGGGCATGGGATCAGACATGTCACTCAGCGTCTTACATTGAAACACTTTGCACCAGCGCAGGTCCAGGGGTTGGAAGAGGTTGATAGACATGCCCAGTCACATGTCCCTCCGTCTGCAGCCATTTTGAAGATAGGACTGCCATGCAGGAGGGAGGGAAAGCTTGTCAAACAAGGAAGCATGGCACGTACAATTTTAACATTACTCATAAAGTGGCCACCCCCTTTCATGTGCTGACAGAAGGGGGCCCACTGCTATCAATTGTCACACGACTAAAGCTGACCATCCACACAAGAAAGAGCATCAGCTGAAGATACCTTGGGGCCCTCAATGGCAGATGTAAGGGTACAGCCACACAGTCAGGTTTCCTGATGCAGTTTTGGAAGCCAAAAGCATAAAAGACTGATACAACGTCTCCTCTTTTTGGAACTTACTCCTGATTGTGGCTTCCCAAACTGCATCAGGAAACCTGACCGGGTGGCTGTACCCTCAGGGGAAGGTTGAATTTCCCTCTGGCAGCCCCTTATTCCCTCTTCCCACTGAAACAGACGCTCTCATGGTGGAGTACAGTGAAATAGGTCAAATTTGAGCATGTGTATGTCCAACTTAGAGGACAGGACCATATGAAGACTTGGGACAATTGTTTTTTATTATTTCATTGTACTCATTTTGAGCTAAAAATAGTTTAATTGGTCTTTATTAAAAATATGGCATTCTTCTCTACATTTTCTCCATCCATTTCGGTACAGAGCAGAGATGCTCTAGAAGCATCCGATTGATTTTCTGTCTTTTCCGTCAGATCAGGAGCAGACGGGCTTCTTTGCTCTCTGACATTTTAAACAATCATTATAGCTCAATTCTTATCTTACTGATAAGAATGTGGTGTAATATATGTTTTTGAGCTATAGTAATTTACAGATATGGGTTATTAGATCACATGTGATGTGAAAGTACCAGTCACACAGCTAGAAAAACAGTTAACCCTTTGTGACAGGACAGCTCAATATTTTGAATAAAGGCCAATTGAAAAAATATTTTTTAATCAAAAATGAGTAACATGCAATCATAAACAAAAAAAATTGCCTCCAAAGGTGTACATATCCTTTAAATAAGAACTCCCGCAAAAATGTTTATTCTCTGACCTGTTAGAAAGGTGCATGATGTCATCTGTAGTGAATGCAATCTTCTTATCAGAGACTGTATTTGTGAGTTATCCCCTCTCTTCTAATTGTAGCTGGGTCATGTGACCAACTCCCTGACCTCCAACTGACCCAGGACAGGAAGCCAGTTACTTCTCTATTCATTCCTATGAGACTAAAAGTGAGGCTCCCATAGGAATGTATTGAGAAATAGACTTCCAGTCCACACATAAATGCTGTGTGAGTTGGTGAGTCTGATTGCTGGTCACATGACACAGATGAGAATTGAGAAACATCAGGGAGATATAACTCACAAATACTCACACACTGGTAAGAAAATGATATTAAATACAGATTACATCATGTACATTTCTAGCAGGACATGGAATAAAAATTTTTGTGGGAGTTCTTCTTTAACTAGTGAGTGACAGCTGCAGTACACAGGATTGTATGCAGAACAACATATTCCTGTGGACTGCAGCTATACATGAAAAGTAAGTCTCCATGTAGCCTCTTGGCCATACAACTCTGTATCTGATGTCACTTAAGATGACAGGTCACTCACGGGTGCAGTATGTAGGTGTGGCCATGGGTTTCCAGAATATGGGACCTGGAGCACCATTTTAATGACAGTACATTAGGGCAGCTCATACCTCCACATACAGATCCTTTAAAGCACTGAGCTCTGATCCGAAGACAGGTCCAGCAGTCAAGAACCGGTCCCTCCGTCACAGCTATAAGCAGAGGTGGTACACTTCACAAACACATTTACTATACTGGGGTTAGAACCCCCCTTCCCCGGTCTGATATTGATGGCCTATCCTAATTATAAGTCCTATATACCCCCCTTCCCCCCTTAACTCCACAAGGGGGTATTCCCATCTGGGACTTTGATGGAATATCACTAGGATGTGCCATCAATGCCAGATAGGTTTGAATCCCACCTTTGTGACCCGCTCCTATTTCCAGAAAGGAGCCCCCAAAGTAAAGGCGCGCACACTGCGCATGCGCAGCTTGCTCTCCAGTCACTGCTATAGGAGCGGCCCACGGCTATGGAATGGTGAATGGAAAGCAAACCACTGAGCCACCACTCAGCACTATGTGACTGCTGGAAATAGCAAAGCCAGTGCTCGGCAAATTTTCAGAACTCCCATAGTGGTGAATGGAGGGTGACCGCACATGCGCGGTGTAATCTCTTGACTTTGGAGGACTCATTCTGAAGATAAGGGCACTTTTCTGACATTGATGATATATCCTATCGACAGGGGCATACACAGATCTCATAGGGTGCCATAACAAAACAGTCTCCCTGCACCTAGTTTCCTAGTATCCTAGTATATGTGCATCAGTCACTCCCAGGCAATGTAGAACATGTGCCATGACCCATATTTCAGAAAAATTTTGATTTTTTTTTTTTGGGGGGGGTGTAGGGAAGAAAATTTGAATTAAATACAAATTGTAATTAAAAAATTGTAATAGAACAGGTGCTTCAAAAATATGAAAAAAATATTAATACCATATTTCTGGCATAAATACACTGATAAATCCCCTGCTTCTCTTTTGTTACAAAGCTAGCTGACTGCCTGCAGCCACCACCAGGGGGAGCTAAGTGCATAGGAATTTATACATCTACCATGGAAGCTGTAATAATCTCTTTGCATTGAGCTCCCTCTAGTGGCGGTTGTGTGAAATGGGCTCCATAGCCGTCGTGTGGTATGCCTCTATCGCCAGTATGCCATTGATGTCCCAGATGTGAATACCCCTGTAAGGGTGAGGTTTTTTATTTTTTATTTTGCCTTTTGGGAGCCATTATTTTATTTTCCCATCCATGTAGTTGTAGGAGGGTTTGCGTTTTTTTTTTTCCGCCAGATGTTATATTTATGAATGGCACCAATTTGAGGTACGCTTTCAGAAAAACTTTAACGTTAGGCCCCACTAGAACATGTGATTTGACTAATATAATGTAATATGCCCGTCAGTGTTGCACAGACAGGGAGACTATTAGGCATATAGATATGGCAACCATAGGGGGAGCACTCTTCCTCTGAAACCTCTTGGGTTTTGTGATAGCTATGTCTCCGTGTCACCAAAAGGGTTAAATGTCCAGGATCTAAGTTCTCTCGGTTGCGTGTAACTACAGCATGTATTAATCTCGAACGTATTTTGTTTCCGTGTCCATTCCATTTTTTTTTTGCGACCCTTATGTGAGACCATTAACTTCAATGTCCACAAACAAAAAAAAAAAAAACGGAAATGAACAGAACATGTCCTATTCTTGTCCATTTTGCGGACAAGGATAGGCATTGTTACATTAGATCCATTAAAAAAAAATATTTTTTTGCGGACTGCAAAACACATATGGTCGTGTGCATGAGCCCTAAGTGTCCCCTTCTGCCCCCGTTGTTGTGACCCCTGTAAGCCGGAAATGAAGCTCCTCACGTAAAAGAGATGAAAAGACAGCTACTCACAGCAATCCTCAGAACAAGCTGCAAACAAAAAACACAATTAACATTTTGGTTATTAAAAAAAGGTAAAATCTTAAAAAAAAAAAATAAATCACCCCCCCTCTATCTGGTGAGGTGGCTACCACATCCAGGCACAGAATAAATAGAGGGGTAGCATGCATGTGTCCGGCCCTCTCCATTCACTTCTATGGAGAGGCCTGTACTGAGCAGTGGACGAGTTCAGCAACAGCAGAAGAGGAGGTGCACTGGAAGGAACTGCTCGGCATATGTGGACAGAAATTGAAACCAGCTCTGTCACTCGTTACCTGATTTTTTTTAATATTGGAAATTACATAGTAAGCACATCAGTCTCATCAGGTCTACGGCTACTTTCACACTAGCGGCACGGGTGTCTGGCAGGCTGTTCCAGTGGGTGAACAGCCTGCCGGATCCGTGCTGCCGCTAGTGCACTAAGCTCCGGCCCCATTCACTATGATGGGGGCGGGCCAGTGTTCAGGCCGCAGCACGGCAAACATGCATGTTGTAGTTTTACTCCGGCTGCCTCTCGGCATGTGTGTTGTGCTGCGGTCAGAACTCCGTCATTATAGTGAATGGGGACAGGGCGTAGTTCCGGCTGCACACGTGCATACGGCGTGGCTTGTTTTTCTAAGGCTTCATTCACACGATCGTATGTGTTTTGCGGTCCGCAAATTGCGGATCCGCAAAAAAAACGGATGACGTTCCGTATGGCATCCGTGTCCGGTTTTTTTGCGGATCCATTGTTACAATGCCTATCCTTGTCAGCACAACGGACAAGAATAGGACATGTTCTATCTTTTTTGCGGAACGGAAATGCGGACATACGGAAACGGAATGCAAACGAAGTACCTTCCGTTTTTTTTGCGGACCCATTGAAATGAATGGTTTCACATACGGTCCGCAAAAAAAACGGAACGGAAACGGAAACAAAATACGGTCGTGTGAATGAAACGGAAGGTACTCCGTTTGCATTCCGTTTCCGTATGTCCGCATTTCCGTTCCGCAAAAAAGATAGAACATGTCCTATTCTTGTCCGTTGTGCTGACAAGGATAGGCATTGTAACAATGGATCCGCAAAAAAACGGACACGGATGCCATACGGAACGTCATCCGTTTTTTTTGCGGATTCAATAGACATTGAAAATGCCTATACTTGTCTGTGCGCACGGACAAGTATAGGACATGCTTCAAAGGAGCCGCAGCACGGAGCTAGCTCCGTGCGGCGGCTCCCGGCCCCATAGAGGTGAATGGGGCCGCATCTATTCCATGGTCGTGTGAATGGGGCCTCAATCAAAGAGGGCGTGGCAGTTGCAGAGAGAGCAGAGCCTCTAGGTGTAATGGTAACGCCCCCATGGCTCCTAGAGGCTCATTTGTATATATTAAAACATCATATTTCTCAGTAATGCAGACACATATGAACATGGGACCAACACAGATGTCTTCAGCTGCCAAGTGCACATGTAACAGGTCAGCCAGTGTCATAGGGACAAAACTGCTGACAGATGCCCTTTGACAAATATTTTTCTTCTTTAAGTCGTGGTAAGAAAATGACGTCACACTGAGGACTTTCATATTTACCTAAATCAGCAAAATGCTCCAACGACTGCCTCATCTGCCGCGTTAATCCTTGTTTTATTCTATTGATATCCGCCAAAAAGGTTTTCTTCTCTATAAAAAAAAACGAAAAGGCAGATTGTGAGCATGTCACTTCATAACTAAACTGATGACAGTTTTCATTACTGAATTACAGTAATCAATAGAAATGACGGAGGAGACAACGACTGATGGACAATTTTATGGTAAAGGGGTAATCCAATTGTTTGAAGTTATCCCGTACCCACAGGATAGCGGACTATTATTAGACCGGTGGAGGTACAGCGCTCGTCAATCTCCGGAACGCTGATTGAAATTAATGGTGCTGCCACATGCATGCCAGACTGGCCGTTCCGGACATGCAACAGCCGCCCTGGGACCGTGGGATAAAGACTGAAGTGATCCCGCTGGATTTGTTGGGAGGCACAGTAATAAGGAAGGACCAGCCTAGAGAAGTGGTGCACCATGCTCTCTATTCCCCAACAAAATCCACACTACTGAACCTAATAGGTCTCTGTAGAAAAGTACTTGACACCATTCCCGAAACATCCGGGAGGCTCCTGGAAAAAACAGAGACGTCTTGGACTCCTGGCAAATCTCCGGGGCACAACATGGAGGGCACCTTCTCCTGGAAACCAGCCTCCATGTACTGCCAATGTATTGGGGATGGACGGGGCTCTGTACAGGGGGCGTGTCTATGCTTTGTGTTCCACTCCCACCGGTATGAGGTAAAACAAGCTAAGAAACTCTAAAGGCAGAATTTAAGTAATTACCATGAAATTCGATTCCCTTCAGGTTGTCAAAAACCATCTTCTTCAGCTGTGCGGCGCTTCGTATATCTGAGGGGGCAACGACATATTCATTTACTTGTGTATTCATTAGATTTCTTATTATACTTAATCGTAGCAACATGGGGTAATGAGGGAATCAAATGCCCCCCGATCCAGGGGTGGACTTAAAGGGAACCTGTCACCTCCTGTAGGGAAAAAAAACTGTTAGCAGTACCTTAATCTGGTGGCCAGGGTGACGCTAAAGAAGGTCTTGATAAGGAGAAGAGATTCCTGTAAATAGAAGAAATTGATGTTTTAATCCTGTTCAGAACGCTGACTTGACTCGGCTTGAAGTCAAGGGGGCAGCGGCTAGCCAAGAAAACCACTCCCCCTGGTCAACTTGAATGACAGTTGCCGTTGGGCCGGGGATCGCGCAATTCTCGCGCATGCGCGGTGCGCAATTTCTCCCTGCGCGATCCCGGCCCCGGCTCTTCACTTCTGCGGCGCTTTTGTCCCTACAGCGCATGCGCTGCAGAAGCAAGCGAGCGCGCTTGCCAGAGCGCGCCCGCCCGCCGTCCCCGCGCGCTCGCTTGCTTCTGCGGCGCATGCGCTGTAGGGACAAAAGCGCCGCAGAAGTGAAGAGCCAGGGCCGGGATCGCGCAGGGAGAAATTGCGCACCGCGCATGCGCGAGAATTGCGCGATCCCCGGCCCAACGGCAACTGTCATTCAAGTTGACCAGGGGGAGTGGTTTTCTTGGCTAGCCGCTGCCCCCTTGACTTCAAGCCGAGTCAAGTCAGCGTTCTGAACAGGATTAAAACATCAATTTCTTCTATTTACAGGAATCTCTTCTCCTTATCAAGACCTTCTTTAGCGTCACCCTGGCCACCAGATTAAGGTACTGCTAACAGTTTTTTTTCCCTACAGGAGGTGACAGGTTCCCTTTAAAGTGGCTCTGGAAAAAAAAAGCTAACAAATGGCCCTGTGTTGGAGGTGGTTCCAAACTGTGGGCGGGACAGAAGGTGGGGCAACACAAGTAGGCGAGGCCAATAATACCGTACTGGAGGACAAACTACCGCCACAGCAGAACCAGCACAAAACACTGCCGTCTGAGCCCCAGTATAAAACTATCATCGTCCTGTTGGAGGTCATACAGTTGAATTAAGGAGGACACCTGTGGGAACTGACCAGGTACATAAATGCATCAGATCATTATGTACCTGACTTGTGGCCATGGCTAGTTTGCCCCTGCCCCAAGCCCAGACCCAGGGGTGCACCACCAATGAGGCCAGGTGAGGACATCGGCTCAGGCAGCACCAGGTAGGGGCAAGAGAAGGCAGCAGAAGGGCCATGGGCAATGAGCGCTTTCTTTGTGGCAAAGGGGTTAGGTTAAGAAATTGGCATGGGGACGAAGAAGTTGTTTTAGCAGAAAGGCTAGGTGTACCCCTGCCCAGACCCACCAAGTCCTAAAGTTCTTCACACCTGGAAAGCTTTCAGTGATACATTACAAGTGGTATTAGGCTACTTTGACATCTGCGTTTTTGCAGATCCGTCATGATAATACAACCGTCTGCATCCGTTATGAACGGATCCGGTTGTATTCAGTGTTCCCTCTAAGACTTGGCAGCTGCTGAGCGGGGTCGCCTCAGAGCTGGGCACAGCGCCATCAAAGGTGGGCAATATGAAAACCTAAAATAATTGTCACATCAAAGACATACAGTATAACCCCTGTGCCATCCCGTACAATACAGTATAATCCATACACCATGCTGTATAATATACAGTATAATCCGTACACCATGCTGTATAATATACAGTACACCATGCTGAATATACATTATAGTCCATACACCATGCTGTATAATATACAGTATAATCCGTACACCATGCTGTATAATATACAGTATAATCCGTACACCATGCTGTATAATATACAGTATAATCCATACACCATGCTGTATAATATACAGTATAATTCATACACCATGCTGTATAATATACAGTATAATCCGTACACCATGCTGTATAGTATACAGTATAATTCATACACCATGCTGTATAATATACAGTATAATCCGTACTCCATGCTGTATAATATACAGTATAATTCATACACCATGCTGTATAATATACAGTATAATCCGTACACCATGCTGTATAATATACAGTATAATCCATACACCATGCTGTATAATATACAGTATAATTCATACACCATACTGCATAGTATACAGTATAATCCGTACACCATGCTGTATAGTATACAGTATAATTCATACACCATGCTGTATAATATACAGTATAATCCGTACTCCATGCTGTATAATATACAGTATAATTCATACACCATGCTGTATAATATACAGTATAATCCGTACACCATGCTGTATAATATACAGTATAATCCATACACCATGCTGTATAATATACAGTATAATTCATACACCATGCTGTATAATATACAGTATAATCCGTACACCATGCTGTATAATATACAGTATAATCCGTACACCATGCTGTATAGTATACAGTATAATTCATACACCATGCTGTATAATATACAGTATAATCCGTACTCCATGCTGTATAATATACAGTATAATTCATACACCATGCTGTATAATATACAGTATAATCCATACACCATGCTGTGTAATAGTGTATATGTATGCATATACATACACACACATGAAACACATAAAAACTTACAGTTACTTGGCCCTTGTCTCCGACGCCACTTCAATGCTCTGGAGGGGGCAGGGGCCTTGGTCTTCTTCTCCCTTCTTCTTTTCCTCTCTTTTGCCATGCTGCACAGGTCCTCCCCGTCCAGTAGCACGGCATGAGGGAGGAGGCGTCGCCAGCTGGGAGCGCCGCACAGGAACGTCCTGAGAGTCAGGATGTTAAAGGGTTTCTGTCATCAGAATTTAGCCTACAAAACCGAGTGTCATTTGCAAATCGCAAATGACACCTGATGACAGAAAACCTTCTTTTATAGAAAACTGTACGGTAGTTTTTGTTAAAATAGCATTTTTATAATATGCTAATTAGGCCCCCTAGGTGCAGTAGGCGTGAACCCTGCACCTAGGAGCGGCCGTAATAACGCCCCTTACCCCTCCTCCCTTGCGCTGATTGACAGGGCCGGGCAGCCATCTCTTTCGTCTCCCGGCCCTGTACGATCGCGAAATCCCGCGCCTGCGCATTGCGATAAGCAATCTGCGCACGCGCGTTGAGAGCCGGCGGCCGCCCGGGTCCCGGCTTCATCAATGCGCAGGCGCGGATTGCTTATCGCAATGCGCAGGCGCGGGATTTCGCGATCGTACAGAGCCGGGAGACGAAAGAGATGGCTGCCCGGCCCTGTCAATCAGCGCAAGGGAGGAGGGGTAAGGGGCGTTATTACGGCCGCTCCTAGGTGCAGGGTTCACGCCTACTGCACCTAGGGGGCCTAATTAGCATATTATAAAAACGCTATTTTAACAAAAACTACCGTACAGATTTGTATAAAAGAAGGCTTTCTGTCATCAGGTGTCATTTGCGATTTGCAAATGACACTCGGTTTTGTAGGCTAAATTCTGATGACAGAAACCCTTTAAGGGAAGCATAATCTATGCCTGTTCCGAGCCCACTGCAACAGGGCTTCCCCATCGGAACAGGCATACACTATAAATTAAGTTCCGGGTTGCGGCGGTGAGCTGGCCAGGACAGGCCCTGAGCGGAGGCAGAAAGTAAGCTGCGTGGCCACGCACCCGCGCAGCTTACAGGGAACACTGGTTGTATTATATCTAAAATAGCCATGACGGATCCGTCTCTAAAACAATTGTAAGTCAATGGGGAACGGATCTGTTTTCTGTTGTGTCTGAGAAAACGGATCCGTCCCCATTGATTTACATTGTGTGTCATGGCAGAAACATGAAACAGAACGCTTTCTGGAGCATTCCGTTCCTTTCAGTTCAGTTTTGTCCCCATTGACAATGAATGGGGACAAAACGGAAGCGTTTCCCCCGCTATTGAGATCCTATGAGGAACCTCAATAGCAGAAAGGGAAAGCTCAAGTGTGAAAGTAGCCTAATTTATGACGAATAGCACACTATCGTAGTGTCAGGAGGAGCTGTTGCTGTGTCGGGACATAGAGACTTGCTGTCATCATTTCCGTCCAGCAGAGGGAGCCAGTTCCCAGCTAGAGATAACAGGGGAAGACAAAAAGAGGAGGACATCAGCCAGGGCCTGGAGAAGGAGAGCAGAGCAGAGCAGTGCAGTGCAGTGCAGGAGATCCAGGAGTGGTCTACTATCGCCCGCTAGCAGAATCAGTAAGTGTGGTCCCTGAGAGACTGTATAAAGTAACACTTATTTGACAGACACTGCAGTTACACCCTCCCTGTTATCAACATATTTTCTTAAAGTGACAGCGCCCCCATTGAATAAAAATTTACCTGTTATATCAGTTCAAGAGTTTTTAACGCTGTACTGTAAAATCATCATCAGTAAAGCCGTTCCAGTGTGTTACTAGAAGACTGGAACGAGAGGCTGCAGGGAGCCCCACATCTGAAAGCAGTCTATAGTCAGCATAACGGATTTGTCCGGTTTCCATTGTGCAGAAGTCCTCTCCTTAGGGTTCACTCATCCCTAGCCTTGAGCACATTAGAAGAGGAAGCCAGAAAGACAGAACTGCTGCAGCCAGCGAGACTGAGATAGACTTTTGAGCAGATATCATGCCTCCTGGAAGATATGTAAGGGAATGAAGCTATGCAGAGAAAGAAATTCTTCACCAGATATCAGGAGAATGAAACATTGCCCCAGGAGGCAAATGGCTTGCAAGAGCTTATGGCCACACTACAAAGAAAAGGACAGGAAGTCCCATCCTTCACTACGGTGGCAGTGATCCTGCCAGATCAGTTTCTCCTCAGCCTAAGGAGTCAGTTATTACAGAGGACCCTACGCCAGAGACTCAAGTTGGAGCCCCACTTAAAGGGTTTCTGTCACCAGTTTTTGTAATCATTCACATGGTTAGGATCACACAAACAGCCTGTCTCCTCCTAAACCATGTGACTGATCACATGGTCATGACATCATTGAAGGTCCTTGCAAGCTATGGTAAATGGAGTGTTACTTCTCTGCCTGTCAATCAACAGAGCCTCTAGGAGCAGGGGTAACGCCGCTTGCACCTAGAGGCCTTATTAGCATAAAATAAAAGTTCATTTTATATAAAAATGGGGTCACCAGTAAATAAAACAGATATATATTTGGAATCAGGTGACATTAGCACATCTCTAATGTCAGCCTGATTCATACCGAAAAAACTGGTGACAGAAACCCTTTAACCCTACACCAAGTGCTTAAAGGGAACCTGTCATCTCCAAAACACCCCCTGAACTAGAGTAAGCTGTGTATAGTGTAAGTCAGTGATTTTCAACCAGTGTGCCTCCAGCTGTTGCAAAACTACAACTCCCACCATGCCCTTCTGTAGGCTGATAGCTGTAGGCTGACTGGGCATGATGGGAGTTGTAGTTTTGCAACAGCTGGAGGCACACTGGTTGAAAATCACTGGTGTAAGTGATGCTGAATCCGAATATGTACGTTTTATCTTCATACTTACTTCTATTCCGACGCTGTGCTCCCACAAACCTGCAGTAAAATGCACTCAGTGGACTCCGGTGCTCACTCACATAATGAAGAGGACTCAAAGGAGAGTCCTCTCAATGTATTTTACTGCAGGTTTGTGGGAGCACAGCGTCAGAATGGAAGTGAGTATGAAGATAAAACTTACATATTCGGATTCAGCATCACTTACACTATACATCTCTTACTCTAGTTCAGGGGGGGTTCCCAGATGACAGGTTCCCTTTAAGGATGCTATTACCCTGGAAAAAGAGGAACAGGGTGCACCAGTTCCAATATCCCAGCAAACTGAGGTGACATCAACCAAGGAGTAGAGTGTGGAGGCCTGAGGGTCGTCATTGGAACAGGTAGCACTGACTGTGAGAAAGGAGAGAGTGGCACCTCAGACTCGTGATAGAGGACAATCATATCCCGCACACAGACAGTTCTACAGAGGGGCCTGACCTGCAAGAAGATGCTGGACATGCAACCAGGAGGGGCACGATTAGCAACCAGAGAGATTTAAAACTACTTCCCCCTGCTGGAAGCTTTGGACAGGTGAGAGAGCCCAGTTGTTACAGCCAAGTTTCACGGAACAGAACTGTCCAGTCTAATAGACACTGGGTCACAAGTAAGAACAATGGCCAAGAAAGTTGGGTGTTGGACCCCTGCCGATCTCATATTGATGACCTATCCTATTACAAGATCATTAATAAATATATTGAAGAGAATAGGGCCCAATACTGACCCGTGTGGTACCCCACTAGTGACCGTGACCCCTCCAATACTGACCCCTGTGGTACCCCACTAGTGACGGTGATCTCTCCAATACGGACCGCTGTGGTACCCGACTAGTGATGGTAACCTCTCCAATACTGACCTCTTTGGTGCCCCACTAGTGATGATAACCTCTCGAATACTGACCCCTGTGGTACCCCACTAGTAACCCCTCCAATACTGACCCCTGTGGTACCCCACTAGTAACCCCTCCAATACTGACCCCTGTGGTACCCCACTAGTGACAGTAACCCCTCCAATACTGACCCCTGTGGTACCCCACTAGTGACGGTGACCCAATCTGAATATGTACCATTAATAACCACCCCCTGTTTTCTATCACTGAGCCAGTTACTTACCCACATACAGACATTTTCTCCCAGGCCAAGCATTCTCATCTTATATACTAACCTTTTATGTGGTACAGTGTCAAATGCTTTGGAGAAGTCCAGATATACGACATCCATTGATTCGCCGCGGTCAAGTCTAGAACTTACCTCCTCATAGAAACTGATTAAATTAGTTTGACATGACCGATCCCTCATGAAGCCATGCTGATATGGCGTTATTTACTTATTTTCTTTGAGGTACTCCAAGATAGCATCTCTTAGAAAACCTTCTAACAGTTTACCCACGACAGATGTTAAACTTACCGACCTATAGTTCCCGGGCTCTGTTTTTGGATCCTTTTTGAATATTGGCACCACATTTGCTATGCGCCAATCCTGTGGAACACTCCCTGTCAGTATAGAATCTCTGTAATTAATTCTACTCCTGATTGAAATACATCTGCAACCTTGGGACAGTTGACCAATGAGAAATACATAGAGAAGAACTTCTCACCAATGATGCGCAGATACTGCTCATCTCTGAAGGAGGTCCGGTAAACGCCCAGAATTTCCTTGTTCACATTCTCCAGGAAAGCTTGTCTGTTAGGGAGATCTTTAGGCAGTTTAGAACTCAGATAAAGATCGAGATTTTTTACAAATACTGGATCACAATCTAACATCCCCACAATGGGATGTGAAGGAAAAATAAGGGCAAGAACGAGCACAACCCAAAAAGCCATTATGATGTGGGCATGGCAGAAGGCAGGATGGAGGCTGTGCTTGCAGTCAATGAGCTCACAATCGGGCCAGAGGTTCTGATCGCATTGTCTGGTGTGTTCTAAATTCTGTATGTATCAAAAGCTGGCAGTAGTACCTTCCATAGGCATAGCATCCACTTTATTTTTTTTATTAGACTTTGATAAAATGAACTTGAAAGGGCTCGTTCCACTATTAAATAACAGTTTCATACAGATGATAATGAAACGAGGCATATTTGAAATTTGCATACTGTTAGAGATTATCCAGTGAAGAGTTATGACATTTAATTCCACAGTATGGCGCCACCTAGTGTTCACTTTATGTGCATGCCCATTGACTGGGCAGAGTACAGCTGGTCAGGCATGCTCAGTCACTCTCCCCTACGGTCAGTGAAGAGTCAAGACATTTAGTTCCACAGCATGGCGCCACCTGGTGTTCACAGTGTATGTGCAGGTCCATCCACTGAGCAGAATGCAGGTCAGGCATGCTCAGTCACTCTTCCCCACAGCCAATTTTCTGCACAGTGATCATCTGTTCGCTGCAGAAAAGCAGATAGAAATAGCTTTCTACTCCGACAAAAAATAGAGATGATGTCAGTGTGCATTCCGAATTTTGCAGAACGGAACAGCTGGCCCCTAATGGAACAGTCCTACCCTTGTACGTAATGCGGACAATAATTGGACATGTTCTATTCTTTTTGCGGAATGGACATACGGAAACGGGATGCACATGGAGTAACTTCCGTTTTTCTTTACGGACCCATTGAAATGAATCATTCTGCATACGGTCTGCAAAAAAATGGAACAGACACTGAAAGAAAATACACTTGTGTAGGAGACCTTAGCCTGATAAAAGAGCTGAGAAGACACCTTCTGCAGGGAAAGTAAGGCATTGTACTGTCACCTGCCAGAGGGAGAAGGAGACTGGTTCTTCCCAGAGTCCTCCCCCCAGCAGAGTAGATTATTAGCAGCAGCACCAAGGGGGACACATGAAGGAAAAAATGGATGAAAAAGGTAATTTGTATACTACTAAATAGATGTATTTAGAAGTGTGCCACACTTCCCAGGTCCCGTGATACCCTTAAAGGGGAATTCTTATTTCAGACATTGATGGCATATCGCTAGGAATGGAGAGCACTATGTGCAAGCGGGCATATATGATGCATTTTATAACATGTCTGGTTGTGTGTTCTTCTGCAGGAAAACTGGACTTTTAGTCTAGGGCAGGCATCCCCAAACTGCAGCCCTCCAGATGTTGCAAAACTACAACTCCCAGCATGCCCGGTCGGCCTACAGCTATCAGCCTGCAGCAGGGCATGGTGGGAGTTGTAGTTTTACAACAGCTGGAGGGCCGCAGTTTGGGGCTGCCTGGTCTAGGGGTTTGGAAAGTCTTGCAGTGAGAAATACTTTAGAGCATTAGGCCACTTTCACACGGTCAGTATTTGGTCAGTATTTTTCATCAGTATTTGTAAGCCAAAACCAGGAATGGGTCCACAATACAGAAGAGGCACAAATATTCCCATTATACTTCTTCTCTGTAGGTTCCACTCTTGGTTTTGGCTCAAAAATACTGATGCAAAATACTGACTGTGTGAAAGAAGCCTTAGTCTGTTGTACAGTTTTAATTTCCTATGTTGTGTACCAATTCCAAAAGGGTAAGAAAAGGTGCTGTCAATGGATCGAGAAAACCAAATCAAGTTTGACATTTCCACCTTTCTCACAACATCACCGCAACAAAAAGAACAGATAAGTCAAGGCTTTATATATAAAAAAAAAAAAAAATGGAGACCAATCCTGGCTTCCTT
This sequence comes from Rhinella marina, assembly GCA_900303285.1. Lineage (NCBI taxonomy): Eukaryota > Metazoa > Chordata > Amphibia > Anura > Bufonidae > Rhinella > Rhinella marina. Next base: position 306,711 of record ONZH01002225.1, read on the forward strand.
ACACTTGGTCCTGGAAGTGGCCACTGACCTAGTGGAGAAATATCTAAGTCTAGCAGCAACCTTGTGGAGGTAGATCCCTTGCAGGAATACAGAATCACAAAAAATTTAACATGATAAAAACATCCAGTTTTCACACAGAAGAGAAGCAACCATGGACACCTTTGGTAGGCAATGTTTTTATTATTATTATTGCACTGTACTCATTTTGAGCTAAAAATATTTTTTTCATTTGGTCTTTATTAAAAATGTTGAGCCCCTTTCTCTGTATAGCCTTGAGATTCTTTAGTTAGTGGCAGGTTCTGAATTTTCTTTATAATCTCTGAGCTTTGACCTCAAACACTCTTATCTTACTGATAAGAATGTGGCTTAAATGTTTTAGAGATGAGCATGCTCGGGAGCAATTTTCGAGTAGTAGCGTACGCATTTTATAATCTGTCTGCTAATGCATACGCATCTTCTAATCTGTACACTAATGCGTACGCATCTTATAAATTTGTACGCTAATGCGTAGCAGACAGATTAGAAGATGCGTACGCTACTACTCGAAAATTGCTCCCGAGCATGCTCACTCATCTCTATTTATCACCTTTCAGTAATTTAGAGATCAGGGTTATTAGATGACTGTCACAAAGTGAAAGTAGAATTCACACATCTAGACCATTAACCCTTTGTGACAGAACGACTGAATTTTTTTTTTTTTAATAAAGACCAAGTGAAAACATCATTTTTAGCCCAAAATGACTAAAAATCAATCATCATCTAAAAAAGAATTGCCCTACATAGCCTTTAAAACAGCCGCGTGATGGCCATTTTAGTAACGGGCGTCACATTGCCATTTTTTAGAACCAGGCAAAGTCTAAGGAGCTATCAGCATGGCCATTTCGGTCAGTGAATAGCAGCCGTCCTATTTTTAGCTGCTTTCACTGCCTGGCTCATTGAAATCAATGAGCCAGTTTTTACAGCCATATGGACTGGAGTGCACCTGTCTGATCGCCATTAAAAACGGGTTAAGGTGCCTTTCAGGGGTTAATTTAAAAGAACAAAAAACCTCATCCATTTGAATGCGGTGACACTTGCTCTGCACCTCCAGTGGATGCGGGGTTTTTTTTTCTTCCTGTACCCAACATAATTGGTGCCGCTGTGGGGGACCTAATTTATACAGGGGGCATTTTTATATACTAGGGGAACACTATTAGGGGATTTTATATACAGGGTGGCACTATTGGGTGTGGTGTGGTATGTTATATACAATGGGTACTGTGGGGGGCATTTTATATAAAGGGGGCACTGTGGGGGGCCTTATATATACTGGAGCTACCATTGGGGGCATTATAGACACTGGGCCAATTAAAGTGGGGTCATTATAGACACTGGGGGCACTGTGGTAGTCTACTGGGGGCACTGTAGGGGTTAGGATGCAGAATGGCCATGAAAAATTGACAGTGAATCAGTTTTTAATGGCAGTTTTTTCACTGCCGTATAAATGTAGCCTAAAAGTTTTTGACCCCCACTGATCTCTAGAATGAGGAGAAATAAGCGCTTGCAGATGGCATTCTCTCTCTCATTGACTTTATTGAATCTATCTCGCTCCTGCAGAGACAACACGCGCTCCTTTCTCCTCATTCTAGAGATCTGTGGTCTCAGCCCCCCACCGATCAAAACTTTTGCTACGTCGCTAGGACACATCCAAAGTTTCCCGAAAACTCAGTGACCCTATAAGTGCGACATATGAAATTGTGTGAGTACCGACATTCAAGAACGACCGGAGGCGGAGTTTAATAAACGAAAGACATTTTGAATCACTAATGGATAATTGGTTTTACCTTCTGGAATGAAAATCACAAAAAAAAATAAAATCACAATGTATCAAGTAATACATTAGACTTCCATACAAGACAAAACTCCTTTACCGCCATCCTTTTCAAGACATCTTGGACTGTAAAAGAATATTAAGAAAAAAGCTGAAGACCTTTCCCAGATTTGCTTTTATTTGACCTCTTTTGTCTTCTTACGGAATAGGAGTCGATGGACAGCAGCACACAGAGCAAAGCCATCAGTTTATTAAGTGGTTATCAAACAAATCAACATCACAGATTTGATTTGTAATGGTAATAGGAAAGAAATGGACTAAACTCAAGGGTTAAAAATCCACTGAATCGGCATTCATGAATTCATTCTAATAAATAGGAAATGTCCTGCTATTATGGCAATACAACCGAGAGGTCCCCCGGTCGTCCCCTGCTCGACAGAAAATCGGAAAAAGGCTTTAGTCCTTTAGTGTTATATCGACGTAGGGCGAGATCCTAACGTGGCCCGGTCACGGGGAAGTGCTCGGGGCGATGTGCTGTATTATTTACAGGTAGAACCGCCGACGCCTCATTTCTAGGGGAGGTGAAGGGAACGATGGGTAGAACTGAAGTCAATGGGGGGGCTGGAAACGGAGGTAAAATCGTGTAGGCAAAACACTCATTTCATAAAGGGGAAGGGGGGGGGACCCAAAAATGTTGAAAGCAAGTTTCGCTCGGCTCATGAGCCGGGAGCCCATGGACTGCTACTATGCAGAAGCAAACAAAACGAGCCATACTGTGAAGTGCTGCTAATTAATGCAAAAAAGGTTCGGGGGTGGGGGAGGGGTATGGAAATAACATAGACGGTAACATTCTGGCATTAACACTACTGATTATCAATTATCCTGCAGAAAACAATATTAATCTATGGTCTTCGACCTAAACACCTTTACCTGGACTGCGGGGGAGGGGGGCAAAAATACTATTTCTTGGTATTCAGAGGCACAGTGAAAAGGAAGCAGAGCCCAAAAAGTCAGGGGCACTGCTAATACAAGGTTGCCACAAAAGATGTAAGATACAGGGACATTCTGTGGTGGTAGCAAGATGACGCCATTTTCGACCCATCCCCCCCCCCGCCCACGTCATCACCATTACAAACTCAATGATTCCTCCTCCCCCCAGCTGGTTATAATAGGAAAGGGTTGGTGGTACTAGTCACAGCTTGTGCTGATAGATTTGGGACCAGTGGTTGCGTCACCAACTGCTGCGGTGGCATCATGGCAGGCAGGCTCATGGGAGGGACTGCAGCAACTGGAAGGCCACCCACAGGCTGCATCCCAACCATGGGGGGCACGCCGGCTAGAGGGATTCCTGGGGCCATAGGGGACACCGACACCATGGGTGGCACGGCGCTGAATGGAACCGCTGCAGGAGTTGGTCCGGCGGGTGTGACCTGCTGTCCCATGGACATCACAGGACTGGAACGCAGTTGATTCAACGTAAGAGATGATTGTTGGTTGGGCTGGAATGGATTTGTCGCTGTCGAACTGGTCGCACCTAAGAGAAATCAGATTAAAGATATTAACATGCGTGTAATATGGTAAAGGGGTTGCTTTTCACATAGGATATCAGATCGGTGGGGGTGTCTGGTACCCAAGACGATCAACTGATTGAGTGCCGTCGCCCCTTCATTATTTACCAGGTACGGTTTGTAGCGGCTGCCCCTGATATTACAACCACACCGGTGCATCTCACCCCTTTCGATCAGCAGGGCTGAGATGGACATCCACAATTATGATATCAAGTCATTTTCAAGGGCAGTATTAGATATAAAACTAAGCTTTGATGGGTTTCTATGCCTGTTAAGATTGATCCTGCTGATTGAAATGATACCCGTCTTGTGAAAATCGGTCTCAGCGTTCCCAAGAAGACATACTTTTATCCTTTATATAAGTCAAGGCTTCAGTGCCCCAAGGGGCGTGGTCAGCACAGGAAAGCTGAAGAGTTGAGACACTAGGCCACGCCCCCACTCACATAAAGAATAAAAGTATTTTTTCTTGGGAATGCCTCAACCAATTTTCACCAGCTAGGTATCATTTTAATCAGCAGGATCCACTGTGCCTGTTTTAGTAGGGTTGATTCTACTGACAGGTACTGTTTATTAAAGGGCTCATCCACTTGTGAATCACCGATTTATAACTGATATGTATAGATACTATAAATATACCACATTACTGAGCTTTTATTCATCTAGATTAGCAGTTTACATGAAAGTCCAGAGCTGCATTCACAACTCTGCTGGTTGTCAGTGGAAACTGCTGACACGTCCACAAAAGTTTATAATGGAGGAGGGCAGAGTCAGTACAGCTCATACCTGTGAATGCAGCTCTGGGATAGAATACAGCCTGTAACTTAGGATCCGTATGGCTTAATAAGAAACACAATTTACCAAAGTTACCCAGCATTTTATGAAGATTCACCCTATGTGTAAACTGTGAATGGTGTTCGTTGGCTTTAAAGGCTATGGAAACCTTCAGGATTGCATTTTACTCATTTTGGGCTTAAAAATCTTTTTTTCAATTGGTCTTTATTAAAAATGTTCAGCCTTGTCTGAAATAGCAGGGTTAAAGAACAGTATCTTTGCAAACTTTGTGTTTTCTTTTCATAACATCAGCTGACAGATCATGTGCAACTCTATCTTTTGACCTCATAAAACACTCATTTAAGCCATATTCTTATCAGTTTGCTAATGAGTGTCTGGGATCAAGAGATCAGAGATAAGAGCTACACATGATCCATCAGCTGACGTGATTGAAAGAAAACACACATGATCCATCAGCTGACGTGATTGAAAGAAAACACAAAGTGACAGACTGCAAACAGACTAATTTGTATATTTGTATCTTGTATGTTAGAAAAGGCTGAACATTTTTTTTTAATAAAGACCTATTGAAACATTGATTTTTAGCTCACAAGTTAGTGTAGGTTCCCGTCCTAAAGAGATGGCCTTGTCGTTGGCGGACAGGCACAAATAAATTTTATAGACAATGTATTTGCCAAGAATTAGTACATTTTGTACAGTGAGTATGGCACTATTGTATTTACTTATTTGTGTTTGCAGAGAGCTGCTGCATTGTGTTTGTTTTTTGCTTTTGCCCCTTTCAGCCATGGCGACGTGCACCTGCACACTAGGATGTGCTGACTAACCCCCGTTTCTTTCTTTGCAGTATACATTGGAGGTGTGGCTGACCCCATTGGTCGTGCACTCCTAACTAACCTGTCTGTCCCATAGGCTGATTTTAATTAGTAGAAGTATAAAGCTGTAGCCTGCTCTCCCTGAATTTATTGGAGGCCTTCTGGCACCAGGAGAGGTGGAATACAGAGTGGGCTCAGCATGCATGTGGAGCCTGCGTTCCCTGAATTTAATGGAGGTCAGTATGGCAGCAGAGGAGCTAGTATTTAGTGTAGGTTCCAGTCTTAAAGAGATCGCCTGGCCGTTGGCGGACAGGCACAAATAGTTTTGTCCAAATCTATTTGCTAAGAATCTCACATTTATAACGTATCATTAGCACATTTTCTACAGTGAGTATAGCACTACTGTATTTACTTCATTTGTGTTTGCAGAGTGCTGCTGCATTGTGTTTATTTTTGCTAATGATTTTTAGCCCAAAATGAGTAAGGCAACCATAAAAAAAAAAAAAAAAAAAAAATTTACTCTGAAGGTGTCCATAGCCTTTAAAGGGATTCTCCCAGAAACAACATTTCCACGGGATCTGTGATGAACATACGGCTGATGAGACCTCCACCTATGATTGGAACGGGGTGAAGGGGGGTCCTAAGCCCCAGTTCCATAGGATCTATGGGACTAAACGTGCCAGCCGGGTGATGTTATCTGTTATCGCCACAAGTCCCACTGACATTGACTGGAGCAGCAGTCACGGATGCGCCATGCCACTCCATGGGCTTGGAAACAATTCTATTGAGTGGTGGGGTTCCAGCAGTAATGTGTAAACGCTCGTCTAGTTGTATTATGGGGTTACAGCGGGATTATTTTCATTATCGCTCACCTGTAACTAGGAAGGGGTTTGAGGTTTTTGTGTTTTGTAGGGTGGGTTTTGAAATAAGAGAGTCCAAATCTACCAGGGCAGCATTAGGCCCCAGGAACGACTCGGGCGTTTTCCTTGTAGGCTTGGAGCTTTCAGAAAGTGAACCACTCATGACCGCCATGTCAAAGGCATCCGGACTCCTCGATCCCAGAGAGCGAGACATGGGAACTTCCCCGGCTAGAAGATCCAGCTCACCTGCAGGGAAAACAAACTGAAATGAGGAAAGAACGCCCAGAATTGTATATTCATCACAAAAATGTGGAATCGGGATGATCAGCCAGCCATGAAGTAGAGCATGAGAGAGCAGAAAAGAAAAACCGAAAACGAAGGCTGACATTTATTAAATAACTGTTACATCCAGAATTTCCAGGAACCCAGTCCTAATGATGTGCTGGCTGTCAAAGGGCATCTGTCAGCAGTTTTGTCCCTATGACACCGGCTGACCTGTTACATGTGCACTTGGCAGCTGAAGGCATCTGTGTTGGTCCCATGTTCATATGTGTCCGCATTGCTGAGAAAAATTATGTTTTAATATATGCAAATGAGCTTCTAGGAGCAACGGGGGCGTTACCATTACACCTAGAGGCACTGCTTTCTCTGCAACTGCCGCGCCCTCTGCACTTTGATTGATGAAATCAGGCAGGCATGATTACGTTTACACTGCCTGGCCCTGTCAAAGTGCAGGGGGAGAGGCTAGTCGAGTCTTTAGGTGTAAAGGCCACGCCCCCATTGCTCCTAGAGGCTCATTTGCATATATTAAAACCTCATGTTTCTCAGCAATGCGGGCACATATAAACATGGGACCAACACAGAGGTCTTCAGCTGCCAAGTGCACATGTAACAGGTCAGCCAGTGTCATAGGTACAAAACTGCTGACAGATGCCCTTTAAAGGGGTTCTCCGGAAATTGAGAAAATTAACATACTTAAATATTACTTTATTATAAATATATTCCCACATACCTTTCATTAGTTAGAATAGCTCGTTTGGTCTGGGGAGAAATCACTAGGAGAAACAAAATGGCCGCGGTCCTATTAGTACACACAAATCCTGTCCTGACCTCTACTTCATCTCTCCTCATGAACTCCATTCCTTCAGAGATTCAGCTAAAGATCTTATAATCTGTATTCAGGATCCTAATCTCTGACAATCAGAGCAGAGAGGAGGATGAGGCAGCTCTTTACCTCAGTGTTGTGCAGTAACTTGTCCTCCTGTGTGATTAGGACAGGTTCTGTGTGTACTTATTGGACGGCGGCCATTTTGTTTCTCCTAATGATTGTTCCCCAGACAAAACGAGTCATTATAACTAATGAAAGGTATTTGGGAATATATTTATAATAAAGTATTATTTAAGTATTTTCATTTTCTTAATTCCCGGAGAACCCCTTTAAGTAACATTAAGGCCTCATGCACAGGACCATGTCCGTTTTGCGGTCCGTAAACCACGGATCCACTATTTTTTTTCAGCCCCCTTGACTTTAATGGGTTCATGGTCCACATTTTGCTGACATAGTCTGCCTTTTTGCGGAACGGGAACACAGATGCAGAACGCACACAGATGATCCGTTTGTTTTCCACATCCTTATGTCCGCCCCGCAGAAAGATACATGTCCTGTACTTGGCTGCAAAATGCAGACCGTGTACCCATTGAAGTCAATGGGTCTGCAAAAAAATACAGATGCAATACAGACGGTATCCGTATTTTGAGGACCGCAAAATACATACAGTCATGTGCATGAGGCTTAAAGGGGAACTCTGGTGACTTCACATACGAAGGGGGTGGCTGGTCGGGTATGCGCACTGCCGCTCCATTCATCTCTATGAGACCTTCTGGAAATAGGCAAGTGCTGTGCTCTGCTCTCTCTAGCAATATCACAGAAATGAACAGAGCGACCTGCCACTCCATTCATTTTAGGAGGCAGGGTACAAGGCCCCCATTTTGTGAGGGTCTCAGTGGTAGGACCCTCACAAAATAGCGTGAAATTACCAGAATATGCCATTAAAGCAGTTTTCTAGTATCAGGATATTCTGCCTGCATGCAGTCTACCTCCTAGCAAGTGAATGGGACAACGCTGCAGTACTCTTCCCCACCATAACCAAGTAGAAGATGAGCAGGTAGACACAGCAGAGTAAGCAATGAAGAGTGCAAGCACCTGATTGGAGAGAGCACCAAGAGTCAGCCCCCCACCATAGTAGATAGTGATGACCTATCCTGAGAGTAGACCAGCCTGGAAAACTCCTTTAAAGCTGGATTCACACTTAGCGGTACCACGCGGCACAACCAGATGACGACCATCGTTGAGTTAAAAAAACAAAAACAAATGTACACTTCCAAAAAAATCCCTTGTTTTATATGATGCGGATGCATCTTTCTCCCTTCAAGGGGAATCTTCACAAGGGCAGTTTTGGCATGTTTAAAAAAAAAAAAAAAAAAAAAAAAAGAAGAAAAAAAATCCACGCAGATGCGCTTTTTTGGTGTGTTTTTTTAACCACTTAATTCAAAATAACAAGCCTCCCTTGCGCTACCCATTCCGGCCTGCCATTGGCTGCTCCCCTGACACCGGATGTTTTCAGCGGTGCACGGGGAGAAGCAGCAGCGGGACCAGGAGTGGCGCAGAGAGCGGCATAAATATATTCTATGTGAGGGGCCCGGGGGAAGGCGGAGGGGATAGGCGCAGTTTATGGTATTGGATAACCCCTTTAACCACACTACCCGAGTCCGGCTCGGACAGTGTGAAAAGTAGGTAACTGGAGGGGGAGGGGGCTGCTTTAGATGGTGATATCTCCTCAAAGGTAGCAGCAACATGTAACTGGTCTTGTCTTAAAGATGACAGTCCACGCTTTCATACAAGACCAATTACAGCTAAAGTCCAAGAAACAGAGGAGAAATCACTGTTAGAAATCAAGTCGGGAATAATCGCGAGTAAAACCTGCTTTTACTTTCATTTGCAGCAGCATTCACAGCATCCCGATTTCTATCAGTGATATCTTTCTCTGTCCTGAAAATATTGCTGTCATTTTATTGGTATTGTCTGAAAGCTTAGGATGTCTGCTTTCAAACAAGACCAGTTTCATGTTTCTAGCTGCTACCATTCAGGAGTAGCAGTATTTAAAGCAGCCCTTCCCCCCTCCAGGTAGCTACTTTTCCCACTGCTGGAGGTCCACTCTGGCTAAACAGTTAGGGGGTTAAGCTGTCGAGTCCTCCCAGTCCGTTCAATAACCATCGTCCTGATCCCAGTTATTTCAGCACAAACCACACCATCTATGGCCAGCTTTACAACTAGAACGTGAAAATCAAAATGCAAGTCATATCTGTTAAATACAAGAGAAGAAAAAAAAATGTTTTCATTTTCAAATAGTGACTTCTTTGCCTTTGAAGAAAACTAATATCAGTACCAAGACACACAGAGAACAGCAACGCATACAAAAGACACCGAAAGCGAAAAGCCGAGGGTAGATGGAGCCACAGTAAGCAAGCAGGCAGGAAAGAGAGCACTTCCAAACCTGTGCTGCTTCCTGAATGGGGAAGGGTGGTCCTCAGGTTGTCAAAATCGGAAAACTCATCTTTATCTGCAGAACTGATGAACTGGTCAAAGGTGGTACTGGCTAAGGAGGCAGGCGGAGCAGACAGAGACGGGCACATACACAAAGACAAACAGGTTAAAAACAAAACAGGTCCAACACATGACAGGTAAAGCTGCGTTCACATCCGCCAGGAGCCTCCGCTGATGGGAAGAACAGCGCCGCGTGAGGCGCTATCCTTTCTGTGTAAACGACGGGCGCCACTGTCAGTGCAGTCCTTAGGGAGGCGCCGCGGGTCTATCGGGTGGCGGATCCGGCACTCCATCATTTTTGTTTTTTTGCTCCCGTGACGGAACAAAAAAAAGCAGAAATGACGACGCAAATGTGAACTCAGCCTAAAATAATGAAGCACTGTTAAAAGAATGACTGGTTGGCAGAAGGTAGACTAATGCAAATGCAAACAAAGGAATAAAAAACATAACAGATAAAGTAAGCTAATCAGGTAAATATAATATTACAATTTATATGTGCTAGATTTCTGGAGGGGAGAGTGTGAGATCCAGGAATGATTCGGAGCTGGGAAGGGTTTTGGTGACCCCCTCATAGGGCTATTTGCTTTCCTCTGGATTAACACAGTAGGGTTATAGGTTGGATTTTATAGAAGTGTGTCTTTTTCAACTTTATGGAGTATGTAACCCAACATATGACTGGTGTGGACCCCCCGCCTATATGATCACATGGGATAGTACAGCAGAGGAAAAGCCATAGGCAGCATGCAGGCTGTAAAACGGTGGTCGGCATTCTGCAGACTGATGAGCCAGGAAATGGTGGGGAACGTGATTGAAGGGGTTTTGCCATCATAGACAATGGGGGCATATCGCTAGGATATGCTCCCATTGTCTGATAGGTGCGGGTCATGCCCCTACACAGAGAACAGAGCAGGGAAAGTTGAGGAGGGCACATGGCGCATGCACGCCCGCCATTCATTTCTATGGGGCCGCCGAAAATAGCCAAGCCGTGGCCGTGCATGCGCGGTGCGCTCCCATCCACTTCTATGGGTGCAGCGAGGAGCTGCGCCTGGTGGTGGCCAGACCACGGGGTCCTCCAGCCACAACTCTCCCCACTCCGCTCTTGTTGTATCAGACAATGGGGGCACATCCTAGCAGTATGACCCAATTGTCTGCGATAGGAATACCCCTTTAACCCAAAGCTCCTCTGCTCAGGACTGACAAAGGAAATAATCCTGATAACACGGGTACATTAAGGGGGTTGTGCACATTTGCCTTCTGGTCAGACCTGAGGATGGAAGTATACTTGCTTGCTTCCAATGCAGGTTCCTTCCCTTCCCGGCCCCCGCTGCTCCTCTCGGATCACTAGATGTACACTTCCTGTTTTTACACCGCTTTAGCTGTACCCTTCTCCCCTTGCGTCATGTCAATGGTCAAGTGATCATGCAGGTCAACACTGCAGCCAGCAATTGGCTGCAGCAGCGTAAAAAAGGAAGCTTTACATTCAGGGACCCGAGCGAAGCAGCTCTAGAGCCGGGGTCAGGAAGCAGATAAGAATGCATCCCTTCACAGGTCTGCCCACACCCCGCCCCTGAAACATGCACAAGTCAATGCAGCACTGTAGAACTGCCAAAGAACTGAATGGTGAGAGCTGCGACATAACGCACGCCCGTCTAGTCATCCACCACCTGGAAGCGGATGCACTACTGAAAGATGCTGATGTCTAATGGTTTTTGCCAGACCTTGCGGGTGGAACCCACACTGATCACATACTGATAGCAGACCCAAAGGATCTTAACCTACAAGTAAAAGGAATAATGAGCGCAGGAACACCTACCCATCGTCCCATTTGTACTTGGTTTAGAAGGAGACCCTCCCCAAGGATCTGAGAAAGTTGCTGCCGGAGCCCAAGGGTCCGTCGTTTGCTTAGCTGCCACAGACGGACTTGAAGACCAAGGGTCATTGCTCTGGGTGGCAACAGTAGTCACTGCACCTATAAAAAAAAAATGAATCCCAATATCTTAAAGAACTCTCAAAAAAATTTTTATTCTCTGACCTGTTAGAAAGGTGCATGATATAATCTGTAGTGATTGTCATTTTCTTATCAGTGACTGTTTCTGTGAGTAAAAGCTCTCTTCTTATTGTAGCTGGGTCATGTGACCAACTCCCTGACCTCCAACTGACCCAGGACAGAAAGCCAGTAACTGCTCTATTCATTCCTATGGGAGCCTCACTTTCAGTCTCATAGGAATACATAGAGAATTAGACTTCCTGTCCACTCCTCTCTGTGTGAGTTGGTGGGTCTAATTGCTGGTCACATGACACAGATAAGAAACTTCAGGATGATAGAAGTCAAAAATTCAGACACTGGTAAGAAAATGACATTCACTACAGATTATATCATGTACATTTCTAGCAGGACATTGAATAAATTTTTGTTGGGAGTTCTTCTTTAATAATTTACTGGATATTGTAATTGATTTTTGGTAATGCTCAAGTTTCAGCTCACCTCCTGGATTCCACGGGTCAGGCACAGACTTGGCATCCACTGAAGAAACTGCTGGGGTCCCCGCCCAGGGGTCAGTGGGAGCACTGTTCGTCTGGACCCCAGCACCCCATGGGTCGGTACTTGCTCCTGTAGCTACCGGAGGTCCTCCCCAGGGATCAGACACGGCAGACACTGCTGAAGTGTTCGCAGCCCCGGACCAAGGATCAGCGGAAGGTGCAGATGTAGAGCCCCATGGGTCTGCTGCGGGGGCGGCAGGAGAACTGAAGACATCTGCTAAATCCATTAGGGAAGACTAAGGGAAAGCATAATCGATAATTCATGTGAGTAATTAGCAGAAAGCAAAAATCACACTCTGTATAATTATATTGTATCTTCTGCACAAAGCTATCAATAGGCGGCCTAATAATTTTTCTTTATCTCTGTCAAACACCTTAAGCCTGTATTACAAGGGCAGATTAGCAAGCGATTGTCGGGAGGGAAGCATTCCCTCCTGGCAATCGCCTGCTCGCTAGCGGAGAAGACCGCTGCTATTACATGGAGCGATCTCCTCCGCGCAGCTATGCCATCGCTCGTCCCCCTACTGTCTAGCGCAGGGGTCAGCAACGTTCAGCACTCCAGCTGTTGTGAAACTACAATTCCCAGCATGCTCCATTTATTTCCATGCTAGTTCTTAGAAGAGAAGAGCAAGTATGCATACTGGGAGTTGTAGTTTCATAACAGCTGGAGTCACGGAGGTTGCCTACCCCTGGTCTATCGGTTTGCCGGTGGCTGGTCGCTATTAGGGTCCATTCACACGTCTGGAAAATGGGTCCACATCCGTTCCGCAATTTTGCGGAATGGGCGCGGACCCATTCATTTTCAATGGGGCTGCAAAAGTTGCGGACAGCACACAGCATACTGTCCGCATCTGTACTTCCAGTCCACGGCCACGCAAAAAAATAGAACATGTCCTATTCTTATCCGAAGCCACGGACAATAGGCATTTCTATAGCGCCGGCACATGGCCGGTGAGCGTGTTTTGCGGATACGCAAAACACATGCAAATGTGTGAATGGACCCTTAGACAGCAAGCATGCTTAAAAAAATCAGAATTGCCAGATGAATGAGATTGTGCCCTCATCAGGTAATCAGCGGCAGTATTACACTGCAATATGATCGCTAAGGAGCGTTCGTGTGAATGCTTATTAGCGATTATCGGCCAGTGTAATACAACCTTTAGATGCTGTGGTTGTTCCTAACATTTCTTTAAAGGGGTTGTCTGCTTTATTTATACTGATGACCTATAACGCCCGCCGATCAGCTGTTTGAAGAGAAGGCCGTGCTCCATGCCCTCGTTGTTTACCTGCTCGCCGTTGCCACCGCAGTGGTGAGCGGCTGTAATTACAAGGAACCGTCCCATTCACTTCTATGGGGCGGCTCCCTCCATTCTTTTCCAAGGTCATGTTGCAGGCACGTAATGAAAAAAATTATTATTTACCAGAAAACCCCTTTAAGTCATTCCCGACACCATTACAGTATCCTGGCTTTGGACCCATTCTATTTTATCAATGTCTCTTTGTTGGCGAGGTCTCGAGAACTGAACATAGTATTGTAGATGTGGTCTCACTTCAGCTCTACACCTCGGGATCACAATCTTCCTCTTCTACTGGTTATACCAGTGGCTACACGGCTGAGCAGTCTACTTGCTTTCACTATCGCCTGCCCACCCACACCGGAGACTCATTTTGAAGCTGTCAGAAATCAGTCCTCTAAATCCTTCTCTTCTAAAGTCCTGGCTAAGGCTACTTTCATGCTAGTGTTTTTGTTGGATCCGGCAGGGTTCAGCAAAAACGCTTCTGTTACTGATAATACAACCGTCTGCATCCGTTATGAACGGATCCGGTTGTATTATCTTTATCATTGCCAAGACGGATCCGTCATGAACTCCACTGAAAGTCAATGTGGGACGGATCCATTTTCTATTGTGCCAGATTGTGTCAGAGAAAACGGATCCGTCCCATTGACTTGCATTGTGGGTCATGACGGATCCATCTTGCTCCGCATCTCATGATGGAAAGAACACCGCAGCATGCTGCTCTCCGGTATGAGAACGGAATGCATTTTGGAGCACTGCGTTCTGTTCAGTTACGTTTTGTGCTCATTGACAATGAATGGGGAAAAACGGATCCTACGGACCCTATGACGGATCTCAATACCGGAAAATAGAAACGCTAGTGTGAAAGTAGCCTTACACAGGCCTGTTTGTACAATACTCAGACAGAGGATCGATTTGATTTTTAATTTGCAGTACATTCCTAAAGAGAGCCCTATGCTCAGGTCCACTGGCTCCCACTGAGAATAATAGAAAGCCCCAAATTTATTAAAAAAAAAAAAAAAAACAGCTTACAAAGCTATAAAATACCATTTTACTACCATGCTATTGTCTCCTGCAAACAAGATGTAGGCAGAAGGAGAACAGGTCAGAAAGGGCCCATTACAGACCCCACCGAGTCATTAAAGGGAACGTGTCACTTGGTTTGGGGGTCAATGAAACCCCCAGCATGTTGTTACGCAGCTGGGGTTTAGGCTCCTAAACCTGCCCATAGCAATCTCATCCATCCCAGCAAAAGAATTTGCTTTGTTTTGCTGGGATAGAGATTGCTATGGGCAGGTTTGGGACCCGAAACCCCAGCCATGCTGTGGGTTCAGTGGCCCCCAAAACAAATGATAGGTTCCCTGTAAAGAGAATGGATCTATTGAGGGTTACTTCTGAATAAAGCGCTGCTTTCTCTTCAAACAGCTGATCGGCGGAGGTGCCGGGAGTCGCCCTCCCACCGATCTGATATTGATAACCTATTGACAACCCCTTTAAGTCAGTAAAAAGTTTCACGGGGATGGACAACCCCTTTAACAAGTTGTCAGAAAGAAGAGACGCGCTTCACCTCTTCCTGCTTAGATGGCGCTTCCTTCTTGCTTTCTTCAATGGCCATCTGAAGCCTCAGGTCGTCTCCTCTCCTGATCCGCTCCTCCTAATAAGAGACGTAATTATCAGTACCGGAAGATCATTTACAATCTTGAAGTCTCAAGAACAAGGATAACGTGGTGAATGGAAGGACAATGAAAGCAGGATCAGCTGGTTATGGCGGTATGAATCTTTCAAGAAACTGGAGGATGCAGCAATCCTACTTACCAGAAATGATCCAAAATTGAGACACTGGGATCTCCTGACACAAACCATCTTTTATATGCAAGAACCATCCAAAAATATGAAAATACAGTAGCAAAAGATGTAATATCGACTCACTACAAAGGCAAAAAGTTTCTCCTGAACTGGGTTTGGATTTAAAGAGGTTGTGTCATCATGAAGAAAAGCACAGGCGCAGTGATCCCTTATACTCACCAGGGGGAGCTGCGACCAGTCATGGATACACTGGGGCACACTTACTTATGCCGGTTTTAGTCTCCCCCTTGCGCTACCGTTAGATTCATCTAATTTATGAGGAGGCGTGCGCCTTGTCATAAATTAGGCATATCTGTGGCAGTCCTTGTACCTGGCATAGTTTTCCAGTAAGATCCACGGTTTTCATACTCCTGCGCTGGCGCTTGATGCGCCCAAGTTATATAGAGGCGCCGGCCTAAACATAACTTAGGTGCATCCACTGTTGGCGCCTAACAGCCTTAAATCTACGGTTGGCATATATTTAGATCATTTTCTATGCCCAAAACTGGTGTAGAAAACGATAAAGGAGGCGGGTCTGCTGGTCTGCCCTCTTCCCACCCCACCCCCTTTTTTTTGAGACGGCATACGTGGCTTGGAAGAAGTTACAGATTCATCGACAAATGCCCTTTGCCACTGAATCTGCGACAGATATACGTCAAAAAGTGACCCCCTATATTTATGGCACTATTAATGTCAGGGACACTATTTGCTGGGCGCAAATGTTTTTTTAGCGACACCGATTGGCAATAATTATTAAAGGGGGGCACTATCATTGTGATACTAGTATTTTCAGGGAGATTATCTATTTCTGCAGTATAGTATTGGGAGGCACAGTGGGCACAGTATTGGGGGGGGGGGGGGCAGCATGGGTTGTTCAGAGGGTGGGAGGATAATGGAAAAGTGGGAACCTAAGATGTCTGCGTGAAAAAGTCTGCAGAGATGAGACGTGGTTGAAAGAAGTCATCATGGCGGTCCGGTCTGAATGGAGAGGAGGAGGAAAGAGAATGTCGACATCACTGGAGGTAAGGCGTATGTAGTGCTGTATTCTCCTGTATGTTTGGTAGTGCAGAATGTTATTTAAAAAGTAACAGTCATCCATGACGGGTCCTAACGTGACGTCTGTCATTTTGACAGGGAGATTAGTGCTGCATGCAGCGCTATTCTTCGTCTTATCCGAAGAGACTGCTGACAGAGGCTTAGAACAAGGCCTACGATGGCGGTGTGAGAATTTTATTAACATTTATCACTGTTCGGTACTCTTTTCGAACTTCTTGTGACTAGGGGGTACCTGGCGTGAAAAAGCTAAGAATCCCTGGTTTAGTGGATGGAACAGTAATTGCAGCGCTGCTCCTGTTCAAGTGAATGGTAACCAGACCCATCCAGTGGACAGAGCTAATTCCGAATAGCCGACTGGTGTAGATGCCGGGTGTCGGACCTCCACCGATTGGATATTGATGACCTGAGAATAGTCCATCAATATCAAAACACTGACAACCCCTTTAACACCCTTAAAAAACTCTACTTAAAACATTCACTTCAGATGACACATTCCCTTTAAATACAACCCATACTGACAAGGATATATACAATCCTGTGTTTAAGGAGAAGAGTGAAAGCTCAGCCTAGAGACTAAGGAGATAGGAGAGGGCAAAAGTGCAGAAAATGGTTCTGTGTCAGAATTAATATTTGAAACAGTTGAAATACACTTCACGCTAAACTGGAAAAGTCACTTTGCCTGCGCCGTGTGAGGTTACCCAGTGATCGGCCCCACAGTGTGCGGAGAACAGGCTGAATCACACTATGGTACATACCATGCAGCCCTGCAACCTGTATAACATACGCTGCATTTGGAAAGTCTTCAGACCCTTTCGGTTTTTTCACATTGTGTTAGGCTGCAGAGTTTGTGCTAAGTAACAAACAAAAATTCTAGTTTTCCCCCAATCATTCTGCACTCAACACCCCATAATGAGAAAGTGAGAACAACATTTTTTAAAATCTTTGCCAATTTATTGAAAAGGAAAAACTAAAATCTTGCACTGGCATAAGTATTCATACCCTTCACTCAGGACTTAGTTGAAGCCCCTTTGGCAGTGATTACAGCCTCCAGTCTTCTTGGGGACGATGATACAAGGTTTTCACACCTGGATTTGGGGATTTTCTCCCATTCTTCTCTGTCAGGTTGAATGAGGACCGTCGGTGGACGGCCATTTTCAGGTCTCTCTGTAGATATTCGATTGGGTTCAAGTCAGGGCTCTGGCTGGGCCACTCAAGGACATTCACAGAGTTGTCCCTAAGCCTCTCCTGTGTTGTCTTGGCTGTGTGCTTAGGGTTATTGTCTTGCTGGAAGTTGAACCTAAGGCCCAGAGCACTCTGGATCAGATTTTCATTAAGAATATCTCTGTACCTTGCTTCATTCAGCTTTCCCTTAAAGGGGTTGTCCAGGTTCAGAGCTGAACCCAGACATATCCCCATTTTCACCCAGGCACACCCTCCAACATGCGCATTTCATGCTCGATGGT
This sequence comes from Rhinella marina, assembly GCA_900303285.1. Lineage (NCBI taxonomy): Eukaryota > Metazoa > Chordata > Amphibia > Anura > Bufonidae > Rhinella > Rhinella marina. The sequence continues at coordinate 324,360 of ONZH01002225.1, forward strand.
CTCCCTTGAGTAAGGGCTGTTTATATTTTTACACTACTAGGCGGATGGGCGGGCTTTAGCGCTGCCCTAGCAGTTTTACAGGTTAGGGCAGTGCTAAAGCCTGCCCACTATTGCCAGTGACGTCACCAGGCGGAAGCCCATGGAGAGCCCAGTACGTCACCGGATCTCCAAAAAATGCCTTTGCCCTGAGCAATTCAGCTTTAAAATGCTCCGACGCTCATATCAGGGGGATGCCTGGGTGAAAACTGCGATATGTCCGGGTTCAGCTCCAAACCTGGACAACCCTCTTTAACCCTGGCAAGTCTCCCAGTCCCAGCTGCCGAAAAACATCCCCACAGCATGATGCTGCCATCACGGGGATGATATTGGGCAGGTGATGAGCACCGCCTGCTTTCCTCCAGACATGCTGTTGAGAATTGAGGCCAGATTGTTCAGTCTTGGTTTCATCAGACCAGAGAATCTTGTTTATCACGGTCTGAAAGTCTTTTAGACGCTTTGCAAACTCTAAACGGCTGTCATGTGTCTTCTAGTGAGGAAGAGAGGCTTCTCTGGCCATAAAGCCCAGATTAGAGGAATGCTGCAGTGATGGTCGATGACACCATCTTGGTCGCCTCTCTTACCAATGCCCTTCTCCCCTGATTACTTAGTTTGGTGAGGTGTCCAGCTCTAGGAAGAGTCCTGGTTGTTGCACTCCTCTTCCATTTAAGAATTATGGAGGCCACTCTGCTCTTCGTGAACTTTCAGTGCAGCAGAAACTTTTTGTACCCTTCCCAACATCTGTGCCTCCGCACAATCCTGTCTCTGAGCTCTACAGGCAGTTCTTTCCCCTCATGGCTTGGTTTTTGTACCGTCAGAGATGTTTTAAATAGCCATGGACCTGGCTACCAACCATCCCCTGATTAAGCTGTTGGTGAAACGCACGTTGGGGGTGGTAGGTGAGCCGTGCTACAATTTTTGCTATGTAGGGATCCCAGGATGTTAACCTTTGGAACTTGCCTATACTATTATTGATTGATTCGATTTTGTGCTTATTTGTACTATGTAAGCTGCCTCACCCTCCTTATCTTTTATCATATGTGGCTGTATTACATATTTTAAATATAAAACGCTAGTAGTTTTATCATGGTATCTTGGGTCTGGTACCTTTTTTTGGTGATACTGCTTTATTTGGTACGGTATGGCCAGTTATATTTAGATTTTTTTTGGTTGGTGACAGCTGTGAGACCTTATATCGACAGGGCTGTGTCTTTCCAAATCATGTCCAATCAATTGAATTTACCACAGTTGACTCCAAACAAGGTGTAGAAACATCTCAGCGAAATGAAAGGCTCCAGAGCTATTAAAGTGTCTGAATACTTACGTCCACGTGAAATTTTAGTTTTTCCTTTTCAACCAATTTGCAAACATGTCTAAAATTTCTCATGGGGTACTTATGCAGATTGATGGAGGAAAACTTCAAGGGGTTCTCAAAGTTAAATTTATTGATGACCTATCCTCAGGATAGGTCATCATCAACAGATCGGTGGGGGTCCGACACCCGCACCCCCGCCGATCAGCTGTTTGAAGAGGTGGCGAGTGCCGTATCAGCGCTGCCTCCTCTTCATTGTTTACATGCTGGCCGTAACAGGGATAGTGGTGAGTAGGTGTAATTACACCTAACTGCCCCATTCAGTTCTATGGGAAGGCTTGCTCCCATACAAGTCTATGGGAGCGATCTTTCCCATTGAAATGAATATAACTTGGAGAACCCCTTTAACTTTTTTTTTTTGTAGCACAAACCAAAAACATAAAATGTGAAAAAGGTGAAAGGGTCTGAAGACTTTCCGAAAGCACTGTACCCTTCTACACAGAACAGCACATGGTAAGATATTAGGCTTGCAAACCGCGACGCTCGAAAATGGGTCGAGATCAAACACCGAGAATGAGTGAATTTCCAGTTTTGCCCAGAGTGTCCATTGGCATAATTACCCCGAATGGTTCTACCCAGTAAGATTGCTGCTTTATCAAGTTGAATGAGTAGAAGTGATTGATCCAACTTAAAACTTACATAATCAAAATGCCTATAGGGTGTTAAAGGGTTTGTGCCAAGATCGACAATGACCCCCTATCTGGTGGATAAGAGTCTGATCTCTAGCGCCCCCCACTGATCGTGCAAATGGATTTTGTGTCCCTTGGTTGACTGAAGCGACGGTCACACGTGCTCTCTATGGGACTGATGAAGATAGCCAAGCATCTTAGTTGACTATCTTCATCTGTTCCATACACTTTGAAGGAAGGGGCAGCGTGACTGCTACACCCGGCTCCATTCAAAAGGAGGGCATGGGACCACAGTTCTCCTGATCAGTGGTTGTCCAGTGGATAGGTGCGTGTCGATCTTGGGACAACCCCTTTAAAAGTTTTAATGGGAGGAAATTACGAAAAGAAATTGGATACAAATAAAAAATGATAGACGAAGCAACTTAAATCGTACATTACTTATACGGACACAGAGCAACGTGCAAGCGTTTTAAGGCTTCCGATGGGGGCGATAAATGCTACTATTCTGAGAGGGCATAGTACTCGGGCGGAATAAACTATATGCCCATTGCTCTGTGCCAGGGAAGGCAGACAGGAAGATGGTAATGATCGCCAATAATGCATGCCAAACAGCTGGAGGGGTAATGGAGGGAGTCATCTGCATAAATATATGTCCTAAAAATGTCCTCGAAGAGTCAGGATCAGAGGGAGTCACGACCATGCACGGCATTTACCACAAATTACGTGAGGAGCACTTCAAGAACCAGGGCGGGAAACCTCGCTCATACAAGGAATTTGTTTCTGAACTGAACTGACATATTCCTAGCCGGGATAGTCGAGCGACCATGATGGAGGCCGCCCTTCCTTACCTGACGATTGTAAGCACTGCAATGCGGTAGAATATACACTCACATACTTACCTTTTGAAAACGGATCTTCCAGAAATTAAGAAACCAAAATTTAAAAGCACAATTTCAAGATTACGTCAGTAGTAAATCAGTCATTGGCAAAGCTTTGAATTCAGAGTTACATTGCGGAGGAAGCAGCGGTGTGATCACGGTATTAGTACATCAGGCATGCCGTTATGTTAGTGCTGTGAACAGACCAACTGAATGGTGAGAAGAGCGCCCCCTGCAGCTAATATATAGAAGGGAGCAAAATAAGAAAGGTGAGGGGGTGATAAAGTGTAAGCTCCAGTGACTTAAAACGCTGGCCCTCCTGATGGCCATACACTTTACATAGTTGTCGGCCGGACGGGCAGCTATTCCTCCTAACGTTCCCATACACAAGCATACTTGGTTTGGCCGAGCATGCCATGTTTTCTCAGTGGGGAGCAAAGCTAGCCATAAACCCCCTGATTTTGGCAGGTTTGGCCGACCATCTAGTTTGTCATTTTCCAGGAGCGTACTGGATTTCAATATGCCAGATCCTTTGCTCTCAAAGGAAGACAACCCACGGCCAGAGGTGTCTGCAGGAGCTTAAAGGGGTTGTTTCCCTTCAGAGATTGGTGGAATATCACTAGGATATGCTACCAATGTCAGATAGGAGCGGGTCCAGAGGTGGGACATGCTCCTATCACCAGAATGGGACGCCTCTGAAGTGTACAGAGCGAAGCCTCGCATGCACGGCCACCCTCCATTCATTTCAATGGAATTTCAGAAAACGTCCGAGCTGGCGCAACCCCTTCAGCTCCAGCTCCCTGTGAAGTGCGCTTTTGTATGTGGAGAGGCCAAGTGTAACAGCTGACGACCAATCAAACTTTTGGCCAATAGCTATCTAAGGTGTATGGCCACTTTAAGCCGTTAGCGTAGGATCAGACATGCTGAAATTCAACATGCCCAATGCTCATTCCTCCCCGACATCTGAACACTTAATACTTGGGCAGATTTGGCCGACACTAGTCCAATGTGTATGGTCCTCTTTACATGTAAAACTTCACTGCCTGATAGCCGCCATGTCTCTCCAGACGTCAGGGGGCGGAGGTGACGTTGTAAGTAACTGGAGCTACACTTGAGGAAAAGAGGATAATAAGACAGGATAATCGCCCAAAATGAATGACAGGGGAATTAAAGGAGCAGAATTGGACCAGGAAACACCGCCACTATGTCCATGTGCAGCGTCTAGTCATAAATGGGGACAGGCTGCAATACCGTACACCGCCCATGAAGAAAGTGGCGCTATTTCTGGAGAAAAATGAAAAAGCAGGCTCTTTTTTTGAAATCTGTGACACTCCCAAAAAACCTGCTGTAGTAATGAGCTGAGGTGAGGGAATGTACTTGTGCAATAACAAAAAAGACAAAAACGAACATACTTGAGGATTCAGATTTACAGTTTAAAGGGGATGTCTAACCCCCCATCATAATTGTAGATATAGACCTGAATCTGCTCTGCCTAAAGAAAAAAATGACACTTACCCATTCGCCGATGCAACGCCAAGGGCCCTGTCCACTATGGGCCAAAAATGTGACCCATTCGATGGCTGCAGCGGTCACATGCCACTTATGGCACGTCATTGCTGAGGCCAGTGAATGGTTGCAGCGGTGCACATGATGACTGACAAACTACAACTGCAGTGGGGATCAAAATCCGCTTTACGGGGTTTTCCAAGATTTTTTTTCCCTTAAATATCACAGAGCAAAAAAAAAAAGTCCCACTGTTCTGATCACTCAGGTGATCGCTGCAGCGGTCACATGTGCATGACTGGCATGTGACTGCTAAAGCTGCGATTGGCTCCAGTAGTCAAGTGATAAGTCATGTGACCATTGCTGCAGGACAAATAAAAGGGAGTGTTTTTTTTTCTTTATCTTGGAAAACTCCTTTAAACACCCAGCAAGGAACATGGCACATGGGCTTTACAACCTGTCTATTTAGCAAAGTAAAGGCTGGCGGTGCCTATGGGGAGCGTGAAATTGTTGCAAACCAGTAAGACTGAACTCACACAGGCAGTTTTTGATGCAGTTTTTTTTCAGAAGTGGATCCAGTAGGAAGGAGAAGTTTAGGTCCTTACATTTCTCATTCCTTCCCTATCCACTCCTGGTTTTGCCTGGAAAAAAAAAAAAAACTGCACGAAAAGCTGCACCGAAAACTGCAATGTGTGATTCCAGCCTAAAAGATAACGACTGATCTCCAGTTCTCAATCCAAGCAGGTGTTAAGCAGAAGGAAGCGGAGAGGGTTAATGGACATTAGTCGCACTGCACCTTCATCATCTAGTTCATCAAGCGGCAGGAGGAGTCTTGGAAGGGGCTGATTAATCGTTAAAATAGCTATTGTAATTGGGTTTCGGTACAAAAAAACTCGTTGGCTCTACCTTGTCATGTTCCTCTTTGCTCAAGCTAAGTGCAAGCTGAAGCTGCAATTCCTCTTCGGACACAGGAGGGGGCTGGGAAAGAAAAACAAAATAAAAGCACAGGACACAGGCAAGGTGGGGGTAATAAAAGGGTAAAAAAAAACCACAATGGAACAAAAGCAGATGAAGACAGGCGAGATAAAAGACCAGGTACTGACATATATACCACAGCTTCAGGAGGAGCACGTAAGGCAGGACTTCATAGAACAGGACTGACTGAAGCTGAGTATATAGTGGCACAAAACTAAAACTAAGGGAAGCAAATAAAAGAATATACAGATGAGTAACTATAAAAGAACAATAAAACAAAATCGGCAAAATAGGCACATGCTGGTAATGGTAGATATGGAGAAATGGGAAGGGGAAGGGGGGGTAACAGTCTTGGTGGGGTCCAGAACAGGAATTGTATGTGACCCTGTTTCCTCTGGGCTACCCAGCTTATAGGGGAGCTATGGGATCAAAACCCGGTTTTCTATGGGAGACTCTGACCTTCTGCTGGAGCTAGTGTATGGTAATCATCCGTAGAATACCTTCACGCAGAAGAAATACAGGTTTAATCAACATAAAGCTTTCAGCTCTGGTTTACTTAAAGAGGACCTTTCACCACTCCTGACATGCCTGTTTTAATAGCTTCATGCATTCCCCATGTAATAACAATTCTGGAACATCTATTCTTATGTCTCTATGTTGTGCCATTCCTTTATTATTTGCCACTAGAAGTTATGAATGAATTGCTATTTGCCTTCAGTAAAGAACAGAGGGGAGGTGACAAGTTGGGACTGACTCTGGCCAATCAGTGCTGTCATGTTCAGACTGTGCAGGTACACACCCCCAACTAGTCACCTCCCCTCTGCTCCCTTACTGAAGGCAAATAGCAATTCATTCATAACTTCTAGTGCAAATAATAAAGGAATGGCACAACATAGAGACATAAGAATAGATGTTCCAGAATTGTTAGTACGTTGGGAATGCATGAAGCTATTAAAACAGGCATGTCAGGAGAGGTGAAAGGTCCTCTTTAATGAAGCATCACAAGAAGTGAGATGTCTGATATTACCCGACTTCCGACTTGGATTCGGTACAGGACATGTGTCTGAAAGGTTCTTGATCTTTTTATCAACGCGGTCCGATATATTTGTGTCGCAAGCTCAAAATTCATGTTTCGTTGCAATTTGCCTTTTGGGACATATAATGTTAATTCAGAAAGGAGTTTGGAACCTTTCCATATGGCCACCCGGGTTATGTGATCCCCAGTTTCACTCCCCTGTGTCGCTGACTTCCTGTGAACTTCAGGATCATCATCTGCCAAATCCCTTCTGGCAGTACTCACTCCCCCTCCGCACTGACTTTGTCCCTCCGTATGTCCCCATTTCTGCCTTATCTAAGGCACCAGGAATGCAGGGATATAGCAGGCTCATACAGCGATTGGCTGCAGAGTTATAAAACTTCCCTGACTCACACTGGCTTGTCTATGCTGTCTGTGAGTGCTTTGTGCAGAATCTCCAGTGTGTCCTAGGAGATGCAGCTTTACACTGCCCTGCCCTGCCTCCTGCTTGTATGACCTGACAGATATATCACTTAGTGCCCTTAGATAGGATTCAGAGCAGTGCAAGTGCAGTGTGATGAGAGTCCGACCCCTTGGTCTCCAAAGAGACAGAGGAACGAGGGGTAATGTAGGCAGCATTAAAGGAACTATAATGGGGGCATATCGTTAGCCGAGCGCGGAATCCCCATAGAAATGAATGGCGGACGGCATATTCTAGGATAAGTGCCTGATCACTGGGGGACCCCGCGGATCACACAAATGGGGTCCTGGGTCCTCCCATTTGAATGTAGTGTAGGTTGCAAGTACAATGTTCGACTATCTTCATCAGTCCCATGGACTTTGTATGGAGCAGCAGTGGGCACTCCCAACCGATGTGGGACGCTAGTATATGTGCAGTCTAACAAGACCTGGTGCTAGTATTTATGCAGTGGGACATTCACGATTCTATGAACTGAGCAAGCTTATTATGATGCTAATTCATACATCTGGGATTATGAGCAGATCCCTACAAAATGGAGAACGAGCTTCGCTGTGAAGTGCTTTCTGTACAGCGCTCCTTCACAGCCCCTCCCTTCTGCTGAGTGACAGCTATAGTTTTCTCCTGGTTGGATGCCAGAGCTGTCACTCAGAGCTGAGGAGGAGGGGCTCTGAAGGAGCTCGGTGCAGAGAGCGCTTCACAGTGAAATGCCACCTCCTGTGCACTTGCAGGAGCAGAATAAAATGTCATATTCACGCTACTCCTGATAATAAGAGAGGTATGCTTGTACTTATCCCCCCAGCCCCTAGCTAGTGCAGTCAGCAGTTTATCACAGGCAGAACTGCTGACAGTATCCCTTAAAAAAATATATATATTTTTTTTTTTTTGGGGACCAATTAAAGGAATAGTTTGTGGGCTGATATGAATTTTGGCAAATTTTCAATTTGCAATAAACGGTTGTAAATCTATAATATTATATATAAGTCATCATACCACACTCGAACCCCTTCTCCAAGTTACACCCCTGTCCACAGCAAGGTAATACAATACACCAAAGAAGAAAAAAAATCAGGCTCCAAGGCATTTGTACCGCAGACATTTCCACACTGGTGCCTTGGATATCGTGGGGTAACAGGATACGGCCGACCTCGGTTTTCTGCTGGATGTATACAGGGAGATTTAATAATGCATTACAGATACATTAACCCAAGAGCCCCCCCAGGTTGGATTTACCTTTGCTCTTACCTGCTCCGCCTCTTCTTTGCTCATGGCCAGAGCGAGCTGGAGCTGTAGTTCTTCCTCTCCGCTGCTCTGCGGCCAGGCCTGCTCCGCTTCGGTTGCTGGGTTCAGTGTTGATGACGCAGACGACGCTGTAAAGAAATATTAAAGGGATTAATCGATGGGATACAATGTTTTCGTTAAAGCACAAAATTGGTTAAAAAAAATTTAAATTAAAAGAAGCGTTACTCACGTCGCCGACTCTTACCGTGTCACAACCCAACACATAGGAAACGGCAGAAGAGGTCTGCTCAGCCAATCACTGGCAGCAGCTGTGACGCGCCTCAAGCCAGTGACTGGGTGATCTGTCATTTCCCATGTAAACATATAGGGGGTCATTTATCAAACAGAAATATGCCTAAATTAGGCATATTTCTGGCGCAGACAGTGGCACAAAGGTCCTGTCTAATTTACCATTTTCTACGCCTGTTTTATCCGTAGACAATGGTCTAAATGTAAGACAACTAGGAAGCTGGCTTACATTTGGAAGTGGCGGTGGATATACGCCAAAGTTATAGAGAGGCCGGCGTCTCTTCATAACGTCGGCGGATCCACCACCAGGGTTATTAGGGTAAATGCACACGATCAGGATTTATCTGCGGACAATCCGCACTGAAATCCGCAGGTGTTCTCAGTGAATTGGGTAAATCCGCACCATTGGTGCGGATTTGCGTGCGGATTTTTTTTTTCAAGTGAATGGAGAAAATCCTCATGAAATCCGGACAGGAAAAATAAAATAAATTGACATGCTGCGGATTGTAAAATCCGCACCGCAGGCCAAAATCCGCACTAAAAAAATCCGCTTCGTGTGCATTGAGAATTTCAAATTGTCATAGAATATAATGTACATGACCTACGGACCGGATTTTCCGCACGCAAATCCGCACGTAATCCTGATCGTGTGCATTCACCCTTAAAGAGGACCTTTCACCTCTCCTGACATGCCTGTTTTAATAGCTTCATGCATTCCCCATGTAATAACAATTCTGGAACATCTATTCTTATGTCTGTAAGTTGTGCCATTCCTTTATTATTACTACTAGAATTATCAATGCATTACTAGCAGTCTGCAGTAAGGTTACAGAGGGGAGGTAACCAGTTAGGGGGGTGTACCTGCACAGACTGAACATGGCAGCACTGATTGGATAGAGTCAGACTGTGCAGGGACACCCCCCCCCAACTGGTTACCTCCCCTCTGTACCCTTACTGCAGACTGCTAGCAATTCATTCATAACTTCTAGTAGAAATAATAAAGGAATGGCACAACATACAGACATAAGAGTAGATGCTCCAGAATTGTTATTACATGGGGAATGCATGAAGCTATTAAAACAGGCATGTCAGGAGAGGGGAGAGTGCCCCTTAGTTGCTAAGAGCTTGAAGGGGTTGTCCAGGACTAGAAAAAGATGGCTGCTTTCTTCCAAAAATAGTCTCACACCTGTCCACAGGTTGTATGTGGTAGCTCAGCCCCGCTCACTTCAAAGGAGGTGAGCAGCAAGGAGGTTTTTGGAATAATCTTGGACAACCCCTTTTAAAGGGACATTCAGCAATCTAGAAATAGATGGGAATCTACACCGCCGACCCCTCTGCACGTTGAGATTAATCCAGCAAACCAGTATGGCTCCCTCCTCAGCAAACTTCTAATGGTTGCCAAAATTCTCACGTTCTGTCCTGCCACATGTTCAGCTCTGTGCACCCAGTCCAGTGATGATGCTTGGATGTGACCACTGCATCCAAACACTGGCTTCAGCAGTGACCTCAGTGACTGGCTGCAGCTGTTATTGCTGGAGAAACCAGTGGGGGAGAGGGAATCATCAACACAGGAGTGGCTGGAAATTGGTCATTACTCCTTAAGATTATTTTATACCATTGTAAGCGTTTAAAGGACAACCATTTAAAGGGGGCTTCCAGGACTGTCCAAAAATTGAGGAGATGGCTAGGAATGTTAAAAAAGTAAAAGAAGAAACCGTACTTATCTACTCAATCCCCCGCTGTTCCAGCGCCACCAGGTCAGTGTTGATGTGCTAGACTACTCTACATGACCACTGCAGCCAATCACTCACCTCAGCGATCATATCAGGTGGTCAAGGACGTCATCACTGCAGAGGGACTGGCGCTGTAGCGACAATGTGCCTGACTACCGCAAGTGACTGCGAGGCCAGAGATTGGCTTTAGCGGTCACTTAAAGTAGTCAGGCCCCTTCAATATAGCAGGGCCAGAAGCATAGACTGATGGCTCTGGAACAGCAAGGGATTTATTTTTACATTTCTGTCTTTCTCCACCATTTTTGGGGGTCCCAGAAAACTCCTTTAACTGAAACACCTCATACTGTTGTGAAATAAACACAATCATCATTACACAAGCTGAGGCATAAAAAAGACTCAATGACTGCAATAAAATAGAGAATCTGATCAACAGTATACATGCATGAGAGCAACCATCCAATATCCACATACGATATAGATTTCCATAAGGCCACAGAGAACACAGAGATTAGATGGGGGTGAAGGTCCTTGTAGGTGAGGCCGCCAGGGACTCCTGTTAATATTTACTTCGCAGGTAAAATTTATGACTTTTAAATTCCAAAGCACAATAAAGAGAGAAACCCTTCCACCCATGATTGGTACGGGGCCTCACATAGCCCAACTGTGCAAACCAGAGGTTGTACGCTGGCACCTATAGGCGCTGTCTGCAATCTTGCACTCTTGATCCTAGTTTCACACTTTTCTCATTTGCCCATGTCTCGACCAGTAATACACGCTGGATGTGAGATCTGTCCATCCAGGATGCTGCTGTCTTCATTAGCTGTCATGTATCAGCAAAGCTTCAATCCTGGACGGATTTATCTTCTGGGCTCGAGCTCAGAGCATAGAGTGTGAGACCTCGATGTAACATGAAGTAGGAGTGATGGCCGCTGTTGCGTGTTGTTTCAGTTCTGCGCGCCTCACCATAGTCTTCTTGCTTAGAGACACTACTTTTTAACTGTAGATATGACTCGTATAAAAGACTCGCGGATGGCCTGTTGTCCATCTGGAAGTTAGCTACTGGTGTTGGATTTTCTATCATCTGTCCTGACACACCAGCTGACTGCACAAGTTGTTCCATGGACTGCCATGTTAGCTTACCACACTCCATCCCTCTTCACATTATACTGCTGAGAAAGACTACTAACCTTTGAGAGCATTCCTGTTGACGTTGAGCGAAGTGGAGCACTCAGGTATAGATCTTACAACAACGACCGCAGAAGATGTCACCAGAGCCTGTGACTCGAGTTGACATGCGGTGATGTCAAAAAGAGTTATTCTTATTGATCAGAAGATGTATTATGGATAATAAAAATATGAAGAAAAGAAACTACGTTTTTCTCTAATATATGACAGCCCATCAATATAATTATATATATCATGTGCCCAGCACGCTAAGCGCGCGATATCGGAGACTCACCACATGCCGCCTCTAGTTATTGGATTAGTCCCGGGCTCTACCACAGGTAACCTGTTGAGCCAGCACAGCCCACGCCTCCTACTGATATTATTAATTAATAACAACCTGCTACAAATCTTTTACCAAGCATGTTTATCTGTCGTCTTCGGACTTCTGCACCACATTAGGGGTTGTATCGTTACAGTAAGCACGTAATTCCTTATTACAACTAAGCGCAGCAGCGATTTAAATGATGCAGCAGTACCACGATAGACTCCTATGATAAAAAAGTAGATCAACAAGACAGGTACACTGTATGCAGCTCCGATGAAAGATTACGATAAATATGCGCCAATCAGTTTGTGTTTATGAAATATTTAAAGAATTTGAGAAAATCTCGGACACGGGATTACGCTGGTGCCGGAGGAGGCTGCTTGAAAGATTTGGTGACTAAATCTTAATGAGGTGTGGCGCGGTGAGAACTGGAGATGCTTAAAAATATAGATCGGCGATGGCCGCGAAGCGCACATGCTACAAACGAGCGCTGGAGGCACGATGTACATTATGATGGACTTCATCTATGTACTTAATTTGGATGTAATCACCTAGGACGATTATTTATTTTATTTGTTTCTTCACACTCGCTAATATATTCTCTGGTGATCAATAGATAATAACTGTATTATTGACGACTTCAAACTGTAGAGCAATGAGCAACACTCCTGGATGGGGGAATAACTTTATAGAGTCCAGATCCTGCAGAGCAGAGAATTGCCGTTATATGAGGGAAACTGGTATATCATGCTATATTCTTATATGCTGACTACACATAGAGGAGCACAGACGATTATTTAAGAGTGACGAGAACAATGCAGAGCATCTTCTGCACGTGCTCTGTTCATCACTTTGAGCGTAGATGCTTGACTGGATGGTTCATGCTCAGATCTGTATTCGCACAATACTATCATATGCCATTCTGACATTCATCTACGGTATGAGAAGATAATATAGGCATACTAGCTGAAGAAGTCATGGTTGAGTCTCACTAGACACGTTCTGGCTAATAATGGTCTAGCTGGGTGGTTACCGCTAGTCCCATGGGGGACTGCTTGAATGCGATCCTGGAGATATTGTCTTGCACACTATGAGATATAACGGGAGCAACGTCAAGGTAGTAGCTGGAGCTAAGGAAGCGCTGGGCACTCATGCAGGGAGCTTAAGAGAGGCCCTACTCATCGGAAAAACACTTAGGCTCTTTCACACGGAGCGTCGCGCGGATTCGTCCGGATGCGTTCAGGATGAGGTTTCAGGAAAACTCGCACCATTGCTGCAAGCAAGTTCAGTCAGTTTTGTCCTGCGAATTGCGTTTTAGTTGTTCCGTTTTTTCCGCGCGGCAGTGCAAATGGCCAGATTTGATGCAGTGGTAATTATCATACGCACAGCGCAATGCTGAATAGAAATAACATGAGACTCTTTCTTCATGAGATTTCGACAATACTATACCAGCTCCTATCTATACTGCAAGCATTGTTATGCTGAGGTGAATAGAATTCGGCTATCTCGCACACTTATACTTACACGAGAGTCGAAGACTCGCTGAAACGAGAGTAACTTGTCTCTGACACATTGTCTAGTTTTCTCCTGACTGTACAGTGACTATGCGGCTAGACTATCACACTGGTAGAATGTGAGAGGTTGCCCTTTAGAGAGGAAGGACGATGCCAGAACAAAGAAGCATGTGTTATCGGTCACGAATATATATGATGTAAAAGTACTAGCGCACGTGGCGCTATTCCTTCACAGCGCAACAAGGCAAGAAGTGATGTTACATGACGGTAGAATAACAAGAGCAACAATATTACAGCTAAGGAAAAGACCTATTTTAGTATAATATTGAAATAGAGATCAGAGTGAATTGAGTGTCGAGGCGTTGAGAGCTTGCAATAGTCAGTCTCTACGAATCAAGCGGCAAGTGTGACACCCCGCAGTGAATATGCAGGTAAGCATTCTCTATAAGACTGTAATCGCGTGATGTTACGCTAGAGATAGTTGTCAGTCACTGATAGCCTGTAACAGGGAGGTGTTTATCAGTGATGTAATAGTATTCGGTCGCGCATGTATAATGTGGAGTCAGCAAACATACCAAGCTGCATATGTGATCAAATTAATAAACACTGATATGAGCAACAAATATATACACAAAGGGTAAGGTGTTATCAAGTGACTGATAAGTATTTCTTGTGTGCCATAAGATTAGATTAATCAGCTAGAGAGGCGATGAGATAGAGCTTCTGTACTAGGTACCACTGTATAGCTGTTATGCTACTTCTAGGTGGCTCTCAGTATGATAGCAGGTGCATAGATAAGGTATCTCTCTCTTCGCTGCTGAACAGGTGGTCATACACCTAATCGTGAAATTTTGATAACCGCTGGTTACGAGGTCCAGGCTCGATAGATTCATCGGTAACCTAAGCTAGGGGCAGAGGTGTCTAGACATTACTGCACGAACGGAGACGAGTATTCTCATGTGTAAAGTGTTCGCCACTATATTGCAGTTAGAGCATAGCTGTCAGTCTCTGTAGTTGTGATCGCTACACTATCGGTAGTACATGACTTTATATATATATGTTATATGAATTTACAGACATAGTCTCTCTTGATGGAATTATCGTGTTTATCACCCATTACACGTATTATCCGAGTCAGATGTGCAGCAGCTCCTCCTGCTGCCTATATGAGCTAGGATATGGAGAGGGCACAATGCAGATTCGCACATCGTCGAGCCATCATGGTCACTACGGACCGATCATTTCTAGGTCTCAGTAATTGAGAGAGAAGGACTACTATGAATTATACCAGATAGAAAACACACGATAACATGGGTACCGACCGCGATCATAAAGAAGATAAGTGGAGTATGACATAGAGTCATCAAGGAAGATGTGAAGGCCATATGTCTATTATTCCAGAGTAAGCATGAGACCATGTCTCTCTAGGTACGATGGTTCATGGCGCTAATCTCGCATCATATAACCATGGGCTAAGTCACACAAAGTATGCTGAGGGAGCCAACGAAGGTTCTAATAACAAGGACATGAAACATTATTCTTGTACCTTAGACTAATGAGTGCAAGTGGTAGCACCAAATGCTTTGCTTTGTGGAGTAGCCATAAGGTAAGAGCTTAAAATAACTCAAGCGGGAAATTTTATTGCCATCTGTGCACCACGTGACGTACGGAATAGGAGCCGAAAGTGTAAGGGGAAACTATTTAAGGAAGCCCCAGATCAGAAACAGGATGGGACGGAAACATGTAAGAAATAAACTCTTTTCTGCAAAAAAAATAAAAAATAAGAAATATAACCAAACCACCACCATCAATTTCTACAAGTTTGGGGCGCTTGAAACCAAACTCTGACATACAGAAATCTGAGCCCAAAATGGTAAATCCAAGGCACAGGGAGTCTATACCACCATAATACTGATACTTCTGCGGGAATACTATAGATGGTAGCCGCCTCCCCTGCTGTAAAAGGATCACCTTACCCTGCTCCCCACCCTCCAGTCCTCTGCGCAGGCTTCCACATCATCCATCCTTGTGGTCCCAAAGGGTTGATCTTTCTCGCTAGGTAGTTAGTCACTGATATTTATTAAAAGAAAATCACTACACACACTCTCAGCCAACTACTGCATGGTGGGCCGGCACGCGACTCAATGTGCATTAAGAGGCCAGGATGATGGAGTTGGCCAGGCACAGAAGGAGAGTATTACCATGCACCCATTTATGAGTAGAGGGATCACCGAGGATGTAGGAGAGAGATCACACTAGCCACTCTCGGACCAGAAGCATGAGAAGGTGGGCACCTTTAGATATTTTGTAATGATATAATTGCATGTACTTTGTCCTAATTATAATAATAATAATAATCTTCATTATATAGCGCCAACATATTCCGCAGCGCTTTACAGTTCAGAGGTTCATGTACAAATAGTCATAAATAACATATTAACAGACAACTCAATTATTACAACAAGAGGAATGAGGGCCCTGCTCGCAAGAGCTTACAATCTATAAGGAGATAGGGGGTGACACAAATCTTTCATTTAATGTTTCTGTGTGTCGTTGCAGAGAAAGTCAATGCAGCTGACAGAAGTTGATTTTTACCTTCATTTTTTCAAACCCCCTAGGCTGCAGAGTCGGAGGGGGTGTGACCTGACCGGCTCAGGGGCATGGTTTAGCAGAACCATGTGGGGGGTGCTTTTCCGTCCTTTTTTTGAGGGTGGCCTGAATTACAGGTCAATGCCATGGTAATTTATGAGGAAACACAGTGGGAAGCAGTGGAAGAAAACATTGCTTTGCACGGGTATATTTAATCTACTTCATTTAATGTTTGTGTGTGTGTCATTGCAGAGAAAAAGTCATCCTCCCTCCCACCCATCCCTGCAGCTGACAGAAGTTGATTTTTACCTTCAATTTTTCAATCACTGTTGGCTTCGGAGTGGGAGGGGGCATGGCCTGACTGAGTTGGGGGCATGGCTTAGCGAGACCTGGGGCGGGGGTTTTAAGTCCTTCTTTGAATGGCCTGAATTACAGGTCGATGCCATGGTAATTTATGAGGACACGCAATGGGTAGCAGTGGAAGAAAACATCTTTTATTACTACTGAACGGTCTTAGTCTAAAATTAGTCTAAAACATAAGTAAGTTCACTCTAACAAGGTAGACGTACTGATATATAGAATATTCAAATAATTAACTGCCTGAACAAAGTACGCTAAAATATAACTTTATTAAAGATAATTAAAAACTAATACTGGCTCTCCACCATTTTCGATAAATCAGGCTAACAGCAGAGTACTGAGGTTCAAAGCACTCATTATAGGCTGCCGACAATGCTTTCTGCTGTTAAAGATTAGTCTCTGTTTATTGAGATATATCCTTGTGGGACACAGTCAGTGAACTACAGCCCACAGCCATCCACTACTCTCAACAGACACTCCACAACGCTGAGACAACACACAGTAGTAGCGTGCGTATCTGTGCATTCAGTCTGTTTCGCTAGCCTTGTTATTTAGTTTTTCATACAGCAGCGAATCAAAGTAACTACTCTGGCTACAACTGTATCAATTTGAATGAGCTCAGCGTGTTTACAAGACGCTAAAGACGGCTCCCTATGCTAACTGGTTCAATGGGACTATGCTCGATGCGTTTCTAAACCAGCAGAGCACTGGTTTTTCATCAGGAGCATTAGAGCACCTTATCCAAGCATCTCGCTTAACACAACAACGCTGCCGCCTCTGATATCGTGCGTGCAGCATACAGAGCCTCCGGCCCTGGAATGGCCGTGGCGTGGACGCTTCCCGCCCTATTTTTATGGAGAAGAACGCCACCCCCATTGACCAGCCTCCAACAGGATCCAATAGCAAAAGAGGGGGACAAACCTGCCCCCACCCCTCCTGTTGTACATGTATGCGCTCTGGTATGAGGGTGTATAATGCGATTTAGTGACATACTGCTTAATAAGCTCCTTGCAGGAGATAATTGTATTTCATCAGACAATATTGCCAGGATCCCACAATAAAGATGTTGAGATCGCTATTACCTGATATTACATCAGTAAGATCATTACAGGGTTCCACACATCGCAACATGATCCTACATATCGCTATTCTGTAGTATAGACATGGAGGCTCCTCTGGTGTGGTTAAACCCTGCAATATCAAAGTAAAAAATAGGAAAGAATTGGGATATTTAAAGGGGAGATCATTAGATCACTCCTGGGGTATGAATCCATACCATCTACCGATAGAAGGGGCCATATTAGAATCGATGATATACCTGTAGAAACGTGTCCCGATATCTTATTCAGTCGATTGGGATCAATGTCAATACTTACTTATAGGCATTTGTCCTAGAACAGAAAAGGCTCATGCCTATTGAATGTTACGACCAAACAACCAGGGATATACGATGTACTAGAGGTATACCAATAATATATATGACTCCCATTTGTATCTTCACTCCTTGTCAACATATGAATGATTCTATAATATACCTCAATTACCAGTATCCCTTTTTCTGGATATGCTGATGCTCATAGAGCACCTACTTTTGTGTCTGATCAGGATCCTGTTATTAGATATGGCTATGTCTACAGAACAATACATATGTCATGTGTCCAGTCCATAGTCTCCTGGTGAATAATGGGAATAGTGATCACCTGCCAGAAAGAACACAGGTAATCTATTCAATAAAAAGACACATAGGAGATGTTATCCTTTCGGTTTTACTGTGTTTAAAGTGAAAGTCCACTGGGCCTCCTTTCTTAATAGTAGCACATCTACATCACCTCCTCTGGGTGGCGTTCTTATGTGTTCTATCCCCTGGAATTTCATACAGTCAGAGGTTGTTGTGTGGCACTCAGCAGCATGTAGGGCAATCGGGGTATATCATCCTGGTTCTCAATATTTTCACAAATGCTCCCCAATGCGTCTCCTAAATTCACGCTTGGTCTTCCCTACATATTGTTTCTTACAACAGCTGCAGGTAGCCAAATATACCACTTCTACTGTTCTAGTTTATGAGTTTATGAATGATCTTATCCTGTAACTCCGTCCAGTGGTGGTGCTTGTCACACTGTCACCTCTGAGAATGGCTTTGCAAGCAACACATCCACTGCAGTTAAATGTTCCATTGGGTTTCGTGGAGAGCCATGTCACTGGGGTCATAAAGGAACTGTGAACCAGTCTGTCCTTCAAGTTGGAACCCCTCTTGTATGTGATGAGTGGGAAGTCCCCGACCAGGTGACCCACAACTGGATCGGATTTGAGGATGTCCCAGTGGTCACTCAAAAAGGCACGAACCTCCTTGTGTGCCATATCAAAGGTCCGTATCATTTTCTGTCACTTTTGTTTTCGGATGCAATGCTTGTATAAAGGTGTTCTAATGCGCCTGATGAAAAACCAGCGCTCTGCTGGTTTAAAAACGCGTCAAGCATAGTCCCATTGAACCAGTTAGCATAGGAGATGTCTTTAGCGTCTTGTAAACACGCTTAGCTAATTCAAATTGATACAGTTGTAGCCAGAGTAGTTACTTTGATTCGCTGCTGTATGAAAACTAAATAACAAGGCTAACGAAACAGACTGAATGCACAGATACGCACGCTACTACTGTGTGTTGTCTCAGCGTTGTGGAGTGTCTGTTGAGAGTAGTGGATGGCTGTGGGCTGTAGTTCACTGACTGTGTCCCACAAGGATATATCTCAATAAACAGAGACTAATCTTTAACAGCAGAAAGCATTGTAGGCAGCCTATAATGAGTGCTTTTAACCTCAATACTCATCTGTTAGCCTGGTTTATCGAAAATGGTGGAGAGCCAATATTAGTTTTTCATTATCTTTAATAAAGTTATTATTTTTTTTTTTTTTATAACATTTATTTATTCAGCTTTTTAAAATACATTTTCCCCGCAATAAAACAAACAGTTAAACAGATGTCCACATCCATTCGGATACATATCATGTAAAACAGAAGCACTGGGCGTCGGCACCACAACAATGGTAAAGCATACTTATCCGAATACATATAGAATGAAATAAAATTACATTCCCATCTCCAAAAAACATCCCCTTTAACTTAAATAACCCTTTATATATATATGTGCAGTTTCCTCCTCGACCCCCCACCATCCCTAGATTTACTCTCCAGCATCAAGGTGCCAGCAGACAGCCTCCTAATCTGGAAATGGAGTATGATATATATCCAAATCTGTGTCATGGAACTTTTAGTCTCCCCAAGTCACCCTTAAGCTCGCCCATCATATACCATGTCGTATCTTTAAAATGGGGTCATCATAGTACAAATATCTGTATCAGTGATATATTCTAGCATATATCTCTTCTATATACGTATAAGTCTCCTGCCCATTACCTCGGGCTGTTTCAAGGAGTCCAGCCACTCCCAATGGAGGATTTTATCCATGAGGGCCCGGATTTCTGACATAGTGGGAATAGTTGGCTCTAGCCAATGGCACAATAGGCATTTTTTCGCAGCCATCAAAAGGATATGACCAATGGAGCTCACAGATCGTTCCCCACCGCCATCCAGTTCCCTGCTCCCCGCAATAGGATCCGCATGCAGAATAACTAACGCAGGGGATACCACTCCCGAAAAAGAGCATATCCTGGACAAGACCCAGCTCACCTGCTGCCAATAGACGCTTAGTTTCGGGCATTGCCACAAGCCATGCCACAAATCCGTACGGGGCTCTGCACATCGTGGACAAGCAGTTAACCTATCTGGTTTAAGTGCTGAAGCAGGATAATTGAAGGCGTATACCGCGCGGTGGAGAATTTTGACATGAGTCTAACGCCACGTCTCATTTACCACCGCTTTGTGAAGGGCCTCCACCCCCTCACTCACTGTCCGAAGGACATCATCGATTCCAAGTACCTGTCCCCATTTCCCAAACATGGATTTGGGGTCTACAGCTGACAAATAAAGTTATTTTTAGCGTACTTGGTTCAGGCAGTTAATTATTTAAAAACATAAGTTATATTTATGGTAACTGGAATACCCCTTTAACAGTGTCATCCACATCGCTCTGCCTCTTTAAAAGCAGTGAAGAGAAATGCCTGGGTTGTTATGGAAACCTATGTGTATGTGGAGAAAATGGCTGTTGGGATTTGAAGTGAAACGCTCCCAGGCTAATATTGGCTAATGCAGGTCATATTTTGGGAATATCTCGGGAACGGTACGTCCTAGACAGCTGAGACTCGGTCTAAAAACCTTCCCGGACACCTGATGTACCTGTGTGCCGAATTTGGTGAAAATTGGTCCAGTAGTTTGGTCATGCATAAAGACCAGACAGACAGACAGAAACTCATTTTTATAATATAAGGAGATGATGGGAGTACTGTTTCATAATCTAGATTAGTACTACAAATCACACCTGCAGACCATACTGTGAATGCAGTACTCATAGATAATTTCTGATTGTAGGGTCTCATGGAAGGATGAAATCACTCCAAACATGGGCCAAACGAGGGCTTCTTTATACTGTGCACTTTTAACGCATTTCAAGGGTTTATAACAGACCCTTTGTCAGACAGATTCAACAAATATAACCACATTGTCACGGGGTCGCCCATACAAACATATATAGTTAAAAAAGAGTGTCAGCCCTGCATCTTAGTGGGCTGGAGGGTAAAGGAAACCAAAAGGTTAAAGGTTAATACTATGTTCCACATGGACCAATGAACCACTGATAAGCAAATAAAGACCGGCGTTTTAGACGCTGTTCTTAATATCCTTTTAGCTGGCAGTGGATGTGCCGGATTTATGTAGAGGCGCCGACCTCTACATAACTTCGGCGTATCCACTGCCAGTCTAAATGTAGATTTAGACCATTTTCTATGCTTAAAACAGGCATAGAAAATGATAAATGAGACGGGCCTACTGGCCGGCCCCCTTCCGCGCACATGCCACGCCCCCAATTTTAGACCCGACGCGAGCAGGGAAAAGTTGCAGATTATTTGTGCCGCAATCTGCGACACTTATATGCCAAAATGTGGCATTTATCTGTTAGTAAATGATCCCCAAAATCTTCTGTTCACATATACATATTACAAAAAAAAGTATCAATGTTTTAAAACTAAGTAACCAAGTTAGTTCAGACAAATAAACAGAAGTCCGATATTCACTTACTAAAATTCTAGTGAGCGCAGCAAGATCTCATCAAAGGGCTATCTAGTATCTCTTTGCGCATGTGCACTCTGAATCTTACATCCAGATGGAGACAGTGATGCACCAGGAGCAGATACCAGTGAATAGGTTTTTTTACTGAGCACAGCAGGATCCTCTCAGAAGCCTCCCTTGTGTCCTCTTGGACGGTCTGTATCTGAGTCTTTGAACTGGCTGGAGCCACTAGTGCACCAAGAACGAGATGGGGCAAAGATTACTCTTTCTAATGGAGATGAAACCCTGCTCGCTGTTAACTGTACAGTATACAGTGAAAACACGGCAGCACGGTGGCTCAGTGGTTAGCCCTGGATCTGCATGGAGTTTGTATGTTCTCCCCGTGTTTGCGTGGGTTTGCTCCGGGTTCTCCGGTTTCCTCCCACACTCCAAACACATACTGATAGGGAACTTAGAATGTGAGCTCCAATGGGGACAGTTGGATGCTAATGTCTGTAAAGCGCTGTGGAATATAGTAGCGCTATATAAATGCATAAAATAAATAAATAGATATAGAATTATTTGTCTATTGGTTAAAATAATAGATAAATCTCCAAAAGCATTATGTAAATAATGAAAATAGGAAAAAAGATCTTATGACTCTAAATAACATAGTTAGAAAAGAGAGTTAATCAATATATAATGGGAAGAGGCTATGCAAATAGCTAATTTGCATACCATTTTCCCAGAATTCCTGAGGAGTGTTGCCTGGCCTATAAGACTCCTCACACCAATTAGGCGCTCTCCACAAGGAGATATAGCATCCCCCAAATACTGGTAGATGTAAAATGGATTCCTATATTGATGAACTATCAGAGTAAGGGCTCATTCACATGACCACACAGTGTTTTGGGGATCCGCAACACACTGATGCTGCCCTTGTGCGTCCCGCAATTTGCGGTATGGAACGGGCGGCCCATTATAGAAATGCCTATTCTTGTCCACAATTGCAGACAATAGGCCATGCTTTGTATTTTTTACGGGGCCGCAGAACGGAACTACGGTTGCAGACAGCACACTGTGTGCTGTCCGCATCTTTTGTGGCCCCATTGAAATCAATGGGTACGCACCTGTTCCACAAAATTGCAGAGTGGATGCGGACTCTTTCATACGGTCATGTGAATGAGCCCTAATAGTAGAGATGCTAAAAAAATAACTTTTTATATACCGATATGGCATAAGTGAATCACTGCTCCAGACTGTGGACCTAGGATCAAAGACTAGAACTAGGGATAGGAAAAGAGGAAGGACAGAGGACTAATAAATATGGTGGTGAAGGAGGAGACATGGACTTGTAAAATTTTAAAAAACTGAAGTACGTTCTACTAAAAAAATTTTAAAAAAAAACTTTCCTAAAGCTTCATTTTCTGATTGCAGTTGTTCTCCTTTTCTTCCCAATTTGACACAGACTATCATGATAACTTCTCCCAGGTATAACCCATCTCTGCAGATTTTGCTGCTGCTGACTTTGGCTCTTCACTTTCGCAAAGTACTGTATCTCTACATCAGACAAAATCCTTATAATCCAGTAGAAAACAAAATATGACAGCCCACTGTTATACATGCAAACAATGTAACTAGGAATTATTCTGGATTAAAGTGGTGCTATACCTACTATACATGAAAAATGGAAATTCTTTGCGCACATTTTTGATCAAACGTGTGTCAGGCCCATCTACCAACATCAAGGTGGCTTCTGCAGATAGATACCTAACACTAACAGAACTGTTTCTCTACAATGTTCAGGGCAATGTTGGAACCAGTTATATTTCTACTCTGCTCAGAATCCCTGGGGAGATGGCCAGGGAGTGCTTAATGTAAAGAAGGCAGATACCCTCCAAACATAATCCAGTACTCACAGGTAATATGATATCCTTTTTGATTGCAGCCATTCTCCTTTTCTTTTCAATCTGACCGGACTATCATCATAACCTCCCTAATTGACATCACCTCATTTTTGCAACATATTTCCAAAACCCTTAGAATTCAGTACTCATAAGTAATGTCTTTTCTGCTCATAGTACTTTGTCAATGTGACCCAGATTATTGTGACAACTTCTCCCAGCCATGGCCCATCTATGCAGAGTTTCCTGCTGATGGATTTGGCTCCTTATATCCTTATAATCCCATATGTTGCACCCCTGTGGCATATATATTTAATCAGAATATAATAATGCCACAGTCTGTACCCCCAGAATGTAGTAGTAACACACACTTTGCCTTCTGATTATAAAACTGCAACACACTGTACTCCTTGAATAAATTAGACAATAAAAGAAAGAGAAAAAAATTAAAATAAACATCATTGGTATGGTTGTGTCTGAAAATGCCCGAAGTATTAAAATCTAAATGATTTACCATGCTTGGTAAGTGCTGTAATGGTAAAAAAAAATTAAAATGGCTGAATTTCTGGGGGAAAAAAATTACATATATATATATATATATATATATATATATATATATATATATATATATATATAAAAACGTGATCAAAAGGTCACATGGTACCACACAGCTCTGTAGATGGAAATAAAAAAAAAAAGACTTACGAGTGGCGATGCAACCAGTAAAAAAATGTTTTCAAAGGTTTTTATTTTTTAAAGTAGTAAAAAATTAACAGAAAACTATATAAATTTCACTGTATTTCACTGTACTGTACTGTTTCACTGTATAAATTTCACTAAAAATTTCACTGTATAAATTTCACTAAAATCACTGTAATTGTACTGACCCACCAAATATGACCACTTGGGACCACTTTCAGCATCTTTTATGTCTTGTGGATAGTTAAAAAAAAAATTCACTTACTCGTTCATCTGGTCATGCTATCGCTGGAGGCAGGCTACTTTTTTATGGGCCACCCTGTAGTACCACACTCAAAATCAATGGGCTCTATAGAATGACCCATTCTTATATGTAACCCAAAGTGGTACTAATAAAAAAATACACCTTGACACACATGAAAGCAAGCTGTCACATGGCTATGAAGACAGAAAAATAGAAAAGGTATGGCTTTCTGAAGGCAGCAATACAAAAATGAAAGAATTTCCGTAGTCCTAAAGGTCAAAAAGAGCCTAAGAAACTTTCCTCTAGATTACTACCCAACATTTCCTGCACATACAGTGCCTTGCGAAAGTATTTGGCCCCCTGGAACTTTTCAAACTTTTGCCACATTTCAGGCTTTAAACAAAAAGATATAACATTTTAAATTTTTGGTGAAGAATCAACAAGTGGGTCACAATTGTGAAGTGGAACGAAATTTATTGGATCATTTAAACTTTTTTTGTAATTATAAAACTGAAAAGTGGGGCGTGCAAAATTATTCCGCCCATTTACTTTCAGTTCAGAAAACTCACTCCAGAAGTTCATTGAGGATCTCTGAATGATCCAATGTTGTCCTAAATGACTGATGAAGAGAAATAGAATCCACCTGTGTGTAATCAAGTCTCCATATAAATGCACCTGCTCTGTGATAGTCAGGGTTCTGCATCATGAAGACCAAGGAATACACCAGGCAGGTCCGTGATACTGTTGTGGAGAAGTTTAAAGCCGGATTTGGATACTAAAAGATTTTCCAAGCTTTAAACATCCCAAGGAGCCCTGTGCAAGCGATCATATTGAAATGGAAGGAGTATCAGACCACTGCAAATCTACCAAGACCCGGCCGTCCCTCTAAACTTTCATCTCAAACAAGGAGAAGACTGATCAGAGATACAGCCAAGAGGCCCATTATCACTCTGGATGAACTGCAGAGATCTACAGCTGAGGTGGGAGAGTCTGTCCATAGGACAACAATCAGTCGAACACTTCACAAATCTGGCCTTTGTGGAAGAGTGGCAAGAAGAAAGCCATTTCTCAAAGATATCCATAAAAAGTCTTGTTTACAGTTTGCCACAAGCCACCGGGAGACACACCAAACATGTGGAAGAAGGTGCTCTGGTCAGATGTAACCAAAATCCAACTTTTTGGAAACAATGCAAAACGATATGTTTGACGTAAAAGCAACACAGCTCATCACCCTGAACACACCATCCCCACTGTCAGATATGGTGGTGGCAGCATCATGGTTTGGGCCTGCTTTTCATCAGCAGGGACAGGGAAGATGGTTAAAATTGATGGGAAGATGGATGGAGCCAAATACAGGACCATTCTGGATGAAAACCTGTTGGAGTCTGCAAAAGACTTGAGACTAGGACGGAGATTTATCTTCCAACAAGAAAATGATCCCAAACATAAAGCAAAATCTACAATGGAATGGTTCAAAAAATAAACGTATCCAGGTCTTAGAATGGCCAAGTCAAAGTCCAGACCTGAATCCAATTGAGAACATGTGGAAAGAGCTGAAAACTGCTGTTCACAAACGCTCTCCATCCAACCTCAAAGAGCTCGAGCTGTTTTGCAAGGAAGAATAAACAAGAATTTCAGTCTCTAGATGTGCAAAACTGATAGAGACATACCCCAAGCGACTTGCAGCTGTAATCGCAGCAAAAGGTGGCGCAACAAAGTATTAATGCAAGGGGGGGCCGAATAATTTTGCACGCCCAACTTTTCAGTTTTATTATTACAAAAAAAGTTTAAATGATCCAATAAATTTCGTTCCACTTCACAATTGTGACCCACTTGTTGTTGATTCTTCACCAAAAATGTAAAAATGTTATATCTTTTTGTTTGAAGCCTGAAATGTGGCAAAAGGTTGAAAAGTTCCAGGGGGCCGAATACTTTCACAAGGCACTGTAAATTATGTTTTCTAAAGCGATGAAGGCATTAATTACAAAGAGGATTCCAGATTCCAGTTAATATAAGGCAAGTGTATGCAGACCAGGTTATCCGTGCATGGTAATCTGAAAAAATATTTTATGTTCATTTGACATAAGTAGGATAGAGGAGAGTGCAGCTTGCTGTGTGCGTCATACATCCCCAGATATTAAACATTTCTGCTGCTGCAATAAATTAATACTACTTGACCTTGTATCGTTTAATAAGAACTGACAGGAGCAAACATTTAAGCAGATGGGTCACATCTACTCTCCTTATAAAATGACCGTGAGTTTTTGTACTGAAAACGGGGACAGGACTACGTATTGTATATATTGGTCAAGGCTGATTTTGCACTGATTCTAAACTGACAAAGAAGTTTTATGGCAGCTTGGGGGTTGCAGCAACCAGAGTTGAGGGGGTTTGTCTCATGGAAAAGAGAAAGTGTGAGATGTGACACCCAGAGGAGCACCAAGCCTTTCTGCTGCTTGAGCAGAAATTTCCAAATCTGTTTATGGTTTTATCATTACAACAATATACAAATACAATGCAATAAAACCGATAGCATGGCAGTATACAATGAAAGATACAGACATTGGTAAACAGAGATGTCAAGAACATTGCCCCCTTTCTCTCCCTTAATCCCGTGCGCAACCCCCAAGAGAATGCCTCCTCAGGGAGACCTTCAAATGTTAGTCGGAGTCTGGAGAGGAGTGCGTCCATGTAAGACCTCATACAAGTACCATGTGGAATGCTCAAAATGTGAAAAAAGTTTAGACCTAATGGAAGTGGAAAAAGTATTCATGAATAAAGACCATTTTTCGAAAAAACCGTTTAGTAAGTAAAAATCTAGTCCATATTGATTACCTACCTTTTGTAACCACTGCACCTTTTGTATGAAATTTTAA
>ONZH01002226.1:0-39157 GCA_900303285.1 Rhinella marina
GCCAGGGGAGTGTCTTTCCTACTGCAGCTAAGGGGACGTGTCCATGCTCTGCCTATCACAGGTCAGGAGGCAATTAAAAGAAGAAAAAAAAAAACATCAGTACAACATCTAATACGTCCCCTACCGGGGTAAATTGTTTGGAGAGAGGGCCTGTAGGTGGGGGGAAGGAGGTTTCGCTGGAAGAGCCAGAGGAGTGCCCCCTGGGCTAGCGTGTGTGGTGGTGACAACAGCCGGAATGGATTTGGAAAACTGTTGCATCAACCGGTATGGTATCGATTCTTCTCAGTTTAATACCGTATACGTCCCCTATCTTGGGACCTTATATTTATGGATTTTTCGAACCACGGAAAACGGAAAAAGAGCTTGCTCTGGCCAGGGGAGTGTCTTTCCCACTGCAGCTAAGGGGACGTGTCCATGCTCTGCCTATCACAGGTCAGGAGGCAATTAAAAGAAGAAACAAAAAAAACATCAGTACAATATCTAATACGTCCCCTATCCGGGTAAATTGTTTGGAGAGAGGGCCTGTAGGTGGGGGGGGGGGGGAAGGAGGTTTCGCTGGAAGAGCCAGAGGAGTGCCCCCTGGGCTAGCGTGTGTGGTGGTGACAACAGCCGGATGTAGTTAGAATGACGACGCAGGACCCCAACTTAAAAATTTAGCATCAACCGGTACAATTGTCAATTATGAGCTCGATCAAGTGTGGCATGACTTTTTAAATGGAGATTGCATGTGGTCACGTACTCCCTGGAACCCCATAGTCACCCCTTCCCTGATGTGCTAGCCCAGAACATTCTCTGCCCCAATTCGCAAGACCTTTTGCTGTTTCCGTGTGCTGACAGTGGGGATTTTACCAGTGTTGTCTGAGGAGGTGGTGGACAATGGCGAGACAACAGGTGTCGGGGGGTGAGGTAGTTGTATGGGAAGCAAGTTACAGTGGGGACTCCTTGGAGGGACTTTCTCATGATGGGACAGATTCAACTTGGGTGGATCAGGCACAGGAACAGAATGAATTTTTTGGGGGTTTATTTAACTTTTATTTAGCACAAATAACCACAGAGATATTTATTCGTTATCTTCTCTGCGCAGTCTGGCGTTGGGCTTCGTCACTTTGATGGCGAGCTGTGCCGCTCTCTCCACAATGGTCTGTAGGTTCTTAGATGGAGACGTTGTCGGCGATTTCAGTACAGAAGGACTTGTTGCTCATCAACAGAACCTCGACCTCCTTGACATTGTGGACAAGGAATTTGCGGGTGGACCAGGAATTTGCGGAACCCTGTGGGCAGCATGTGTTTGGTCTTCTACTTGCTTACCGTATCCAATGTTGGGCAATATAGATACGCAAGTAATATTATTTTTCACACCTATCCCAAAAATAAAAATGTATGCAGTTTGGGGGGAAGGAGGTTTCGCTGGAAGAGCCAGGGGAGTGCCCCCTGGGGCTAGCGTGTGTGGTGGTGACAACAGCCGGATGTAGTTAGAATGACGACGCAGGACCCCAACTTAAAAATTTAGCATCAACCGGTACAATTGTCAATTATGAGCTAGATCAAGTGTGGTATGTGTTCTATGTATACTACTCAGTTTAATACCGTATATGGAAGCTATCCGGAAAAATAGTTTGGAGAGAGAGAAAGATAGGAAAAAGACGTAAATTGTTTTGGAGAGAGGCCTGTAGGGGGGGGCAGGCTGGGGGGAAGGAGGTTGAGCTGGAAGAGCCAGAGGAGTGCCCTTGGCTAGGTGTGTGGTGGAACAACAGCCGGATGGAGTGAATGACGATGCAGGACCCCAACTTAAAAATTTTGTCAACCGTACAATTGTCAATTATGAGCTTGATCAAGTGTGGCATGTGTTTAGTATTCTTCTCAGTAATACCGGGCAGCTATCCGGAAAAATAGTTTGGCCTTTGGAGAGAAGGCCTGAATTGTTTGGAGAGAGGGCCTGTAGGTGGAACTCCGGAAAAATTGTTTGGAGAGAGGGCTGTAGGTGGAACTCCGGAAAAATTGTTTGGAGAGAGGGCCTGTAGGTGGACCTCCGGAAATTTTTGGAGAGAGGCTGTAGATGGAACTCCGCGAAAAATTGTTTGGAGAGAGGGGCCTGTTAGGTGGACTCCGGAAAAATGTTTGGAGAGAGGGCCTGTTAGTGGAACTCCGTAAAATTGTTTGGAGAGAGGGGCCTGTAGGTGGACCTCCGGAAAAATTTGTTTGGAGAGAGGCCTGTAGGTGGAACTCCGGAAAAATTGTTTGGACAGAGGCCTGTAGGTGGACTCTGGAAAAATTGTTTGGAGAGAGGGCCTGTAGGTGGACCTCCGGAAAATTGTTTGGAGAGAGGGCCTGTAGGGGCCTCCTGAAAATTGTTTGAAGAGAGGGCCTGTAGGTGGACCTCTGGAAAAATTGTTTGAATAGAGGGCCTGTAGGGGGCCCTCCTAAAAATTGTGCTAAAAGAGTGCCAGTTGGACCTCTAAAAAATGGCGTTTTTTGGTCCTCAGCGTTAGGCAAAGACGACATGGAGGAGGAGGAGTAGGAGGAGTAGAGAAGAGGAATCGGATACATAAGTAATGTTAATCTTAGCTGCTTTCCCCCGGAGGAGATTTGAATTCCGGTGAAATCCAGGCTTTGTTCATTTTAATAAGCGTCAGCCTGTCAGCGCTGTCAGTTGACAGGCGTGTACGCTTATCGGTGATGACGCCACCAGCTGCACTGAATACCCGCTCTGACAGCACGCTAGCGGCAGGGCAGGCCAGCACTCCAAGGCGTACAGCGCCAGTTCAGGCCACGTGTCCAGCTTTGAAACCCCAGTAGTTGTATGGAGCAGAGTGATCGCTACGGACGTTGGTATGGTCAGCTAGGTACTCCCTCACCATCTTTCTGTACAGCTCCCCCTACTCTGCCTAGACTGGGGACAGGTGACAGTGTCTTGCTGGGGTGACATAAAACTGGCAAAGGCCTTGGAGAGCGTTCCCCTGCCAGTGCTGGACAAGCTGCCTGCTCGCCTCCTCTCCCCCGCTACTTGGCCCATAGAACCATGCCCTCTGCCGCTAGCGGCGTCAGATGGGAAGAATTGTTTCAGTTTGTGCACCAGGGCCTGTTGATAACTATTCACTCTCATACTCCTTTCCTCTGCAGGGATGAGAGTGGAAAGGTTCTGCTTGTACGTGGGTCCAGGAGAGTGAACACCCAGTAATCGGTGTTGAAAAAATTCTTCTAACGCGAGGGTCACGGGATAGGCAGCCTAACATGAAGTCTGCCATGTGCGCCAGAGTCCCAACACGCAAGAATTCCCTCTCCTCACTGGCCTGACTCTCCATTTCCTCCTCTTCCTCCTCCTCCAAGTCCTCCTCTTCAGCCCATACACGCTCAAGAGTTAAGAACTGAGCACTGGTACCCTCTACTGTCTCGCCGACATTCTCCTCCTCTTCCTCCTCATCCTCATCCCCCTCCTCCGATACGCGCTGAGAAACAGACCGGAGGGTGCTCTGGCTATCAAGCGACGTATCTTCCTCCACCGTCTCTTGTGACAAGCGCAAAGCATCCGACTTCATGCTGAGCAGTGAGTTTTTCAACAGGCAAAGCAGCGGGATGGTGAGGCTGATAATGGCGGCATCGCCGCTGACCATCTGTGTTGACTCCTCAAAGTTGGTCAACACCTGGCAGATATTAGACATCCACGTCCACTCCTCATTGTAGACTTGAGGAATCTAAGTGACCTGACTACCAGTTCTGGTGGAAGTTGACATCTGGCAGTCTACAATCGCTCTGCGCTGCTGGTAAACTCTGGATAACATGTTTTAATGTGGAATTCCATCTTCGTGGGCACGTCGCACAACAGTCGGTGAGCGGGCAGTTGTAGGCGGCGCTGCGCTGCCCTGAGAGTGGCAGCATCTGTGGTCGACTTGCGGAAATGCGCACAGATGCGGCGCACCTTGGTGAGCAAATCAGACAGATTGGGGTATGTCTTGAGGAACCGCTGAACTATTAGATTGAACACGTGGGCCAGGCATGGCACATGTGTCAGTCTGCCGAGTTGCAGAGCCGCCAGCAGGTTACGCCCATTGTTTCACACAACCATGCCTGGCTTGAGGTTCAGCGGTGCCAGCCACACATCGGTCTGCGCCGTGATGCCCTGTAACAGCTCTTGGGCGGTGTGCCTTTGTCACCTAAGCTCAGCAGTTTGAGCACCGCCTGCTGGCGCTTACCCACGGCACTGCTACTGCGCCTAGAGCTACCGACTGAAGGCGCCGTGCCCACGGATGGTAATTCGGTGGAGGAGGAGGGGTCGGAGGAGGAGGAGGCATAGTACGTCTGAGAGACCGTGACCGAGGTAGGCCCCGCAATCCTCGGTGTGGGCAGTACATGAGCGGCCCCAGGGTCATTCTCGGTCCCAGCCTCCACCAAGTTAACCCAATGTGCCGTCAGTGATATATAGTGTCCCTGCCCGGCAGCACTTGTCCACGTGTCCGTGGTTAGGTGGACCTTCTCAGAAACAGCGTTGGTCAGGGCACGGATGATGTTCTGTGACATGTGCTGGTGTAGGGCTGGGATGGCACATCGGGAAAAATAGTAGCGGCTGGGGACCAAATACCGAGGGGCAGCCACCGCCATGAGATTTCAAAAGGCATCGGTCTCTACCAGCCTGTAGGGCAGCACCTCCAGGCTAAGCAATTTGGAGATGTGGACGTTGAGGGCTTGGGCATGTGGGTGGGTGGAACTGTATTTCCTCTTGCGCTCCAGCGTCTGCTGTAAAGACAGCTGAACGCTGCGCTGGGACACGTTGGTGGACACTGTGGAGGATCGTGAAGGCGAAGGTGTGGTTTTCCGGCGGGAGGCGCTCGTGCCGGGGTCCTGGGCAGGGGGTTGACTAGCAGAGGCAGCGAGTGACGCAGGGGGTTGACTAGCAGAGGCAGCGAGTGACACAGGGGAAGGAGCAGTGGTGCGCAGGAGGTGGTGAACGGCCTTGGTTCCATTGAGTGGGGTGTTTAGCATTCATATGCCTGCGCATGCTGGTGGTGGTTAGGCTAGTAGTGGTGGCACCCCTGCTGATCCTGGTGTGGCACAGGTTGCACACCACAGTCCGTCGGTCATCCTCACTTTCTTTAAAGAACCTCCAGACTTGCGAACATCTAGGCCTCGCCACGGGAGCTTCACTACGTGAAACAGTTGCTGCTGATGCACCAGCTCTGGCCCTGCTTCTCCCTCTGGCCACACCACTGCCTCTTACAACCTGTTCTGGTGCAGCACTCGCCTCCGCCTCAGAAGCACTGTCTTCATTCGGCATATCAACCCAGCTTGGGTCAGTCACCTCGTCATCCTCCGATTCCTCAGTCTGCTCCCCCCTCGGAATTCCTCCCCTAACAACAACTTCACCACTGTCTGACAACCGTGTCTCCTCATCGTCCGACACCTCTTTACAAACTTCTTCCACTAAGTCAACATTGTCATCATCATCATCATCATCATCACCCACAGACTGCGACAGTTGGAAAACTTGGGCATCGAGAACGATTTCAGCAGCAACCTGAGAAGTGGTTTGTGACTCTGGGAAGGGTCCAGAAAACTGTTCCTCAGAGTATGCCGGATCGCATTCCAAATTTTCCTGGGAGGGGGCAGACTGGGGGGAAGGAGGTTGAGGTGGAGGAGCCATAGGAGTGCTCCCTTGGGTAACGTGGGTGGACTGCGTGGAAGACTGACTGGTGGACAAATTACTTGAAGCATTGTCCGCAATCCACGAGATCAGCTGTTCGCACTGTTGTGGTTTCAACAGTCCTCTACCACGTGTCCCTGTTAGTTGAGACATGAAGCTAGGGAGTGTAGCTCTGCGGCGTTCCACAGCTCCCTCATCAGCAGGTACTGTCTCACCCTGCCCAGGACCACGGCCTCTGCCCCCTGCAGTAATTGAATGCCCACGCCCACGCCCTCGTCCTCGACCCTTAGCCCTGGGGTTCAACATTTTTTGTATATAAGTGTATGATATAAAAAAAAAAATTAAACGGGCCTGGTGTACTGAAACCCACAAACTTGTTCAGTCTGGTAGAATTAAGTGACGTACAGAAAGTGTCACCTGGACAGATTATACGGATTGGAGGGAGTGTGCTGAACTGTGACACACAGAAAGGTTACACGCAGCTGAGTAAAATGGATTTGTATCACTGAGCTAAAACAACTGAAAAAATTATTTTTTTTTATATTTTGTTTTTTTGGGAACGTGACCTGCAAGAACTATGGTAGAACTGACTGACACCCTGTTAACGGTGGCTATTTAGACTGCGACCCAGACAAATGTCGCACAGAGAGTTTTCTGGATCAAGCTGTAGATGTTATTGGTAGCAAATGACTTGGTTGTATTCTCTGACGTACAGAAAGCGTCACCTGGACAGTATATACGGATTAAAGCGAGTGTGCTGAACTGTGACACACAGAAAGGTTACACACAGCTGAGTAAAATGGATTTGTATCACTGAGCTAAAACAACAAATCACTGAGCTAAAACAACAAAAATTTTTTTTTTTTTTTATATTTTGTTTTTTATATTTTTTTTTACATTTTGTTTTTTTGGGAACGTGACGTGCAGGAACTATGGTAGAACTGACTGACACCCTGTTAACGGTGGCTATTTAGACTGCGACCCAGACAAATGTCGCACAGAGAGTTTTTGGGATCAAGCTGTAGATGTTATTGGTAGCAAATGACTTGGTTGTATTCTCTGACGTACAGAAAGCGTCACCTGGACAGTATATACGGATTGAAGCGAGTGTGCTGAACTGTGACACACAGAAAGGTTACACGCAGCTGAGTGAAATGGATTTGTATCACTGAGCTAAAACAACTGAAAAAAATATATTTTTTTTATATTTTGTTTTTTATATATTTTTTTAAATTTTGTTTTTTTGGGAACGTGACATGCATGAACTATGGTAGAACTGACTGACACCTTGTTAATGGTGGCTATTTAGACTGCGACCCAGACAAATTTCGCACAGAGAGTTTTCTGGATCAAGCTGTAGATGTTATTGGTAGCAAATGACTTGGCGTACCGCCCATATAGGCAGACCACGCCACTGCTATGGGGCCCGCGGCACAGGGGGGCCCGGAGCGCACGGGAGGCCCCGCCCCCTACTCTGAATCATTAAGATGCGTCCCGTACCTGCGCTCCGGGCCTCTCCTGGCCTGATCACCGCCGCAACTTTTACCCTGAGAGCGCTCCTGTGCGCTTCCAGCTGGCCCCGCCTCCTCCCTCATGCCTGCTGCTCCTGGACAGGAAAGGAGCTGTGCAGCGCGGCAAGAGGGGAAAGAAGACGACCAAGGCCCAGCCTCCTCCAGAGTGGCCTCAGGACAAGTAACTGTAAAATTTTTATGTGTTTCATGTATGTATATTGTTGTATGTTGTATGATATGTATGTTGTATGTGTGTAATGTGTGTATGTGTATGTATGTGTGTGTATGTATGTGTGTGGGTATATGCATACACTGTATATACTGTATATTGTACAGCGTGGCGCAGGGGTTATATTGTCCGGCATGGTGTAACCGCCATGCATTTGTTGTACAGTATATATTATAATCCCTACACCATGCTATACAATGTACAGTATAATCCATTACACCATGACTGTATAATATACAGTATAATCCTACACCAAAGCTGTATAGTATACAGTATAATCCGTACACCATGCTGTATAGTGTATACATAATAATTACCGTACACCATGCTGTATAATATACAGTATAATCGTACACCATGCTGTATAATATACAGTATAATAACCATGCCGTACACCATGCTGTATAATATACAGTATATCCGTACACACATGCTGTATAGTATACAGTTAATCCCGTAACAAGCTGCGTGAAATTTAGTATAATCAGATGCTGTACACTATGGTACAATAATTACAGTATGACTATTGTGTATAAGTATACAGTATAATCCGTACACCATGCTGTATAATATACAGTATAATCCGTAACCCATGCCTGTATAATATACAGTATAATATCTGTACAATATACCCAGCTGTATAATATACAGTATATTGTACACCATGATATATACAGTATAATCGTACACGTAACACCATGCTGTATAATATACAGTATAATCCGTACCCCATGCTGTATAGTATACAGTATAATCTGTACACCATGCTGTATAATATACAGTATAATCCGTACACCTTGCTGTATAGTATCAGTAAATCCATACACCAAGCTGTATAGATACAGTATAATATAACACCATGCTGTATAATATACGTGTAATCCATACACCATGTGATAATACACAGTATAATCCGTACACCCATGCTGTATAGTATAGAGTATAATCTGATACACCATGCTGTAAATAACATATAACCAACCAACCATGCTGTATGTATACAGTATAATCTGTACCCCATGCTGTATAATATCAGTATAATCCAACAATGCTGAAATATACAGTATAATTTACACATGCTGTTTAATATGAGGTACACCATGCCTGTATACAGATAATTACACCATGCTGAATACAATATTACACCATGCTGTTATAATATACAGTAAATCCATACACCATGCTGTATAATAACACGTATAATTCTACACCATGCTGATAATATATACTATAACGTACAGTGTGTAAATACACAGTATAACTACACCATGCTGTATAATATTACAGTATAACACATGCTGCTTATATACATAGGGGAAATTTTTCATTAGAAATTCACCTGGACAGTATATACGGATGGAGCGAGTGTGCTGAACTGTGACACACAGAAAGGTTACACGCAGCTGAGTAAAATGGATTTGTATCACTGAGCTAAAACAACTGAAAAAATTTTTTTTATTTTTTTTATATTTTGTTTTTTTGGGAACGTGACGTGCAAGAACTATGGTAGAACTAACTGACACCCTGTTAACGGTGGCTATTTAGACTGCGACCCAGACAAATGTCGCACAGAGAGTTTTCTGGATCAAGCTGTAGATGTTATTGGTAGCAAATGACTTGGTTGTATTCTCTGACGTACAGAAAGTGTCACCTGGACAGTATATACGGATTGGAGCGAGTGTGCTGAACTGTGACACACAGAAAGGTTACACGCAGCTGAGTAAAATGGATTTGTATCACTGAGCTAAAACAACTGAAAAAATTATTTTTTTTTTATATTTTGTTTTTTTGGGAACGTGACGTGCAAGAACTATGGTAGAACTAACTGACACCCTGTTAACGGTGGCTATTTAGACTGCGACCCAGACAAATGTCGCACAAAGAGTGTTCTGGATCAAGCTGTAGATGTTATTGTTAGCAACTGACTTAGTTGTATTCTCTGACGTACAGAAAGCGTCACCTGGACAGTATATACGGATTGAAGCGAGTGTGCTGAACTGTGACACACAGAAAGGTTACACGCAGCTGAGTAAAATGGATTTGTATCACTGAGCTAAAACAACTGAAAAAATTATTTTTTTTTATATTTTGTTTTTTATATATTTTTTTTAAATTTTGTTTTTTTGGGAACGTGACGTGCAGGAACTATGGTAGAACTGACTGACACCCTGTTAACGGTGGCTATTTAGACTGCGACCCAGACAAATGTCGCACAGAGAGTTTTCTGGATCAAGCTGTAGATGTTATTGGTAGCAAATGACTTGGTTGTATTCTCTGACGTACAGAAAGTGTCACCTGGACAGTATATACGGATTGGAGCGAGTGTGCTGAACTGTGACACACAGAAAGGTTACACGCAGCTGAGTAAAATGGATTTGTATCACTGAGCTAAAACAACTGAAAAATTATTTTTTTTTATATTTTGTTTTTTTGGGAACGTGACATGCAAGAACTATGGTAGAACTAACTGACACCCTGTTAACGGTGGCTATTTAGACTGCGACCCAGACAAATGTCGCACAAAGAGTGTTCTGGATCAAGCTGTAGATGTTATTGTTAGCAACTGACTTGGTTGTATTCTCTGACGTACAGAAAGCGTCACCTGGACAGTATATACGGATTGAAGCGAGTGTGCTGAACTGTGACACACAGAAAGGTTACATGCAGCTGAGTAAAATGGATTTGTATCACTGAGCTAAAACAACTGAAAAAATTATTTTTTTTTTATAAAAAAAACATGGACAGTATATATGGATTGGAGTGAGTGTGCTGAACTGTGACACACAGAATGGTTCCACACTGCTGTGTGCAATGGATTTGTATCACTGAGATAGAACAATAAAAAAAAAAACAGTGTTAGATATGGCCATAGCTGCACTACTAATGCCAGCCAGCCAGCCAAGCCAGGAGACAAAAAAAAAATTCTTCTAGCCCTTAGAAGGGCTGTTGGGTTCTTTGTGGGTGATTCCTGCCTAACAGAGAACTAAATGCAGGCCCTAACACTGTCCCTGAAAGGCAGCAGCTCTATCCCTAACAACATCTAGACGGTATCTGAGCCGAGCACCGCGGCCAGTCACTAGTCACCTGATTCCAGGGTCACCTGATCAGGCCAGCCAACCCCTGCTATCGACATGTAAGGGCCCCACGTGATGCTGGGTGTACCGTAGAGTCTCCTGGCTTGTGATTGGCTGTGTTTATAGGCGCTAAAAAAGCATGATGCGGAAGTTGCCATTTCCTCGAGTATGGCGAGATACTCGTCCGAGCAGCGAGCACTTACGAGTACCCTAATATTCGAACGAGCACCAAGCTCGGACGAGTATGCTCGCTCATCTCTAGTTCCCATACTTTTGCAAGTTACTCCTTTCCTTTTTTTCACTCTAAAATTATACTAAACCAAAATAATACACTGGTATTGCTTAAAATGTTGAAATGTGTGTTTCATCTTTAACGTTATGCCTTTTGGAGATCATTTCATCTTCAACTTGCTTACCTAACTGTTTACACACCACTGTATTTGACAGTGTCAGTGATAAAGGCTCCTAACAGTGCCCCCAACACACATATGGACGAAGCCCAAACCGCATCTACTGAAGGTTTGTTTTTATTTTTTTTTACTGACTAAGGCCTCTTTTACATGAACGTATTTTTTGCGGACTCCGATCTGCATTTTTCACATGAAAAATGCGGACCCATTCATTTCTATGTTCCGTAGCCCGCCAAAAAAAATAGAGCATGCCCTATTCTTGTCCGTATTACGGACAAGAATACTACTGTTCTATTAGGGGCCAGCTGTTCCTTTCCACAAAATACGGAATGCACACGGATGCCATCTGTTGTCTTTGCGGCTCCGCAATTTGCGGACCACAAAACACAACGTTCGTGTGAAAGTAGCCTAAAATACATTTTGTTAATTAGAAACTATAACTGTATTGTAGTTATTGGTCCCTTGAGGCATATATTACAATAATGTACAAATGTCTGTAATATAAGGGACTGTTCACATCACATTTTAGCTCTTCGTGAGCTTTCCACTGGGCAGATACTTTTGAATACCTAAAAATATATCCCTTAGTGGATCTGTCTTCACCTGTTGTCTTTAATTCCTAAATTTCTAATAATTTTGAAATTACATTACTTACTTGTTCCTTTACATATTGTTTGTTCAATGCAATCATCCTATGATGAATATAGTTATTGTATTGGTTAAATTCTGGTAAGGAACACTTGACCTAAACACACAAGATAACATATCAAGGCCGAGACAATCATGCATGTACCTGTCAGCTGGTTGAGCATTTGGCCGTAGGTCCCTTTCAATATTTCGACAAGATATTTATAAGTCAAAACCAGGGTACTGTTGGGTCCAAAACACAAACGAGAGACATATCTTTCCATTATACTTTTCTCTAATTCTAACTTTTTTGGCTTATAATTATAATTGGAAGATTGGAAGATACTAACGAAACTACATTCATGTGAAAGTGGCCTAACTGTACTTAGAATTAGTACAAGTCTTTGCAGGCATCAAATTTTGCTACAATCCAACTGATGATTTTACTTCTATGACACGGTTAAAATGTTTGAATCATGACACGGTTAAAATGTTTGAATCCATTTTATCCAATCATTACTGTAATGGTTGAATGTACTGTAAATGTTCCTTTTTTTAACTATTCTTTATATATTTTTTATATAGAAATCTGAAAACTCTGCATAAACTCCGCCAGCCTAAAAGGGAACCTGTCACAATCAACATGGTGTCTGAGCTGAAGGCACCATGTCATAGAGCAGAAGGAGCTGAGCACATTGATGTATAGTTTTATGGGAAAATATTCAGTAAAACTTGTAATTTTTCCATTTATATCCATTCTCATTTTGGACTTTGAAGTCCAGGAGGCGGTCCTATCAGTGATTGACAGCTATCTCTATACACAGTCATAGAGGAAGGCTGTCAATCACTGGTAGGACCACCTCCTAGACTTCAAAGCCCAGAATGAGCAGGAACTTAAATTAATAAATTTCAAGTTATACTAAATATTTTCAATAAAACTATATATTAATCTGCTCTATAACACTGCCTGCCTTACTTTACATTTTCTTGGTGACAGGTTCCTTTTAAATACGGGTTTCTCCCTGAAAAAAAAAGTTTTAAACTAATATAGAGTGCTGTTCAAAACTTTAAAAAAGCAATACCTCATGGATCCCTTGCCACTCCCCTGCTGCCATCTGCTTTTTGGTCCAGCGATGACATCCTGAAACAGAGGCATACAGACAGCTACGATGATTGGTTACAGTGATCACATGACCCTGTGCAGTGATGTCATCGCTGGACCGGGAAGCAGAGAACAGAGAGGGATCTGTGAGCTGAGTCTTGTCTTTTTTTGGAACAGCAATCTCTGCAGTTTGAAAAGGCCTTTCAGAGTGTTTAATATAACCTATCTTTAGGATAGGTCATCAGTATCTAAACTGTGTGGGACCCACTACCAGCAACCCTGCGAGAACCTCCGGTGAGCGCATCCTAGGCCAATGACGTCACGTTCATCTGTTACTTGACCTAGGTGCAGCAAAGTCCCATTCAAGTGAATGGGGCTGAGCAGCAATACCAAGCACAGCTGCTACTAATGGATGGTTCTGTGCTAGGTATGATTCCAGGGGCATAGCTATAGGGGGTGCAGAGGTAGCAGTCGCTACTGGGCCCAGGAGCCTGAGGGGGCCCAAAGACCCTTGTGCTGCATAGGAAGACACCGGTATTATAGAAAGTGCATGCTGGGAGGGCTCTGTCATAGATTTTGCACTGGGGCCCAGAATCTTCAAGTTTCAACTCTGGCTGGAGGGAAGGGATTAGGTCAAAAATTTGGCATGGGCCCGATGCCGTTTCAATTTTTGCCTCAAGCAGTAGGTCTATGTGCTCCCCTGCCCCATACCCACAAAGCACCGAGGGAAGGGGGGCCCAAGCTGAATTCTTGCACCAGGGCCCATGGGCCTTTAGCTATGCCCCTGTATGATTCCATACTAAAGAACTATCCTGAGGAGAGGTCTTCAGTATTAAAGGGGTTGTCTCACTTCAGGAACTTTATAAGAAAAAGCGCTGGCCTCTCTGGTGACTAGGACATTTGGAGCATGCATAGGCATGCATGCGCATCAACTGCCATCCCGCGCCACCTCGTATCTGCGCTGCATCGGTGGCAGTAACCCCAGGAAACAAGCAGTGTACAATACAATGGAAAAATGAATCACGCCAGCAATGGAGGCATTATGGACTCAATACATAACTGCCTTCTCAAACAGCTGATCGGCGGGGGTCCTAGGTGTCAGACCCCCTTCGATCAGATGCTGATGACCTATCCAAAGAATAGATAATCAGTAAGATAAAGGTACATAACCCCTTTACCCTTGTAGAATGATGTATAGAGCTTTTAAAAGAGGACCTTTCACCACTCCTGACAATGACAATTCTGGAGCATCTTTTCATATACCTCTATGTTGTGCCATTCCTCTATTATTCCTAGTATAAGTTTATGAATATATTGTCAACCAGGTCCTAACAGTTTGGAGTGTTGCCTCAGCACAGTTTGGCACTGTACAATCAAAGTCAAACCTCTATGAAAAGGTGAATGGTAACAATGGTAAGGTAAATCCAGTAGGCAATGTATCATTAAACTACGAATAGGAATATTAGAGGAGCAACACAATATCTTAAGAAAAGATGCTACAGAATTGTTATTACAGGTGACGGTCCTCTTTAAATGACCAAAAAAGTTGAGAGACGTAGGAGACCACATACCCTTCATCCAGTCCCAATAATACTAACACAAAAGAAAGGAGGAACAATAAGATATTGTATAGATAGATAGACAGACAGATATATATGATATAGATAGGATAGATAGATAGATAGACAAATAGATATGATATAGATAAATAGATAGATACATACAGTATCTTACAAAATTGAGTACATCCCTAGCATTTTTGTAAATATATTATTACGTCTTTTCATTGGACAACACTGAAAATATGACACTTTGATACAATGTAACGGAGTCAGTGTACAGCTTGTATAACAGTGTAAATTTGGTATTTGGTAACTCAACACACAGCCATTAATGTCTAAACTGCTGGCAACAAAAGTGAGTACAACCCTAAGTGAAAATGGCCAAACTGTGCCCAAAGTGTCAATATTTTGTGTGGCCACCATTATTTTCTAGCACTGCCTGAACTCTCTTGGGCATGGAGTTCACTAGAGCTTCACAGGTTGCCAATGGAATCCTCTTCCACTCCTCCATGACAACATCACAGAGCTGGTGGATGTTAGAGACCTTGTGGTCCTCCACCTTCCGTTTGAGGATGCCCCACAGATGCTCAATAGAGTTTAGAGACATGCTTGCCCAGCAACCAGGGCTGGCAAACTGGGCAATTGCTCAGGGCCCAATCAGAAAAGAGTGGGGAATTTCCCAGCTTAGGAGTCCCTGCTCTGACTCAATATATGGATTTGTCTATGCAGGGCCGATTCTAGCTCTTCTGCTGCCTGAGGCAAAAATTTAAATGGCATCCCCCCTATTAAAGGGTTTGTGTCATCTTGGACAATGGGGGTATATTGCTAGTATATGCCCCCATTGTCTAATAGGTGCAGGTCCCACCGCTGGAACCCGCACCTATATCCAGAACTGCCCATGCGCCCTCCATTCATTTTCTATGGGGCCGGCGAAAATAGCAGAGTGCTGGCTCAGCTATTTCCGTCGGCTCCATAGAAATGAATGGGAGCGGTGGCCACGCATGCGTGGTACGCTCCCATTCACTTCTATGAGGAGCCGGCTTGGTGATGGCCGGACCAGAGTCCTCCAGCCACCACCTTGCAGGGCTCCTGTCTGAATCTAGGTGTGGGTCCCAGCGGTGGGACCCGCACCTATAGGATAATGGGGACATATCCTAGCGATATGCTCCCATTGTCCATGATGAGACAACCCCTTTAAAAAATAGTATGAAAGCCAAGTAGCTACCGAACTCCAAGACTGTCCTGCCAGATCTGGGGCGGTACAAGTACAGATAATGTTATTGATATCACCTGCAGTCCTATGTAACACCACAGGTAACACAGTGATAAATCTCAGAGTACAGATACTATAGTAGATGTTACCTGCAGTCCTATGTAACAGTATACCTAACAAAGTGATGGCTGAGTACAGAAAATGCAGTAGTGTTACCTGCAGTCCTATGTAAAACCACGAATAACACTAGTGCTGATAATGAGGTAGTGTTACCTGCAGTCCTATGTAAAACCACAGATAACGCTAGTGTAGATCATGTGGTAGTGTTACCTGTAGTCCTATGTAAAACCACAGATAACACTAGTGTAGATCATGTGGTAGTGTTACCTGCATCCTTAGTGTGCCTCTGTCATGCTCCCTCTGCACGACATCGCCGGACCTCTCCGCCCTCCTAGAGACGAGCAGTAGGGAATTGAAGTGCTGGTCTGGTCAGCCAGCACTTCATCAGTTAATTCTCTGTTTGGGTGTAGCCATGTGGTGCTGATCACACCACATGGCTACTTTGCATTGTTTTGACAGCTTGCTCCGCCTCAGGTCATGTGATGCTGGCCACTTCACATGATCCTGGGCGGGCTATTTAAAGATGGCAACTGCCTCACTCAGGCGCCTGTGATTAGTTCTACCGTTGACCAGTGCTTTTGTTACCTTGCTATATTGGATCTTGTTATTTGGACTCAGACTCGGATTTTGGACTTAGACTACTCTACTCTTGACCCCCTGGTATTTGACGCGATCTCCTGTATTTGACCCGGCTTGTTTACTATTCTTATATTGTGTTTGTTCTGTCCGTGTGTGTGTCTATCCCTGTGTTCCCTTCCCTGCCCTGCACTTACGTAGTACAGGGAACGTCTCCAAGTTACGGTTTTGCCGCCTAGGGTTCCTACTGTAAGTAGGCAGGGAAAGAGGTGGGGTTCAGGACAGGGCTCACTCTCCCTTGTGTCCCCCTGTCGTGACAGCCTCCCTGTGCCTCTTCCGTGGACTCCATGCTGGCGGCGCTGCCTCCTCTTCGGTCTTCTTCTTCTTGTCCCCACAGAACATCTTGATGCAGCTGCGTCAAGACATAAGAACACTGTGGGCATGGTGACGGTGACAGACACAGGGACAGACACATCTGTGCCCCTTTCACAGTGAAAATACCCTGTTTGAGCCCCCTAACAGTAGTTATGCCCTCTCTGTGCCCCAGTATTAATGCCAATTGTGCCCCCTTCACAGTAGTAATGCCCACTCTGTGCCCCAATAATAGTTATGCCCTCTGTTGCCCCTTTATAGTAATAATGCCCTCTGTGCCCCTTTATAGTAGTAATGCCCTCTGTCCCTCTTTATGGTAGTAATGCCCTCTGTGCCCCTTTATGTTAGTAATGCCCACTGTGCCCACTTTGTAGTAGTAGTAATGCCCTCTGTGTCCCCTTTCTAGTAGTAATGCCCACTACGCCGCCCTTATGGTAGTAATGCCCACTGTGTGTCCTTTG
This sequence comes from Rhinella marina, assembly GCA_900303285.1. Classification (NCBI taxonomy): domain Eukaryota; kingdom Metazoa; phylum Chordata; class Amphibia; order Anura; family Bufonidae; genus Rhinella; species Rhinella marina. The sequence goes on from ONZH01002226.1 coordinate 16,893, forward strand.
TAGTAATAATGCCCTCCTTGCCCCCTTATGATGCCCACTGTGCCGCCATTATGGTAATAATGCCCACTGTGTCTCCTTTGTAGTAGTGCCCACTGTGTCCCCCTTATGGTAGTATTGCCCACTGTGTCCCCTTGGTAATAGTAATGCCCACAGTGCCCCCTTTGCCTCTTTGTAGCATTAATGTCCTCTCCTCTGTGCCCCCTTTGTAATAGAAATGTCGCCTGTGCGCACACACACACACACACAGGACCTACTCACCTTCTCATCCTGTTCTTGAAGTCCTCTCTCCCCTGGAGACGCAGATCTTTATGCAGGACTTTGTAGGCGGAGCTTATGCAGATCCCAGCCTGCAGGCTATGCCCACATCGGCCGGCAGCGCGATCATGCCTGCAGGCTGAATGGTGAAGCAGGGAGAAATCTCCCAGCTTCACCATTCTGTGCGCTGCAGGCCTGAAGAAGAGGAGAAGAGCAGGGAGCTGAGCAGTGACGGGAGATCAGCTCCCTGCGCTCTGGGAAGGGAGGAGGCTGAACAGCAGCTAAAGGGAACACGGGCGGCATCCACCAGCAGTGTTTAACTGCTGTGTGGATGCCGCCCCTCAAACATACAGAAAAACTGCCGCCTGAGGCGAGATTCTCATCTCGCCTCATGGCAGAAGCGGGCCTGTGTCCATAAATGGAGTCAGTGTTATGAACATGAAAGGGGTATTCCAAAGCATGGTCACTAAATTAAATTTAATTTAATCTATTTTTGATTTTTTTCTGTGGGGATGAAGAACTCACAACCATCTTTATTAAAAGCAAGAACCTTAACCACTGGGCTATAGAGCTCAGTACTAAGTCATTGCTGAAAAACCTCATAAAAGTTTCTCTTGTATAATACAAGAGAAACTTCTATGAGGTTTTTCAGTGCTGTCTTAGCATTGAGATCTATAGCCCAGTGGTCAAGACTCTTGCCTTTAATGTAGATGGGTGCAAGCTCGAATCCCCACAGAAACATTTTAAAAATAGAGGCTAAATAAAACTTAAATAAGCAGGGTGTCCCCAACAGTGAAAAGTTTATAGGTCAGCTCACTGTAGCAAGCTAAGGACTCACTTCATAAAAATAGTTTTTTCTTTTTATCGCGATCTTCTGATCCTAATAACTTTTTTATAGTTATGTCTACGGAGATGTGTGGGGGCTCATTTTTTGCAGTACGATCTGTTGGTTTTGACAATACCATTTTGGGGTGTGTATGACTTGATCACTTTTTATTTAATTTTTTTGGCAGATAAAGTGATGAAAAAACTCGAATCCACCTTTTTTTTTTTCTGTTACAACATTCACCATATGGGCTAACTTATATTTTAATAGTATAGGCGTTTTCGCATGCAGCGATGCCCATAATGCAATTTTTTTGTTTCTTTTTATTTTGGGGAATTGATTTTAATTTTTAGGTTTTTTTTATATTTTCAAAACTTTATTTTAAATTTTTTTTGCTTTTCGTTAAGTCCCCCAAGTGGACCACAACTTATAATCAGATGTAAATTGCTCCATTAGTCTGTATAGAAATCACTATATCACAGTTCAGTGTTGCCATTTAGTGGCCTGAACTGGGATACACTGACAATGAGCCTGGAAGCCTAGTACAGGCTGTGGCTTATTTATAGAACAGGGTGCTTTCCCCAATCTCCGCCGTGAGGGGAACTCATTGCTGTAAGGGGAGGGTGAATATGGCGTATTCTGGGGCCATGTGGGTGCAGATCTGTGTGATGAGCTTTATGGGGTGTAAATCTGTAAGGGAGGGCTGGAATCGACAGAATGTAACTGTGTTGTTAGTACATTATTACAAGATTTGGGGCCCCACTTTTGATTTTGCCCAGGGCCACATGTTGTCTAAAACCGGCTCTGCCAGCAACTTTACCCTCAGTTTTTTTAGCAAGGCAGTGGTTGTCTATGAAGTGTGTTTGGGGTGGTTATCATGTTGGAATACTGTCCCTGGCCCAGTTTCTGAAGGGAGGGGATCATGCTCTGCTTCAGTATGTCACAGTACATGTTGGCATTCATGGTTCCCTCAATGAACTGTAGCTCCCCACAGCCAGCAGCACTCAAGCAGCCCCAAACCTTGACACTCCCACCACCATGCTTGACTGTAAGCAAGACACACTTGGCTTTGTACTTCTCACCTGGTTGCCACCACACACGCTTGGCACCATCTGAACCAAGTAAGTTTATCTTGATCTCATCACACCACAAGACATGGTTCCAGTAATCCATGTCCTTAGTCTGCTTGTGTTACGTACCGTATTTTTCGCTTTATAAGACGCACTTTTCCCCCCCCAAAAGTAGGGGGAAAATGGCCGTGCGTCTTATAAAGAGAATACTAGTGAACGCTTCCATTATTCAAGCGCTCACTAGTATGTAATAGTTGCGGGGAGCGGGGAAACATACTCACCCTCCTGCGCTGCAGCTCCGCTCCGGGTCCGGCGCTCCTCTGTCTTCTCCTGCCGGTGCTGCACTGTCCTGACTTTGTACAGCATCAGGACGTAGTGCGCGCACTATGACCTGACGCTGTACGCAGTCAGGTGACAGTGCAGCGCCGGCAGGAGAAGACAGAGGAGCGCCGGACCCAGAGCGGAGCCGCTGTGCAGGAGAGGTAAGAGAGTTTTTTTTAATTTTATTCTTATGGGGCTGGTGGGCTGATCTGAGGTCTGATGGGGGAAGAGTGGGCTGATATGTGGGCACAGTGGGCTGATCTGAGGTCTTATGGGGGCACAGTGGGCTGATCTGAGGTATGATGGGGGCACAGTGGGCTGATCTGAGGTCTAATGGGGGCACAGTGGGCTGATCTGAGGTCTGATGGGGGCACAGTGGGCTGATCTGAGGTCTGATGGGGGCACAGTGGGCTGATCTGAGGTCTGATGGGAGCACAGTGATCTGAGGTCTGATGGTGGCACAGTGGGCTGATATGGGGGCTGATGAACTGATCTCAGATCTGATGGGGGCATAGTGGGCTGATCTGAGGTCTGATGGGGGCACAGTGGGCTGATCTGAGGTCTGATGGGGGCACAGTGGGCTGATCTGAGGTCTGATGGGGCACAGTGGGCTGATCTGAGGTCTGATAGGGGCACAGCGGGCTGATCTGAGGTCTGATGGGGGCACAGTGTGCTGATCTGAGGTCTGATGGGGCAGAGTGGGCTGATATGAGGGCACAGTGGGCTGATATGGGGGCTTATGGGCTGATCTGAGGTGTGATGGGGGCTGAGTGGGCTATTATGGGGGCTGAGTGGGCTGATCCGAGGTCTGATGGGGGTCTGAAAGGGCTGATCTGAGGTCTGATGGGGGTCTGATGTGATGTCCTGAAATTTATGGGGGGTCTGATATGAGGTCTGATTTTATTTTCTTATTTTCCTACTCTAAAACCTGGGGTGCGTCTTATCATCGGGTGCGTCTTATAAAGCAAAAAATACGGTACTATATTGGACTGTCTTGGCACTATGCAATAAATATGTGGGTTTTGGGTTGCAGTTTGGGCACTCGGTCTCTAAAAAGTTCACCATCACTGGCCTAGGCCATCTTTATGCACAGAAACAATTCTTTTCTTCAGATCCTCAGAGAGTTCGTTGCCATGAGGAGCCATGTTAAACTTCCAGTGACCAGTATAAGAGAGTGCGTGAGCGTTAACACCAAATTTAACACACCTGCTCCCCATTCACACCTGAGACCTTGTAACACTAATGAGTCACATGACACTGGGGAGAGAAAATGGCTAATCGGGCACAATTTGACCATTTTCACCTAGGGGTGTACTCACTTTTGTTGCCAGCGATTTAGACATTAATGGCTGTGTGTTGAGTTATTTTGAGGGCACTCCAAATTTACACTGTTACGCTCGCTGTACACTGACTACTTTACATTTTATCAAAGTGTCAGATCTTCAGTGTCATCCCATGAAAAGATAAATAAATATATATATATATAATAAAATAATAAAATATTTACAAAATGTGAGGGGTGTACTCACTTTTGTGAGATACTGTATGAGACAGATATAGATAGATAGATAGATAGATAGATAGATAAATAGATAGTATTGGACTGAACCAGTAAACTTACCCTATTGTCTTTGGTTATATATCCTTGTGACAGTAGATGGCTATGTCTTGTTTTGTTAGAGAAGAAGGATTTCAGGTGTGGATCGTGTAAATTGTTATACTCTGTATTGAGCAAATAACAGTTTGGATCTGTCAGATCAAACTCATATCCTGGTTGGTGAAGCTGAAATAAAAAAATCTTTACATTAAAATTATTCCAAAAAAATGCAAACTCAAGTGTCTATCACAATTTTGCTATTTTTGATTGCATAAAGTTGCCCCTACTCGATACAGCTATTTATAGTTGAATTTCCAGGGATAAGGTGCAATATTGATATATTTATATAGGTCTCGATTTACAGAATATATTGAAGTGTTCTTTGATGGTGCGTTGTATTTGATTTGGCTACTGTAATTATGAAATGTAATGTATTTTGGACAATTATAATAAATATGGGTGATTTTAAAAGGGAACTGATTTATACTCTATTATTGTGGTTGAACACCATGATCTTTGTTTATCCCTTGTCTATACAGCAATTTGAAAGAAATAGCTAAGCTCCATAAACCTGGACCTCATTCTGCTAATTAACCTGCACAAAGTCCAAGTGCCCAAAAACAAGAGCTTCACCAACAACTTGGTTGCTTAAAGTTTGTTATTCTGTTTGCTTGTTATGTCAGCAATATGAGTCTGCTCCAAGCGGAGTTATGTGGACAGACGTAAAATAACAACTATAAAAAAAACAGGGAATGAAAAAAAAATGTATGGCAGATTTACTGGTACTGACTAATTTTAAGGCCATTAGACATCTGCTTGTCCACCCTGGAACTCTGGACAGTAGACATCTGCTTGTCTACCCTGGATCTCTGGACAGTAGACATCTGCTTGTCTACTGTGGATCTCTGGACAGTAGACATCTGCTTGTCTACCCTGGAATTCTGGACAGTAGACATCTGCTTGTCTACTGTGGATCTCTGGACAGTAGACCTCTGCTTGTCTACCCTGGATCTCTGGACAGTAGACATCAGCTTGTCTACCCTGGATCTCTGGACAGTAGACCTCTGCTTGTCTACCCTGGATCTCTGGACAGTAGACATCTGCTTGTCTACTCTGGAACTTGTGAAGCAGTTGCAACCACAGGGATGTCTCTGGGTTGGACAGGAGAAATTTCGTGTTGCAAGTAAGTGTAATACATTTCTTCTATAGAATTCCAGTAGTGTGCCTGTATAGCTGTATTATATTCTGGGCAATAATTTGTTATGTTGTTGGATACACATTGTTACAATATTATGCCTTATGAGCCAGTATTTTGGGTGTAACGCAGTCAGTGTGTTAGAATAAAGCAAGCATCCTGAAGTCTCTGCCTGGTAACCAGTGTCCATACATTACATACAGGTGATGAGGATGGGAAATATAATAGTGCCAATATCTCAACTCCCAACAGAGTATAGTCATTGATATGTCTTAACTGTCAGATGCATTGAGAATTACGATAGATAGATAGATAGATAGATAGATAGATAGATAGATAGATAGATAGTGGACACAGAGGAGGAGGAATTACCGGTTCCCCAAGTTTTGTCCTGTAGAATGAATACTTGTAGCCTGACTTTACAGGATATTTAGATGCCATGTCTAGTAGATTACCTGCATAAATGAAAAAATAAATAAAAGTATCAGTATGTAACAATGAGTGTTCCTGGATGGATTTAAAATAGAGTCTGTCCATTTCTTTTTGCCCACGAATTAGAGTGCCAGGTAGTGGACTGAAACTGCTAACATACCTTTGTGAGCGACGGCAGAGCTCTATTAATGATAAAACAAATTTATATCACATGTGCAAATTAGGCTGCAAGTGTCCAGTGGTTGGTCCCGAGTCCAGCAAAAGCTTAGGTTCTCCTCTGCTGATCAGCTGTTTGAAGAGGGGGTGGCGCTCTATGTGAGCACCACTTCGTCTTCATTACACTGCACTCTGTCTCTGAAGTGCATTGCAATATAAGTACTCGCTTATCAGCGGGGTTCCCGGGTGTCAGATGATACCTGACGATAGGTCATCAATATTAAGGGCTGGACAACCCCTTTAGATGTAAGGCAACTATCCTATAAGTCAATGTTCAACCCTTTAAATAGGCCTTGAGACATGACTCGGATATTAAATAACACAGCACATCATCTGCAGACAGCTGTTTCGGGGTGATTGCCCCTTATCATTGCAGAGCAGAGAGTACTAGCTTAACTGGGTGAGAGGCCTAAGTCAGGATTTTGGGGGTTTTCTATCTCTCCTTGGGGAGAGAGTGTCTCACTTCAGCAAGTGGCATTTATCATGTAGAGAAAGGTAATTCAAACCATTTACTAATGTATTGTGATTGTCCATATTGCTTCCTTTGCTGGCTGGATTCATTTTTCCATAACACTGTATACTGCTTGCTTCCATGGTTACGACCACCCTGCAATCTATCAATGGAGGTTGTGCTTGCACTCTATACGAAAAAGTGTCTGCCTCTTTGGTGGCCGGGACTGTGAGAATGCACTTAGGCTAGTGTTTTTTCCTATAGTGTGAAAGCATGGCCACTGCTGCTTGATTTCAGGGTGGTCGTAACCATGGAAATGAGTAGTGTATAATGTGATAGAAAAATGAATCCAGCCAGTAAAGGAGGCAATATGGATAATAACAATACATTAGTAAGTGCCTTGTATTAACTTTCTCTACATGATAAATGCCATTTGCTGAAGTGAGACACCCCCTTTAATCTATAGAGCTGCCTAGACCTGGATCCTTCTGCCCATTCCCTTTTTGGCGAGCACAGCCAAAAGTCGCACATTTTGTGCAAAAAAAAAAAAAAGAAAAGACTTCTACAACAGAAAGCTGGCGTAGATGCTTCAATAGATATCCTTCTAAGGCTTATTTTTGGACACCCCATAAAGCATATTTAAGAAGTACATCAAGTGCCATGCTCAACTCTGGAGGGCAAAAAGCATTCCTAGAAAGCAATGTAAGGTTCAGTTCAGAGTATGAGGTATACATTGCGAAATCTTTCCAATTTATACTGCAAATGGACCCAGAGCTTGTCATTCATCCATACAGTAGGTTCCCAGGCGCTACCAGCTTGTGCCAGTGGCTTCCACTGTCAGATCTATTGTGACCACCTAATTTTCAGAAGGCGACTCCTGTTACATCACAAGAGTTAAAAGCACTACAATCTTTGTATGATGTATACTCTCTTCATAGTATCTCTGCCTATAATTTGTGTATGAGCATTGTCATCACTCTCATCATCCATATCTCCAATGGGGATCACTATTCAATTGCTCATCTTTTTTTTTATAAAAAGCCACTTAATATACCTGTAGAGAGGGAGAACCTGGAGGAAACCCACACAAAAATTAAATTTGTCTAATTTCTTGGTTACTTACTATCCAGTTCAATATTAAGTGGTTGGTGCTCAGACAGGTGTGCAGCCTGAAACTAGTGCAAATGTCACCCATAGCAACCAATCAGATTTCTGCTTTCATTTTCTAATCTCCACTACAAAAATAGCTGGAATCTGATTGGTTGCTTCTTAGTTTTCATGAATCAAGCCCAAACTGTCGTAAAGGATAGTAAATCTGGTGAGGCTGAATACCCCAGCCACAAATTTTCAGAATATGGTGGTGGTGATGATGTAAAAATGCCTCCTGCGCCAAAACTACACAGCACTGACAACATTTCAGTGGACAGTGCTTGTCACCGCAGTGGTGCTCCCATTCACTTCACATCAAGATCAAAGCGGTTCCCTGCTTTGCAACCCCTTTTCATATAGACAGGCAGAGTGCCGGGTTAAAAAAAAAAAGACTAACCTTTCACCAGTCCTCTGGTTCCAGTGCTGAGCTCCCCATTCTGCCTCTAGTCCTGTTAGACAGAAAGTGTGGTGAGCCATTTACATGCATGTCACCACTGCCGGCCAATCAATGGCCTCAGCAGTGGCAGTGGGCACGTGCCATACCTGCACACATTGAACGGTGGCAGCAGTCCTCCACGCAGGCCTTTTTTTCCATCTAAAATAACGGATCTCAGATGGAAATGGCTAAAAGGGATGTCAAATGTGCTTAAAATAGAGGATGTTTTTATTTATTTTTCTGATAAAAATCCTGGATTAATGCGGCTATAGAAGAGAAGACTAGAGAGGATTATCTGTTGGATAATCCCCTGGCCAGAGATCCCAAGCTGGAACACCAAAGGAGCACCATACTGTGTTCTCTATAAAGAAAGGTTACAGGTTCCTCCCTCGAAACCACTCAGGTCAGCTGTCGGTCAGTGAAGCAAACAAATCTCCCACAGCAACTTTATAATCTGCATCCAGGGGGAAAGAGGGTGGCTACTCCCCATAAAGGGAGAGGGATTAGCCACAGTGAGAACTACAACCACCTTCGTTGCCACCACCAACACTCCCATCCTCTTCAGCTCCATGTCACTGTGCCTCCTCTGTCGCCCAGCACACTACAGGTATGAAATTGCAGCAAAATCCACTGGATGCAAATAATCTGCACACAGTTTCCTCCTCTTCCAAGGGTCTCATTCCCTATGATGAACTCCACAATGAGGCTGGAGACCCCTGGAAGAAGAGGAGCTGGAAACTACCAGCAGACTGGAGACCTGAAGATTACTGTTAGAAAAAGCTTCCCGTGTGGTTCCTCCATGTCACATAAATGATGAAAGACTATGGTGGAGGCTACAGAGCAACAAAAATCCATGGTAAAATGCTGCATAATGTGACTGCAGTGATTCTGTATGGGAGAAAAAAAGATGTGTCACTAAATCTCCAACCATGTGCATACCACGATACAAGTATAGTTGTTTTTTGTTTCCTTATGGTCCCTGAAGCTACAACAATCCAGAAAGGCGAGGGGAATGGGAGTGTTAGTTGTGGTCTTAAGGGTAGTAGTAGTACTCACCACGGTGGCAATCTTTCCCTCTGGTGCTCTCTCGGGCCATGCAGTGACTGCAGGGGGCTCCCTTTCTTCCTTCTGGGCATACCCTGGTGTTGGGGCTCATGCCTTGTGGTAGTTGGGGTACCCTTGATTTTAGTTGTTGGTCGGAGTGCAAGGCAGGAAGGCAGGTGCAGTGTCTAGCAAATGGTGGAGTCAGTAACCAGGCCAGTCGGTATAAATAAATCTCTTTTTACTAAAGTGCAGAATATGAGTAGTAGTACATATGACAATAACAAGGCACAGTTGCAAGGCATATGACAATTCTGTAGTAGTGCAATTCTTCTCCAGTAGCAGTGTATGGACAACAGCAATGATGGAGGTTGTAGTATTCTTTCTTTCTATCTCTCTAATGTCTCTCTCTGCAGATCCTTAGGCATGCAATAAGGTTCTTGATAAGCTTCTGCAAATTCCTGGGCTTGAAGATGATGTTCTGAAAGATGGCTTCGCAGTCCTATGTAACACTACAGATAACACAGTGATAACTCTCTGAATACAGATAATGAAGTAGATGTCACCTGCAGTCCTATGTAACACTACAGATAACATAGTGATAACTCTCTGAATACAAATAATGTAGTAGATGTCGCCTGCAGTCCTATGTAACACTACAGATAAAACAGTGATAAATCTCTGAGTACAGATAATCTAGTAGATGTCACCTGCAGACCTATGTACAGTATCACCACAGATAACACAGTGATATCTCTGAGTACAGATAATGTAGTAGATGTCTCCTGCAGTCCTATGTACAGATAACACAGATAACACAGTGATATCTCTGAGTACAGATAATGTAGAAGATGTCACCTGCAGTCCTATGTAACACCACAGATAACACAGTGATATCTCTGAGTACAGATAATGTAGAAGATGTCACCTGCAGTCCTATCTAACACTACAGATAAAACAGTGATAACTCTCTGAGTACAGATAATGTAGTAGATGGGTATGAGGCCCCAGAATTCAGAACACACACAGTGTGAACTGAAGTCTGGGGCCAGGATGCAGCGAGGTGGGCCATACCACATACCTCATCCATCCAGTGACATCACCTGTGATGTAGACTTTCCTCAACGTCTTCATTTGAAAATAAGACCATGATACCTTTTTTCAGCAGCATCTCGTCTCTGCAGAAAACATTTTTCACTTTACTCACTTTACTATCATCCTCCTCCTCCTGGTACCTCAACACTGTCATCCTGCTGCCCCCAATACTGTGCTAGAGCCAGATAGAGACAGATAGGAGGAGCGGAGTTACTAATATATACTAATAATACAGAGGGGCCATTATATATACTAATAATACAAAGGAGCTATTATATATTATAATAATACAGAGGGGCTATTATATATTATAATAATACAGAGGGGACCATTATATATATGTGTATATATATATATATATATATATATATATATATATATACAGTACAGACCAAAAGTTTGAACACACCTTCTCATTCAAAGAGTTTTCTGTATTTTTATGACTATGAAAATTGTGACACAAACCGGATGAAATAGCCGCTGCAAGATGCTGTGGTAGCCATGCTGGTTCAGTATGCCTTCAATTTTGAATAAATCCCCAACAGTGTCACCAGCATAGCACCCCCACACCATCACACCTCCTCCTCCATGCTACACGGTGGGAACCAGGCATGTAGAGTCCATCCGTTCACCTTTTCTGCGTCGCACAAAGACACGGTGGTTGGAACCAAAGATCTTAAATTTGGACTCATCAGACCAAAGCACAGATTTCCACTGGTCGAATGTCCATTCCTTGTGTTCTTTAGCCCAAACAAGTCTCTTCTGCTTGTTGCCTGTCAGCAGTGGTTTCCTAGCAGCTATTTTACCATGAAGGCCTGCTGCACACAGTCTCCTCTTACCAGTTGTTGTAGAGATGTGTCTGCTGCTAGAACTCTTTGTGGCATTGACCTGGTCTCTAATCTGAGCTGCTGTTAACCTGCGATTTCTGAGGCTGGTGACTCGGATGAATTTATCCTCCGCAGCAGAGGTGACTCTTGGTCTTCCTTTCGTCCATCTGACCTTCATTTCTTAAAGTAATGATGGCCACTCGTTTTTCTTTACTTAGCTGCTTTTTTCATGCCATAATACAAATTCTAACAGTCTATTCAGTAGGACTATCAGCTGTGTATCCACCTGACTTCTGCCCAACACAACTCATGGTCCCAACCCTATTTATAAGGCAAGAAATCCCACTTATTAAACCTGACAGGGCACACCTGTGCAGTGAAAACCATTTCAGGTGACTACCTATTGAAGCTCATCAAGAGAATGCCAAGAGTGTGCAAAGCAGTAATCAAAGCAAAAGGTGGCTACTTTGAAGAACCTAGAATATAAGACATATTTTCAGTGGTTTCACACTTTATTGTTAAGTGTATAATTCCACATGTGTTAATTCATAGTTTTGATGCCTTCAGTGTGAATCTACAATTTTCATAGTCATGAAAATGCAGAAAACTCTTTGAATGAGAAGGTGTGTCCAAACTTTTGGTCTGTATCTCTAAAGTGGCCTATTTTGAGCCTTAGCAACATCCTTCTGTCTTCTGTTTACATAACAGTGGAGACTTACTCAACATTGACTGTGTTATGTAAACAGAAGGCAGAGGAGCGTTGCTAAGGCACAAAATGGGCCACTTTAGAGCTATTTTCTATGATTTCAGTAATTAAAGTAATTAAGGTACTTAAAAAATTAAAGTAATTAAAGTAATTCAGTAATTAAAGTATATTACAAAATGGTCAGCATCACTGCCCCTACACATTACACAAATAAAAAAAAATATGATAGTTAGGCCCCATTCACACGACCGTGTGAATGGGGCCGCATCTATTCCGCAAAATTGCGGAATAGATGTGGCCCCATTCACCTCTATAGGGCCGGGAGCCGCCGCATGGAGCTAGCTACCACCTACCAGCAGCAGCAAGAGTGGAGCAGAACCTGAACCAGCAGGTGGTGGCATACTTGGACTGCACCCTGTCACCCCACATCCAAATTCCCTTGGACTACTGGGCAGCCAAACTTGATTTGTGGCTGCAACTGGCCAAGTTTGCCCTTGACAAGCTTTCCTGCCTGGCCAGTAGTGTAGCATCCCAAAATGTGGAGAGACTGACCTTTGTGAGGATGAATCAGGCGTGGATCATCCAGGATTTCCACATGCCAGTGCCTGATGCATCAGACTAGATCATTCTGGGTGCCACACCCAAACTTTGTGAAAAGAGACCCATTTCTTCTGGCCACCTGCTTCAGCCACTATTCTGATGCTGCCACCCGCCTGCTGCCACACACCTGCTGACTATGCTGCCATGTTCTCCTATTGCTACCCACAATCTTGTGCTGTTACTGCCACTGCTATTGCCCCCCACTCTCCCCACTCTCTGACTGGGCCACTGTGTTGACTCCTCATGTGTTTGCCACCGTCACCACTCTGTGACTGACCACTGTGTTCATTCCTTATGCGTTTGTCAACCCCACCACTCTGTGACTGACCACTATATTGACTTCTCATGCGGTTGCCACCCTCACCACTCTGTGCCTGGGCCATTGTGTTGACTCCTTATACAGTTGCCACCATCCCTACTCTGTGACTGGGCCATTATGTTCAAAAGACCGGCACTTCGCTTTGTGGTTTTTCGAATGCTTTTATTGTCACATGTATGTAAAAGCATTCGAAAAACCACAAAGCGAAGTGCCGGTCTTTTGAATATTGATTACAGAGGAGCGTCCCTCCTTGACGCGAGCACCGCTGCACTCCAACCGCAGTGCCGTCCAAGCACCCACTCCTGGGCCATTATGTTGACTCCTCATGCATTTGCCACCATCACACTCTGTGACTGATCACAATGTTGACTTCTCATACGGTTACCACCCTCACCACTCTGTGACTGACCACTATGTTGACTACTCATGTGTTTGCCACCGTCACCAATCTTTGACTGGGTCACTATGTTGACTACTCATTCAGGTGCCACTCTCACCACTCTGTGACTGGGCCACTATGTTGACTACTCATGCGGTTGCCACCCTCACCACTCTGTGACTGGGCCACTATGTTGACGCCTCATGCGGTTGTCATCTCACTACTCTGTGACTAGGCCATTGTGTTGTATCCTCATGCGGTTGCTATCCTCCCCATCATGGAACTGGGCCTCTGTGTTGACTCATCATGCGGTTGCCGCCCTCCTCATAATGTAACTGGGCCACTGTGTTGACTCTTCATGCCGTTGCCACCTCACAACTCTGTAACTGGGCCACTGTGTTGACTCCTCGTGCATTTGCCACCCTCACCACTGTGTGTCTGAACACCATATTGATTCCTCATGTGGTTGCCACCTCACCACTCTAACTGGGCCACTGTGTTGACTCCTCTTGCTGTTGCCACCTCATCACTCTGTGACTGGGCCATTGTGTTGACACCTACTTCGGTGCCATACCCAAACTTTGTGAAAAGAGATCCATTTCTTCTGGCCACCTGCTTCAGCCACTATTCTGATGCTGCCACCCACCTGCTGCCACGCACCTGCTGACTATGCTGCCATGTTCTCCTCATGCATTTGCCACTCTTACCATTCTGTGACTGACCAATATGTTGACTCCTGATGCGGTTGCCACCTCACCACTCTGTGACTAGGTCATTGTGTTGCCATACCCAAACTTTGTGAAAAGAGATCCATTTCTTCTGGCCACCTGCTTCAGCCACTATTCTGATGCTGCCACTTGCCTGCTTCCATGTTCTCCTATTGCTACCCACAATCTTGTGCTGTTACTGCCACTGCTATTGCCCCCCACTCTCCCCACTCTGTGACTGAGCCACTGTGTTGACTCCTCCTTCGGTTGCCACTTCACCGCTCTGTGACTAGGCCACTGTGTTGACTCCTTATGCAGTTTCCACCCTCCCCACCCTTGTCCCTGTTTGGCCTTGTTGACATTGCTGTTTATTTTACTGGTCTTCTGATCTGTCAGAAGGACGGAAAAATGATAAACTTAACGGATCCTGTCTTTGCAGCATCTTTAAGGCCTGTATCACACAGTCACCATTTTGCATCAGGATATGCTCATGATTTGGAAGCCAAAAGCAGGAGTGGGTACAAAGCACAGAAGACGAGGGACTTCTGGTTTCAGCGCAGGGATGTGAAGACGCATGGTGAGAAGCTCCTCAACACCCTCCTTCCCAAACTGCTAAATACTGCTAAGGTTCAGCCGCCAGTTATACCCAAAAACTGTGGCTTATCATACCCTGATCACACGCAGCTCCACATGGAGTGATACTTACTTCGCAGCAGTTAGAAAATGATGAGCACGCAAGACAGAGCAGCTGCAGAGGGTTCCAAGATGGCGCCCAAGGGCGGATTGGCCATATACCTTACAGGGAAATTTCCCGGTGGGCTGATGCCCCGGGGGCCACATTGGCCCTCCTCACAGCCTCCCAGTGGAAGTTTTTGGGGATATATTTTGTGCTGCTGACAGTATATTGTGGTGGACTGTGGTATTTGGCTCTGTTGGGGTGGTATAATGTGCCACAACATGGTATTGTTGACCCTACCTTCCATCAATTTGAACCCAACTACAAAATGGGGCCACTATTAGTATTTTTTCCAGGGCCACTTTAAGTTCCCAGTCCGCTCCTGATGGCGCCGGAGGAGCACATGGAAAAGCCAGGATGCCGCGGCGCACTCGCCTGATCTATTTATGAGAGATATGGAGATCCAAACTTCGGAACCCTTAGGATCCCTTCTGGACTATAAAAAAAAACTGCCCGTAGAAGTGGCGAAACATCTAGTGCCAGACATTAAAGACTTACTAATAACAGCGGTCTCGGCATCATTACAGGAGATCCGCACAGAAGTGGAGTCTCACTTGGGAGAACTGGAACATAGGATGTCGTGGAAGATGAAGCATCAGGGACCTTTGCAAAGATAAAGGCACTCCTGCAAGAGAATGTCAAACTACGGGATTGTATGGAGGACTTGGAAAATCGCTCATTTGAAAAAATCTACTCATACTGGGTGTCCCAGAATCCATCAAACCCTCCCAACTGCAAGAGCTAAGTGAGGAGGAAATCCCACTGGGGATAGCAGGCTCCAGAACAGTAGGAAGGGCTCATTGAGTGGGCCCCCAATGGACACCAGATAAGAACAAACCAGCTACAGCCAAACAATCCACAAACAGACCCAGACAGGTCATTGTTAAATATCTGGACTATAACCATAAGAAAGAAATACTCAGAGCTTTTCGCACTCGCAGGGACACCCTTGAAATACATGGTGAAAAGATATTGATTTTTGCACACTACTCAGCAGCAGTGGCACGAAAAGAAAGGGAATTCAGCATGATTTGCTCCGTGCTGTTTGCAAAGAAAGTAATGTTTCAACTACAGTACCCTGGGATCCTGATGCTTCAACAGCCTGGTGGAACTTCTAGAACCTTCAAATCACCAGAAGAGGCACTAATGTTCGCTGATGAGCAGGGATGGATATCCAGCAAAGAAAGGGAGCAGTACAACAAACCAAGTTTCAAGTCCACATCAGCAGCACGCCAAGGAGGGGTTAAGGAAAAAGACAAGGAGACCACTTAAACAGGATTTCGATGGAATGAGTGGTCACAGGCTTCCAAGAGGTGCTCCACTGCGATTGATACGGGATCACAGTGGAGCCTCCCTGAGTATATCTACTTATACACTTTATATTTCATATGATGTAAAGTAGGGGAATTGAAGGCGAGATCAGGCGTTGCAATTTCCAGGATACGGTGCAATGCTAGTCATTTTCTTTTTTTCTTTATTGCTTTCTTCTTTTTTGTAGCAGTTATTTTGGTCAATAACTGGCTTATAATATGAGGGAGGGTGGAGGGAAGATGTTGGTAAGGTAGGCTTTAACACCAGAAAAAGTGAAGTCTTAAAAAAGGTAGGTTGAAGAACATGAAGGGGGAAATGCGAGTTTCCAGCATACTTCCTTGTGTATGGATGTTTATAAAAAGGTTAATAGTTTTATTTTTGGTTTCCACGGTTCTGTATACTCTCTTGGCTTTTCTGAGTCGGTTCCAAAATTATTTAACTAGTCCTCCATTACTCAATACTCCTTTTCGGAGTACCAGGGAGGAACCCCCCACTCGACGGATAGACGTCTGTTTTAACCCCATCATTATCATACTGCCCCATGATGCATATAGTCATACGAACACATCACATGGAATGTTAAGGGGTTACGCTCCCAGGAGAAGCGTATGATGTTCCTTCGCCATCTTTAGAGATTGAAGGCAGGTACTGCATTTGTTATCGCAATTCTCACGATTTCGCCTTCTTTGTGTGGTGCCAAATTATTTGAAGTATAAGTATGCGCATGCTCATACAGCTTTCACAATGATACCAGACACAAGTTGGTTTCATGGAAAATACTTCACATCCCCCGCCAGAGAGAGTTTATTAAAGAGACATAGACAAAAGGGGTGTTACTTAAACAGAATGATTGGTTCTTTGACACAAGGGGAGTAGTTCACCAACTTCAACACTGAGTTCATTGGTTAATTTGAAAGAGGCAAATTAACATTCCAACCTTCCCTCTACAGTGGCCTTAAAACAAACAGTGTTCACATGACTCACATAGCTAATTAGCTGCCATCTAGTGGTCAAAAATAAGTAGTACAGGCTTTATACAATATATATAAAAACCTATCTCTCACAAATCCCTCCTTTTAGCGGGAAATAGACTCAAGGTGAACAGGCAAAGTGAGGTACTCTCCCAATGCCCTAAACAGCGAAGAGCTGGACTTTCCTTATTGCTTCACCAGGTCCCCCCCCAACTCCCTGTCCTATTTACTCCGCAACCATCAACAAGGTTTTTATTTACTTCAGGATGGAATTGCATTCTTCATACAGTTGTAATCTTATCTTTGACAGAGTCACAGAACATATGCATGGTGTGGGCATAGACATTTTAAACATTTTAAAAACAATTTTAATTTTTGGCCAGTTTATTGGATAGTCGTCAGTCCTTTCAGATTCTTGATGATACTTCCATTGGGTGTTATTCCGGAATGTAGGTACAGCTTGAACTTCTAAAGATCTTGTAGACCCCTCCTTTTTCTGCTGCCGAGGACCAGTTGGTTCTGCAGAGTCATCACCGAAGAAGAGCTCAGTTGTTCCTCTATTCCCTTCACAGCGTCACCGATGTGATTCACAAATCTCTGTTGATGATAATAGAGATGTTAATCCAATCTACATTTTATTATTAATACTAATCATTGGAATTATTGACTCAAATCCCACAGATACATGACTTCTAGCTTTAAAAATTCATCAGAAACTGTTCTAGGGACTCCTATAGCATTAATGTGTACTTGAGAGTCAAAAGATGTATGACGAAACCATCTTAATCTAGACCAGACATTGGTTTGCTTACTGACTTGATTTCACTCAGAAGGTGAAAACAGAACAAATGGCATCAGTACTTGATCAGGGTACATTGGCCATTCCATTCTATTTCCATCTCCACACAACCACCAGATATCTGCATGTTGATAGTCTTGGCTGATAAATCATCTATCAGAGTCACTATCTGTCTCATTTAGATGGATTATATAAGAATCATATCTTGGAGTGAAAACACCAATGAGCTTTCCTGTATATATCCTGTCTCTAAGGCCAGTTTGTCTAAATATCTAAATTGGCCAAATATTTCATGACAATTATAGGTAAGGATGTAGGAGCCACACAGGCAATTGAACTTTGAGGGTTTTCCCTTACCAATATTCTAAATTTGCCTAGGGGATCTTTACCACTTACTCATGCTCCTAAAACATATATTACCAAATCCTGTAGGATTTCTAATAGACAGGAACAAAGGATTACACTCATTATGTTTTCAATCGTTTAGTGGTATTCCCTTCAGGATAGTCATCCTTTGTAATAAATTCTCATCCTTACTGACTCTAGGGGTCCACACCCCCAGTTCCTGACTCATCTTGATAAAATATTACAGTTGGAATTTGATCTAACTGTTTTCCCTCTTGTACCATATAAACCAAACAATAAGACATATAAAAGCATTATGGCCCTTGTAGTCCTGGCACTTGATTGCAATGTGACGCGTGGATTCAATTAGGTTTTTCTTCCAATTTGACAGCCGTGGCTAACAGGACTTGATGTAGATCCTCAAACGTGGCTCTAGGACTTTCCATACGCCTCTCCTTTCACCACTACCCAATCTCCTAGTTGTAAAGATTGACTTGTCTCTTATGCAGTCTGGATCTGGAAAACAAACTAAAACTTGGACATACACATTAGACAGTCTGTTTTTGAGACAGATAACATACTTTGAAACACTACTATGCTGTATCTGGAGCTATTGGGGAAATAAAGAGCCAACCTATGGGCATTCTCAAAGAGTACTTCCTAAGGACTTAGAACTATCCGGTTAGATGAAGAAGAGCCCCAGGAGTAGATATTCTCTCCTTAGCCAGTATCTTTAGCTGTAGGCTTTGCTATAGGCCAGATCTCCGAATATCCTGGAAAGAAATCAATACAAAGGACATATTCACATTGTTCTACCTTTGTTAACTGAATGTAGCCAATTTGCAGTCTCTGAAATGAGTAAGATGACCTGAGCATATGCCTTCCTGGAACTCCCATAGTTCTCCTATCATTATTACAGCATTCACCTAGTGGCAGAATTGTTGAACCCAGGAGCCATCCACCACAGAACCCAGTCACACCTTCTCTCTCTTTATTCGCCCATGTTCTAAATCCATCCTCTTTATGTAGAGTGCCCTCTGAAGGAAGAATTTCTTACCAACCTTCCAGAGTCCATTCTTAATCATCACTTCTTCCTTTTTCCTTTAATGTTTCTCTTTAGCCTCTGTAGCCTGTATCTTAAAAGACTCAAACCTTTTGGAAGTCTACTGGCCCAAAACCATCCTGTATCACATAGACTTTCTCTTACTGTAGGCTTCAGGTAATAGCTTAGCCTTTACCTTATCAGCTCCTCAGGTAGCATCAGGGCATTAAACATCTTTCATACAATCTGCATTCATTATTGATGGGCTTACCCATGGATCAAACAAAATCTCTGCCCCACCAGATTAGACAATAATAATGAGTGATACTGAAGGCATACCTGAATGTTAGCAGTCTTACCCTCAGCCATCTTACAAACCTCAGCGAGCGCCTTTAGCTCTGCCTCCTGCACTGACATTGCTGGAGGGAGTGGTTCAGACTTGACAACATTTAGGTAGGAACAGCATATCCTGTCCAAACTGATCCATCTGCAATAAACTCAATATTTGATTATTAATTGGAAACAATCATGTGAATTTTTAAAATCAGGAAGGAGGTGACTCATACTTCTACTCTCTTACAGAAGCAGCAGAGTAGTCGGATTCAAAGTTGTACACCCTGAAGGTGGAGTAGGAACTACATTACCATCTACTCCTACTCATGTAATACAACCTTTACACATGAGTGAATATGAAACATGTTTGCTATGAGGCAATGGGGGCAGTCCTTAAGGATTGTATGGATAATAGGACACAATATTTAACTCAGGATAGCCTATTCCCTATGGGCATTGCACTTGAGGGGCTGAACATTCGCCTCCTCCCATGGGCGAGGAAATGGGCAGGTACGTACAAAGTCTTCCTTCCCCCTTCTTGTGGGGAGTACTGATGGAAAGCCACGCCCACCTTAGGCCTTTTGTTTAACTCAGTTTCTACACCTTTTTGGAACTTTGCAACAAAAATGAAGGGGCATAATGATCTTCACTCAGGCCTCGCCAATACCCAGCTTTCCCAGATGATTCTCTCAAGATCATCCACAAAGGTAGCAGTTAGGATCCTCTCATGCATGTCTGAGGTCTATTCAAAACCCAAATCTACCCATCTTTGCTGGAGTCTAGTGAACTTCCTCCACATTCTCTACTCTGTCCTGATGCCTATCAGAAAATGTGACTGACTGATCACCTAAATGCTTTCTCTCAGATTAAGTGAGATCCCACTGTTGAAACTATAACTTGAGAGAGAATTCACCAGCTTTTCCTTGAACTAAACCTTGCAAATCTCACCAACATCATGAGAATGCTTTCCATATTTTAGCTAACTCCCTACAGAACAACATAGGTAAGTCCTCCTGATTGGAAATTCTACTTATCATGACAAACATTTCACTAGGGGACCAAGGACACTTCCAATTAACATCAGATGGGCAATCACTACGGGCGCATTTTTAACTAGACATTCAATTTAGAAGAGTTATTAGTAAATACCACTGGATATAATTCAGTACTGGAACCTATAATTGGGATTGAACCCTGTCTGGGAAATCAACAGATAATACACATGTCTGCAAATGCAAATTGGAAGGGAAACACTGGTTTCTACTTGAATTTACCCTTGGAAAAGAACTTAGCTAGCCCATGGGATCTCATGGCCCTGGCACATTCTAGGTTAGGCTACTTTCACACTAGCTTTGCCTGAATCTTGCAGACAGTTCAGTTGACGGAAGTACCTGCCGGATCCAGCAAAACGGTCAAAAACGGAAGACCATTTTATCAGGATCCGTAATGCGGATCAGTTGAAATAACGGATCCGTTTATTCCATTTGCATCTAGTTACATCCGGAAAAATTGATCCAGTATTTACATTCAGACTGCAAGAAAAGAGAAAACAAAAGCAACTTCAGATGCAAATATTACCGTTAAAATACATATAAAAAAATAAAATAATTAACTTCAAATAAAAATGAAGAAGTACTAATAGAAAAGAAAAGACCAAAAACAATTTAATATGTAAATGGCAAATACACAAGAGGAAACAAAAATAATTTAACCAATTTCGTATGCAAATGTTAAAGTGGATATAAAATACAGCGTCAGGTCACTTACCCCTCAGACGCTGCCAAGATGTTGCCGGACCACATTCACATTGGATTGTAGGCTTTAATCCTAGTCTCACGCCATAGAGCCAGACGCAGACGTCGTTTCTGGGTTCATCCAATAACTTCAGACCGTGTGAGAAGGGGTGCATTTGAGGTGCTGTTTCCTGAACTGCGTAACTATCCTGAAAAGTTCGAAAATTACCTACGGATGACCGTCTCAAGCTTTGATGACCTTCTACAAAGGGTTTGTCATCGCATTGAGAGACAGGATACCAGGTTCCGGCGAAGCATCTTTGCGGCAGAACGGTTAATGCTGACATTAAGGTAATTATTATTTTATTACAATTGTGATGTTAACTTGATTTTAAATGTATTACGTGAGTAGTAGTTAATATTTGTATTTTTTTTTCTTATAGGTATCTGGCGACCGGAGAAAGCTTAACGTCCCTCCATTACCAGTTCCGTCTTGGAATTTCCACTGTTTCTTGAATCATCAAAGACACCTGCTGTGCTTTGTGGGAACTATTACGTGTTGAATTTATTTCTCATCCTACACGACAACAATGGACAGAAATTTCTGAAAAATTCTGGGAGGTCTGCCAGTTTCCTAACTATCTTGGGGCAGTGGATGGGAAACATATCCGAATTATGAAGCTCCAAGGTTCAGGTACGGAGTATTTTAATTATAAAAAATATTTCTCCAAAATCTTAATGGCCATAGCAGATGCCTGGTATAGATTTGTGGCAATAGATGTTGGTGGTTATGGGCAAACCAAAGATTCTATGGTATTTAAAAATTCAGACATGGGCAGAAGAGTGTACAGTAATGATTTTGATTTTCCCGCTCCACAACCTCTTCCTGGTTCTAATTCTACCCCCATGCCCTTTGTATTGGTAGGTGACGAGGCTTTTCAAATGTGCCCCAATTTAATAAAACCGTATTGTAGCCGTGGACTGAGTCGGCAGAAACGCATATTGAATTACCGCCTGACTCGTGCTTGCAGAATGGTTGAATGTGCTTTTGGTATCCTGGTGGCAAAATGGAGAGTATTTACGAGACCTATTCATCTGAAAATTGAGACTGTGGATGAGGTAGTCAAGGCATGCGTGGTCCTGCATAACTATCTCCTGAGAAGGGAAGCAGTGCACATGGATCAAATTCCAGAGGAAAGCAATTTGTCAAGTTTGGAAAATTTTGGCATACGGGGCGCTGTTGCTGTTGCAAGGATGCAAGACTCTTTTGCGGAATATTTTATGTCACCTGATGGAAGAGTGGACTGGCAAGAGCAAATGGTTTAAAAGATATATGTAATATTTTCATGGTCTACATATACAGTTATCAATCA
>ONZH01002227.1:0-16784 GCA_900303285.1 Rhinella marina
GTGACGTACAGAAAGTGTCACCTGACAGAAAATACGGATTGGAGTGAGTGTGCTGAACTGTGACACACAGAAAGGTTACACGCAGCTGTGTGAAAATGGCTTTGTATCACTGAGCTAAAACAACAAAAAAACTAATTTTTTTATATACTTTTTTTTTTTTGTTTTAAGTTTTGTTTTTTGGGAACGTGACGTGCAGGAACTATCGGAGACCTAACTCACACCCTGTTAACAGTGGCTATTTAGACTGCGACCCAGACACATGTCGAACAGAGATTTTTAGGATCACGCTATATACGTGACAGGCAGCAAATGACTTGGTTGTATTCAGTGACGTACAGAAAGTGTCACCTGGACAGAAAATACGGATTGGAGTGAGTGTGCTGAACTGTGACACACAGAAAGGTTACACGCAGCTGTGTGAAATGGATTTGTATCACTGAGCTAAAACAACAAAAACACTAATTTTTTATATTTTTTTTTATATATTTTTTTTTAGTTTTGTTTTTTTGGGAACGTGACGTGCAGGAACTATCGGAGACCTAACTCACACCCTGTTAACGGTGGCTATTTAGACTGCGACCCAGATAAATGTCGCACAGAGATTTTTGGGATCAAGCTATATATGTGACAGGCAGCAAATGACTTGGTTGTATTCAGTGACGTACAGAAAGTGTCACCTGGACAGAAAATACGGATTTGAGTGAGTGTGCTGAACTGTGACACACAGAAAGGTTACACGCAGCTGTGTGAAATGGATTTGTATCACTGAGCTAAAACAACAAATACAACTAATTTTTTTTATATATTTTGTTTTCTATATTTTTTTGTAGTTTTGTTTTTTGGGAACGTGACGTGCAGGAACTATCGGAGACTAACTCACACCCTGTTAACGGTGGCTATTTAGACTGCGACCCAGACAAATGTCGCACAGAGATTTTGTTAATCAAGCTATATACGTGACAGGCAGCAAATGACTTGGTTGTATTCAGTGACGTACAGAAAGTGTCACCTGGACAGAAAATACGGATTGGAGTGAGTGTGCTGAACTGTGACACACAGAAAGGTTCCACGCAGCTGTGTGAAATGGAATTGTATCACTGAGCTAAAACAACAAAACAACTAATTTTTTTTATATATTTTGTTTTGGATTTTTGTTTTTTTTGGAACGTGACGTGCAGAAACTATCGTAGAGCTAACTGACACCCTACTGACGTTGGCTATTTAGACTGCAACCCAGACAAATATCGCACAGAGATTTTTGGGATCAAGCTATACACGTGACAGGCAGCAAAAGACTTGGTTGTATTCAGTGACGTACAGAAAGTGTCACCTGGACAGAAAATAGTGAATGTACTGAACTGTGACACACAGAATGGTTCCACACTGCTGTGTGCAATGGATTTGTATCACTGAGATATAACATTAAAAAAAAAGGGGGTTATATATGGCGATAGCTGCACTACTAGTGCCAGCCAGCCAGCCAAGCCAGGAGACCAAAAAAATGTCTTCTAGCCCTTAGAAGGGCTGTTGGGTTCTTTGTGGGTGATTCCTGCCTAACAGAGAACTAAATGCAGGCCCTAACACTGTCCCTGAAACGCAGCAGCTCTATCCCTAACGACATCCAGACGGCATCTGAGCCGAGCACCGCGGCCAGTCACTAGTATATTCCAGGGTCACCTGATCAGGCCAGCCAACCCCTGCTATCCACATATAAGGGCCCCACGTGATGCTGGGTGTACCGCAGAGTCTCCTGGCTTGTGATTGGCTGTGCTTATAGGCGCCAAAAAAGCACGATGCGGAAGTTGCCATTTCCTCGAGCATGGCGAGATACTCGTCCGAGCAGCGAGCACTTACGAGTACCCTAATACTCGAACGAGCACCAAGCTCGGACGAGTATGCTCGCTCATCTCTAATCAGGACAGGTAGTCTCTACCCATAATTCAGACCCATAATTCAGTTATGGAAGATGACTCCCACTCCTGGACTAATATCACAATCAGGCATCTCTATACCTTCGTCAGTATGTTTTTGAGAGTTTTGTAACAATAGTCTAGTCGCAATTTTGGTGGTAGACGTGGCAGAGTTAACACACACATGGTTTGTGAGTTATCACATCTAGTTAACACATTATGACTGTGACTGTTAACTCTCCTATATTGTATCTTTAACGGATTTAGTGTTTTATAAAAATGACCTATAACTATGCTAATGTTTTTACACTTTCCTAGAGGGATTTATTATCTCCTTACATTCAACTTACACTAGACCTTCACACTTTCATGTCAAATCCTCCCAGTATCTAGCAGATCGGTTCATTTCAGATAACAGACATAGTAAAATATACTGTATGCTTCATGCTTTATTACTTTGAAGACTGAAACCAATGAATTATTCATTCTCTTTGTGTGATGTCACTATTATAAGGAAATACATAGATTGAGGAGAACATGGTTATCAAGTGTAGAAAGGAGGTTTTTCTCAAATGGAAAGCCTAAAGCATTTCAAGCACAGAATATTTATATGGGAGTCGTTACTTTTTAGACTAAGATATCGCTCTTATAATACTTATTCAAGACAAAAGAGGGATGAACACTGCCCCAAAAGTATATAAAAGTAGGCCAGACAGAAGCTATGCCAAAATGTTCACAGCTGCACACACTGGATGATAATCTTAGTAGACAACGCTCACTCTTTTCTTGTTTATGGATCCTCTTGGCTGTAATAAAATAATTTGGTACATTTTACAACTCTCCTTAGCCAGGCCTTCTTTATTAGACACTTTTCTAAAAGGGTCTAATGTGCTCAATAAATTTGATATGTGGCATATACAATCTGTAATATTTAAAAAATATATTTTTTGCACTATAGGTGGCAGAAACTTTATGCAGTTTGCCTAGGAAATCTTCTTAAACAGAGGTTCACTAACCACTTGAAGCTTCTTCCTTCCAGTGCACTGATTTTGTCACAAAAAACGTTCTCACCATAAAAAATGTGCAAACCGATCCAGCTCAAGGGTCTAAAAGAATAATCCAAATGTTGGTGTATGAATAAAACCAGATGAATATCCATAGAGTGTCTGCTTACACGTTTTAGGCATTAGTCATAGCTTCAGGCATAATTAGGACAAGACTAGTAAGACTTGATAAGACTTTAAATTCTTGTAGCCTCTGAAAAGTCTAAGCAGACACACTGACCAAGATTTAATAACCCTATAGATGGCATACAAGTAGTCAGGATATCTAAACCTGCTGATACAAATTGAATCAGCTCACCTCCATCGACTATGTTGGTGCACATACACATGGCTGGCTCACAGTTGTCTAGACCTGCACCAGATTTATCACAGTGGCTCAGGCTGGATGATATATGTGGTGCTGGGATAGGCCCGTTTTGTCTAATTCTATAACAACTATTGATTGGCTTACATTTTGACAGAATTTTACACCAGAATAGTGGTGCAATTTTGATGCAAAACAGCGCATCTTAGGACCCCCCCTGCACAAGACGCTCAACCATTGAAAGTGTAGAAACCCTATTTGCACCAAATTTCACTAAAAATACATCAATTTGTACCACTTCTTAGACAGATTCTAGGCAAAAACACAATCTGGAGCAAATCTGGACCAGTCATGGATGTTCATCTGGTTTCTAATCATGATGCAATAGTATGCGTTACACTCATGGCCAGGATCAATTTGCACACTTTTATTATTAATTCTTCTCCTCCAGAAAAGCAGGCACTGATAAAGTAGTGGTTCAAATGGCACATACCAGATACATGCTTGATTTCACCATTATCAGATTTTATGCCATGTTCATGCTTTTACAGTGAATGGGAAATGGGCTCCAGCTAAAGATTAGCAGAATATTTGCAACATTTAACCCCATCAAGGACCTGGCATATATGAGTAGGAAAATGTAGGTGAGTATTTGACACAGATATTAGTTGTGCCGCAATCTGCGACTTTTCCCCACTTACACCAGGTCTAGTAAAGTGGGCATGGCATGGGGGGAATGATGACTGTCTCAGTCATAATTTTCTATGCCTGTTTTAGGCTTAAAAAATGGTCTAAATGTAAGCCATCAAGGAAGCTATCTTACATTTAGACTGGCGCTGGATGTGGCAAAGTTATGTAGAGGCTGGTACCTCTTCATAACTTTGGCAGATCCACCACCAGATATAAAGGTTATTAAGAGTGTTGCCTAGAACGACAGTCTTAATAAATGACCCCCTAAATGTATATGGAATAATGTATTACTGCATCACCATTCATCCCTATACAGTTATGCGGGTACCTGTGCAGGACTTACCTACACGGAGACCCATTTATTTTTGCAAACTTGCAGCTAGAATCCAGTTTACTAAGGACCCTCATTTGAATGACATATTCCGGCTCTAAACCATCTGTACCTTTTAACATCACATAAAGGAAAGATAGTTCTCGGTAAGGAGGAACGAGTAATTTCTGCCGAACCTACACCGCATTCCTAATATAATGTTCTAAATGGAGGTTGCATTAAAGCATTTCATTTCATAAATATTCTAACACCCCTCAGCAGATGGGAGGTTACAAGGGCAATGGTTAAAAGTTGAATATCTTAAAACCTCATTCTCAACAAAAGAACTTTCACTTCAATTATAAGCAGAGCTTTCTCCCTTTTTTTTCTTCTTCGATCCATTACACATATAACTAGCAATGCAAAACTAAATGTATCCTGAAGTCCATTACCATAACCCATCTGCATTAGTGCCCTGCTTGTGCAGACAGAAAGAGCAGGCGTCACATTATGCCATTTTATGAGGTTAACAGCTGGTGCGTACTTTGTGCCGATAGATTCCAAACTGTGCTGAGTGTCGAGCAAGCCTTTTTAATATGGAGGCTGTCAGAGCTGCAGGTAAAAAGGGAAAATACTATATCCCTGATCAGAGCCCTAGTAGGACATCTGCCCTTCCTGTGACAGTGACAGGGCTGCAGAGTGGACAAGCAATTTGGGCATTGTGATGAGAAGAAAAGCCAGTATGTTGGTGGAACCTGACCTAGACATAATGACAAGAGGACATCTTATTTTTTGGAAATATTTGGAGGTTCAGCCTTGTAAGTAAGGTGCAGAGTAATCCTGCTATAACAGCTACATGAGCAGCAGGTAATTGAATATACACTGTAGTCTTGGCAGACAGAATAAAAGTAAGAGATACCAGAACTGTCAAAGCTGTGGGTGACAAATGCAGTCATTATGTATGATCAAACGTAAAGAGAGTCTGTCACCAGGAAATACACTGTTAAATCAGGCACAATGCCTAGATGAGCTGAATGTAATGATACCTTTCACTTAGCCATCCGTTGCTTCATTCTGAAGAAAAAACGACTTTCAATCCATATGAAAATAAATAGTTTAGTGCACCCGGGCGGTTCCAAACTACTCTGTTCACCCTTGCTCATCCTCCTTCCTCTGCCAGCCCTGCCTTATCAATCAAGACGGGGAGGGAGGGGCCAGCAGACGAAGCAGGGGGAGCAAGGGTGCACAGAGAGGTTTAGTGCACGTAACTGCTTATTTGCATATGAATTACTGAATGTACTGAAAGTGCAGAATGAAGCAACAGATTACTAAGGGAAAGGTATCAGTATATTCAAAGGTTAAGCTAGCCCTACAAAGCATTGTTCATGGGTTAACAGTCAATTTCCAGGTGACATATTCCCTTCAAATGGATATTCTCATCTCAGACATTTATGAAATCTCCATAGGACATGACATAATTATCTGAATACATGTGGGTCCCATGCCTTTCTCCAGAGCATGAGTCGCCCAACCCTGTCAATGTAAGTTAGAGAAACAGGATAGATAGATATAAAAGAAAAATGGCAGTACTAGACAATAAAATGAAGAAAAGAAGAAAAAAGAAGAAAAAACTGAATTGCATGCCCAATGGCACAAGACTACTGCCCAAAAAAGTTAAAAAATGCAAAAAGGCAGCACACTCAAATGTAAAAAAGAAAAAAAAAAAAGGTATATTCGCCCATGTGGATGCGACATGAGAAAGGCTCTAATGTTGAGCCAAAATGTTGCATCCATTGGGTGAATAAACATTTTTCTTCCTTTTTTACATTTGAATGTGCTGCCTTTTTGCAGTTTTTAGATAGATAGATAGATAGATAGATAGATAGATAGATAGATAGATATAGAAGGTTATAGAAAGGGTGTGAAGGGGTCATGAAAAGGGTTTGGAAGGAGAAACAAACACTAACTTATTCTGTCCTGGTCAGCCAATTTTGATTTTTGTTATGGTACCTCATCTTTGTATAAATGCCACAGACAATAGAGATAATCTATCTCTATTGTCTGTGGCATTTATACAGAGATGAGGTACCATAACAAAAATCAAAATTGGCTGACCAGGACAGAATAAGTTAGTGTTTGTTTTTATACTTACTTTATCATGAAAGATAGATAGATAGATAGATAGATAGATAGATAGATAGATAGATAGATAGATAGATATGTAGATGATAGGTAGATGAAAAAACATCAATGATTATTTCGATAACATGGTTTATGCAAAGATATTATGTGACACTAATTTGTATTTCTGTGAATAGATGAATGACATGTTTGAAAAATTCACTGGAATTGTCAAATTATTTTCTCTTTGGATGACTGTAGATTGTGCTCTATGTATGATAATCTGCTAACAATTTTCAATATCGTTAATAGTTCTATTGTTGGATTTATGGAGTTACATGGTATAAAATTTCTGTGTAAATGCTCTGGTTAAATGTTATTTTACCAGTCAAATATTGGACTGTTAGAATAGGAAAACCTTCAGATCTGGCGCTTGCTTTCACTTGGGTTTCACATGGCTTCATACAAATAAGATTAGTCGCAGGTAAAGACCTCTGACAGCTCTGCACTTACAACCCATAAAAGATTAAATGTACCATTACTGTCATCACAGGTCATTCCCTGGGATGTAGACAATTGTGATGGCTGCTTGAGAACCTTCACTAAATGAGGAGTTTTATTAATTCCATTGAATGCAATGGAGTCAGTAAAAATCCATCTCCACTTTGCGGCTTTTAATAATAATATGTCTTGTAGAAGAAAATTGAGCCATACTGGAATACACATTTGAATGAATAGTTGCTTGTACTTTTCTAATATAGATGGACTTATTAAGCTGGAAATCACAGATCAATGCAGCATTAATAGAGAATCATGACTTGTAGTGTCCTACCTGCAAATGGAACTGGGGCATCTTTATCCAATGCAACCAGAGGAGGATCCAGAATAACTGTGTCATTATTTTCAGTGATAACTCCATGATATGATGTTTCAATCCATGGTTTGTGCTTGTTCACTAAAAATAGACATAGAAAGAAAGATACCTTGTAAATGCCATATAAAGTGAAAACATGAATAAATAACTGATAATTTCAATGGATGGGAAATGATGAAAATAATCTGGTGACTACTATTTTAGCTTTGAGTGAAACAGCATTATATAACCTTAGAAGCTATGTCTACCTTTACTACAAGGTTTTGTTTTGATTCCTTGTATTGTACTGTATCTACAATGAAGAAACTTTGCTATGTGAAAACATTATAAATATTCTCCCACTTTATATATACAGCAGAGACTAGAAGACCTCTTTGTCTCCATGGCAACAGACAACAAACAAGTCATCTGTAGTCTGATCCTGCAGTCCTACTGCCTTATTGTTTTTACTATTCTTGATAACATAAATATGCTAGATTAGGAAATCATATCTACTTATTAAATCCCCCATCTACCTGCATAGGAAATCAAGAATTGACTAGGTTTCCAGTATGCAAGAGAAAAATACAGTATTTTTCTCCTTAAAAGACACACTCCCTCCCCCCCCCCCCAAAAAAAAAAGTGGGGGGAATATGTCAGTGTGCCTTATGGGACGAATACTAATGAGCTCTTCCATCAACTGTACTCAACGGTTCCTGGTCTCCAGTCTATGAACTAGGGAAGATGGGGGCTTTTAAACCCTTCCATAGTATTACCCAAATACACACTTCTTAATACACAATGCATAATAAGCTTCTTAAAGATAGTGTCTCATCACAACACCCCCTTTTTAAGATAATGCAGTTGACTTGACTTCAGAAACATTCAGAAGCCTTACATTTTCCATTCATCAGAAGAGTAGAATTACATGCCAGACATTAAAAAAAAATTACCAAATATGTAGCACATGGATGGACTAGGTCTATCAGAGCGAGAGTCATTCTTAGTTCCTTTCTTGCTAATATAGTTTGTAAGGTAAACATTTCTCATTTTTATTTCTTTTGGGTTAAAACATCCATTCAAAATTGTGACAGATAGCTCAGTCTTAATGTACCCAGGCACATTAGTCTAAATTTAATCAAAATTGACAATTTCAAACAAAGCAGGCAAAATTTAACAACAAATGATTGTTTTAGCTGAGTGATGATGGACCATCATTGTCCGAAGAGATGTCATCAATGTTTGAAATTTTCAGTAGACAAAAACTACAGTAGTTGGACGAAAAATCTTTTATTGAAAAATAGTTCCAGTGCAAAAGATCTTTCTTTGAAAAAAAAAACTTCCCCCAAAAAATTCACCTTTTGCCAGTGTCATTGAACATATGTGGGCAGTCTGAATGACTAACAGCCAGTATGGACTAAAATGTGTATGGCTGTGTTGGCAAAGCATCAATTCACCAGCCGATTATTCTTATGTGTATGGCCACCCTTACTGG
The DNA here is from genome assembly GCA_900303285.1 of Rhinella marina. NCBI lineage: Eukaryota > Metazoa > Chordata > Amphibia > Anura > Bufonidae > Rhinella > Rhinella marina. Next base: position 8,748 of record ONZH01002227.1, read on the forward strand.
TTTGCATGTATTAACAGACTTTAGTGGCAGAGTAACTAAACCTACAGGTGGGGTAAACTTAGACAGGCTGTCTAGAACTGCATTTATCATGCTGGTTCGGGATGGATGATAAATCTGGTACAGGAAAAGACATGCTTGTCTAACTCTATAACAAATATTGATGGCTTACTTTCAGATTGAATTTTATGCCACAATTGTGCAATTTAGGTGGAAAATGTAATATTTTAAGCTATGACCCATTTCCAATGAAGCTCTGCTCCTTTCTCGTGATGCCCCTTTACCTTTATGACTGAGTCAGAAGAATTGAAGAAACCCTAGTTAGTACATCTGGATTATTCTAAATTATGTTATTTTTGGTATTGTATATATTATTCACTGTTGTATGACAGTGTCATTTTTATTTTATATAATTTTGTGTGTACTCAAGGTGGTGTATATCACCCACAATACTCAGCTTGGTGAGGTAAAATGGAATCCAGAATGCTATGTAGTCTCAGCAAGGCATAGTTTTCGGAGGCATATTGTTTAATATTCCATAGGCTGGATTCTAATGTAGTGGTCTGTAGTTTGGAAGTGGGATATACAACTCCCTCTCCGCAATCCAGTAATCACTTTCCGCAGCCTAAGGGCTGTATTACATAAAATGATCTGGCAGACGATTGTCGAGAAGGAAGAGTTTCTTCCTGACAACTGTCTGCTCGTCAGCGGAGGAGACGGCTGCTATAACATACAGAGATCTCCTCCACATTATGGAGAAGAGTGATCACTAATGCCATCCATTGTCCCCATACAGAATCATTGTTTGCATTTGGTTGTTCATCGGGTAATCGGCGGTAGTATTATAAAGGCAGATCATCGCTAATGAGCATTCCTACAAACGCTTGTTAGCAATGATTGTCCCAACAGTCGCCCGGTGTAATACAGGCTTGTAGCAATTCCAGGTGTGGCTGCTGGGATCCATACTGGGGAATAAATAGATGCCTCAAAGCCAAAGTCAGTGTCCAAGCATGGTGTCTGATTGACTGTGTGGCTTTCAAAGCCTGATGTCCCTGACATGCTGGAGAAGGCCTAGATGAAAGAGATAAGTCTCTGTGTAGTTTGCACTCAGATGGTTCAGAAGGGGTTTTTTTTTTCAATGTTTTGTTAAGCTTTATGTTCTATGGCTTCATCCAAGTGATGGTTTAACTTTTAATCCCCAAAGTCTGAGAGGCTGTCATTGCCGACCCCACCACAAGTACACAAACCTTCGACAGTTGTTTTATTATGTTTTATAACTGTCCTTATTATTTATGTTGTTTGTATTATATGGGGGTTGTGCTGCTGTGACAACAATACAATTTTCCTTCTTCTCGGGATTAATAAAGTTTATCCCTATCCTTATTATATTAAAATTCAGCCCCCGCGACAGCTATAACATATGCATGGGAGCAAGTGGCTGCCAGAGTGGCTTAAGATTTGTTATCACAAGCTGGGAAAAGCTAGTTTTTTATAAAAACTGTAGTGTCCAGGTCTGCTTTCGGAATGACCTATGCCTATAAATTTTACATATTTTTACTCTATATCTTTTATCATAGTTGAATGAATCCACAACAGGACAATTGTAATTTTTTATATAAAAAAGAAGAAAATGTCTGAAAAGTATAGTATAGTATAGTATAGTATAACATGCACATAGTCTCTTAGATGGTTTCAGTATTTCACATCACACATCTTAGACCTAAAGCAACTGACATTATTTTTTTCAATCACACAACCTGAAACCATCATAACCTCAGGGTGGAAGCTCAATAGATTTGAGTGTAATGTAAATCAAATTGTACATCACTGACAGAAAGCTGAGGGCCTTTAATAAGCAAGGAATGGTGTCTATTCCAAGCATTGCTATCTAAAAGCCGGGGACTAAACCATAGTAACTCACACATCGATCTGAGAAACGAAATGTGAGCTGTACGTGAATGTTTTCATTTTTTTGTCTCTATTATTCTTCTGAAATCTGGAGAGATTTGAAGGAGCACTTTTTGAGAAGGACGTTGGAGCTGTTCAGTGAAAAATTCAATAACAAAATCTAAACACTAAAGTAGAACATCTACAATATGATAGAATAGGAATACTAATAAATGAGCATCTAGCATTTATTTCTATGGTGAGCAATGAACTCACACTCTATATTAGGTAACAAGAAAAAGTATGCTCATTAGAAGTTAGAAGTCTACTGGATCATCAGCTTTTGATGACAGAAAACATAGCATTAAATGTTTATTGTAGGCTCTAGAAGTAGCAATAGCAAAGAATTAGGTTCTGTCCACATGCTTCATCCATTGAGGTTTTTATGTAAACACGAATCTGCATCAACACTTTGATTTTGACACAGATTTTGATAGAGACTGTGGTCTGGATTTCACCCTTTGCATTGTAAAAAATTACATCCATGGAGAAAATCGGCAACAGAATTTTTTGCTAGCTGAAACTAGTATGTTTGAAACCAATACTTTTTCCAAGAAGCAAAAGAAACACTAGATGGAACTGCTATCTGTATCCAGGAGGACTACAAGTCTCATGTGCACTATTCCTATCAGTCAATTCCATACTTCCCACTCCACACATTGGCGGTGTTCAGTAGAGTTTACAGAAGGCAGTCAATAAATATACGTGACCAAGAAAGGAGAACTGTGTCACTCACTATCCCATAGTAAAATCCGTTCATTCAGCATAGCGTGAACAGACAAGATCTTGATAAAGTGTGAAGACATTTGTCCACAAAATACTAATGCTGAATAAAAGGATTTTACCACTGGATGAGTAGTGCTGCAGTTTTTTTCTTTATTTGGCATATAAACTATTTAAACCTAATAAGAATGATGGAAAAAAATGTTGAAAGCCAGATCACCGGCATGCCCCAATCTCCTAATGCTCTCCACTTCCTGGACCAGCAATTGACTATCCTATTTTATAGATCCTTTATTTGTTCTTTGTCTTATTTATTGAGTCATTAAATTTGGTGTTGCAGGTACAGTATATAGTATCTACCAAAGTGGTCCAAGGTAGGACAAATAGATTCATAGGCACTTAAGCCTCACAGTTTGCGCTATTCTACTGCAGAAAAAGTTCAATGATAAAAAGGTCTCAGAACAAACAGGGCATCATAGTTTACTGCATGTGGGGTGCGTAGCTGCATCGTACACAATGTCAAGTAAGTGGTTTTAATATTATGGTGGATCTGTGTCCTGTAAATAAAATGCCTGCACATAGCATTTGATGGCGGCTGTGTAGAGGGTTCACTTTTAGCTCTGACACCCTTGCTCAGTGAGTTAATATTTCAGCTTCCTAATTGCATTTTCCTGAACAGTCTCGCAGGATCAATATGCCATCATGTCACACTTTTTTTTTTCTATGTTCTTTACATACATCATTATTGGCCAACTTCAGATCATCTCTGCATGAAGCTCATTTAGATGGATTCCATCAGCTCAGTATTGAACATATTTACTTGTGACATTACTATGAACCCTTTCAAAGCAGTGACAGATGATTGGCCAAGCAGATAATAATCCTGCTGCCAAGGTCCTAAATTACTCTATATTGTTGCACCTTTGCTGGAAGAGAAAGAGCTGAGATATTATGATGGTGAATGCCACCTATGACATTGATGGTCTGCAACACAAGGGACAAAATAAAACTCAACGAGTCTGAAAGAATAGGAATGACAATGCACAATGGCTGTATAAATAGCCTTGTAGTTAACATGAACCATTTAAACATTAAACAGATGTTGGTCATCTCAAAAAGCCTACAGTCATGGCCAAAAGTTTTGGAAATGACACAAATATTATATTTTCACATGATCTGCTGCCCTCTGGTTTTTATGTGTGTTTGTCAGATGTTTTTATCACATACAGAAATATAATTGCAGTCATATTATGAGTAACAAAAGCTTATATTGACAGTTAGAATGAGTTAATGCAGCAAGTCAATATTTGCAGTGTTGACCCTTCTTCTTCAGGACCTCTGCAATTCTCCCTGGCATACTCTCAATCAACTTCTGGACCAAATCCTGACTGATAGCAGTCCATTCTTGCACAATCAATGCTTGGATTTTGTCAGAATTTGTAGGTTTTTGTTTGTCCACCCGTCTCTTGATGATTGACCACAAGTTCTCAATGGAATTAAGATCTGGGGAGTTTCCAGGCCATGGACCCAAAATCTCTATGTTTTGTTCCCTGAGCCATTTAGTTATCACCTTTGCTTTATGGCAAGGTGCTCCATCATGCTGGAAAAGGCATTGTTGATCGCCAAACTGCTCTTGGACGGTTGGGAGAAGTTGCTCTCGGAGGACATTCTGGTACCATTCTTTATTCATGGCTGTGTTTTTAGGCAAGACTGTGAGAGAGCCGATTCCCTTGGCTGAGAAGCAACCCCACACATGAATGGTTTCAGGATGCTTTACAGTTGGAATGAGACAAGACTGGTGGTAGCGCTCACCTCGTCTTCTCCGAATAAGCTGTTTTCCAGATGTCCCAAACAATCGAAAAGGGGATTCATCAGAGAAAATGACTTTACCCCAGTCCTCAGCAGTCCACTCCCTGTACCTTTTGCAGAATATCAGTCTGTCCCTGATGTTTTTTCTGGAGATAAGTGGCTTCTTTGCTGCCCTCCTTGAGACCAGACCTTGCTCCAAGAGTCTCCGCCTCACAGTGCGTGCAGATGCACTCACACCTGCCTGCTGCCATTCCTGAGCAAGCTCTGCACTGCTGGTAGCCCGATCCCGCAGCTGAAACACTTGCTTGCTTGCGCTTGCTGGTCTTTCTTGGGCGCCCTGGAGCCTTTTTGGCAACAATGGAACCTCTCTCCTTGAAGTTCTTGATGATGCAATAGATTGTTGACTGAGGTGCAATCTTTCTAGCTGCGATACTCTTCCCTGTTAGGCCATTTTTGTGCAGTGCAATGATGACTGCACGTGTTTCTTTAGAGATAACCATGGTTAACAGAAGAGAAACAATGATGCCAAGCACCAGCCTCCTTTTAAAGTGTCCAGTGTTGTCATTCTTACTTAATCATGACATATTGATCTCCAGCCCTGTCCTCATCAACACCAACACCTGTGTTAATGGAGCAATCACTGAAACGATGTTAGCTGGTCCTTTTAAGGCAGGGCTGCAATGATGTTGAAATGTGTTTTGGGGGATAAAGTTCATTTTCTAGGCAAATATTGACTTTGCAAGTAATTGCTGTTAAGCTGATCACTCTTTATAACATCCTGGGGTATATGCAAATTGCCATTATAAAAACTGAAGCAGTAGACTTTGTAAAAATTAATATTTGTATCATTCTCAAAACTTTTGGCCATGACTGTAGATGTCCTCTCACACACAACCCTATACAGGTGTATATGTGTTGATGCATTCAATTTAAGAATAGGAATTGTAAGGCCCCTTTCAGAAGAGCGAGTTCCATGCATCGGACTTGCAGCGTGTCTGAGGCAGCTCCCATCCTGACCTCCCAGCACTGACGGGTCACATACCATTATAATGATTTATGATGCTATGTAACTTTTAGAAGTCTGGAATGTATTTTATAACACTCACATAATGCTTTCAGTGTTATCCAATACATTCCAGAACTGTAAGGGTTACATAGCTTCATAAATCAACATAATGGTATGTGACCCCGTCAGTGCTGGGAGGTCAGGACGGGAGCAGCCGCATACTCACACTGTGAGTCCGATGTCTGGAACCTGCTCATCTGAAAGCGGGACTTACCTGTCTAGGCTGCAGTGGCGCTCAGCTTCGGCAGGGCCACACCAAGAGAGACTCGCTACTGAGTCATGCCTCCAGTGACGCAAATCCTTAGTTATTGGGTGTGATACTAAGTTTCTCCCCACAGCGCGCATGCACTAGGGGAAACTGGCAGTGGCCTTTATGACAGCCCTTGTTGTTTCTGTTTTGTGACTGACCTATGGGAGTGCTGGGTCACCAGACCAATTAGGTTCTGGTCCAGGGACCTGACGCGCTATTTAAATCCTTTATTGCTTTGAACCATTGCCAGTTTTTGGTCTCAATAGCTTTGCTCTTGGTTCCTGTTTCATGATTGCTTGTAGTATTTAAATGTGTCTGTAGGGGGGAATTTCTATTTTAATGCTTGACTATGGAACTTTACTATGGAATTACTATTTATGTATTTCCCTATAACCACAGGATCATCTGAACTTCATAATACATTCATTGACAAAAAATACACCAAGAAGAAGTTGTTGAAATTGAATGAAATCTGATATGTGTGAATGTAATGAAAATATATGTAAGTGATTACAATATTAGAGCAGAGGTTTATTGGGGAAAATTGTACTGATGAAAAGAGGCTCCAGTACTCTGTTGGGACACCTCTGTATACAAGATAAAATATATTTGGGCATGGAGACCTAGACGTTCTATATCATATCCTGCAGCACATTGGCGCACAGTCAGGGGAATGTCAGCTCCAGTAAGCAGGGGACCAGGAGAGCAGGGCAGGCCAGACAGGTGCTGGTAGTGGGAGATTCAATTATTAGGGGTACAGAGAGGGCAATCTGTCACAAAGACCGGGATCGCCAAATGGTATGTTGTCTTCCTGGAGCTCGAGTTCGGCACATCGCGGGTCGGGTTGACAGATTACTGCAAGGGGCTAGAGAAGATACAGCAGTCATTGTCCATATCGGAACCAATGACAAAGTTAGAGGTAGGTGGAGCATGATTAAAAATGATTTTAGGGATTTAGGGCATAAGCTTAGGGCAAGGACCTCAAAGGTAGTGTTTTCAGAAATACTGCCTGAACCACGAGCCACACAAGAAAGGCAGTGGGAGATTAGGGAGATAAACAAGTGGCTCAAGAACTGGTGTAGGAAGGAGGGATTTGGGTTCTTGGAGAACTGGGCCGACTTCTCTGTCGGCTTCAGGCTCTACCCTAGGGATGGGCTGCACCTCAATGGGGAAGGGGCAGCTGTTTTGGGGGAGAAGATGGCTAGAAGGCTGGAGGAGTGTTTAAACTGGGGACTGGGGGGAGGATAACTACATTATCGGAGGGGAAGATAGTGCAGATGGAGACCTGGGGCAAGGTAATGGAACTGGGGGAGGAATGAAAGGAGGAACTAGAACAGTGCAGAAGGAAAGGTGTAGGGGAAAAATATACATAAACCTTTTAACTGTATGTACACTAATGCCAGAAGCCTAACTAATAAAACTGGTGAACTGGAATTCATGATGTTTGAGAAGGACTATGACATAGTGGGAATAACTGAGACATGGCTGGATGATACCTATGACTGGGCAGTTAACGTACAGGGTTACAGTCTGTTTAGAAAGGATCGCCAAAACCGTAGAGGGGGAGGGGTCTGCCTTTATGTAAAGTCCTGTCTAAAGCCCACACTCGGGGAAGATATAAGTGAGGGACATGAAATGTGGGAAGTCAACTGTGGGTATGAAATAAATGGGAGACAAAACAATATAAAAATCTAATAGGAATTTATTATAAACCACCTACAAATTACCAGAGTCCACCAGAAAATCTACCTTCTAAATGAAATAGACGACGGGCGGCAAATCATAATGAGGTCGTTATTGTGGGGGGATTTCGAACCCCTACCCCAGATATATACTGGGAGAACTGAAACCTGTATGTTCTCATAAAGGAAACAGGGTCTTGGCAATAACCAAAGACAGTTAGCCTTTCCCAACTGGTTCAGGACCCGACTAGAGGGACGGCCATACTGGACTTAGTATTAACCAATAGACCTCACAGAACAACAGATGTGCAGGTTGGGGGACACTGGGAAATAGTGACTATAAAATAATAACCTTCCAATTGTCATTTTAAAAGAGCGTTTCTTCAGGGAGGAACAAAAATACCAAACTTCAAAAAAGCAAAATTTAGCCAACTAAGAGAGGCCATAGACCTAACTAACTGGGACAAAAGTCCTCAAAATAAAAATACAGCCACAAAATGGGATATTTTAAAAGCATTCTAATCTAATTGTGAGAGGTACATACCTTATGGCAGTGATGGCTA
>ONZH01002229.1:0-30992 GCA_900303285.1 Rhinella marina
TGGTACCCTCTACTGTCTCGCCGACATTCTCCTCCTCTTCCTCTCATCCTCATCCCCCTCCTCCGATACGCGCTGAGAAACAGACCGGAGGGTGTTCTGGCTATCAAGCGACGTATCTTCCTCCACCGTCTCTTGTGACAAGCGCAAAGCATCCGACTTGATGCTGAGCAGTGAGTTTTTCAACAGGCAAAGCAGCGGGATGGTGAGGCTGATAATGGCGGCATCGCCGCTGACCATCTGTGTTGACTCCTCAAAGTTGCTCAACACCTGGCAGATATGAGACATCCACGTCCACTCCTCATTGTAGACTTGAGGAATCTGACTGACCTGACTACCAGTTCTGGTGGAAGTTGACATCTGGCAGTCTACAATCGCTCTGCGCTGCTGGTAAACTCTGGATAACATGTTTAATGTTGAATTCCATCTCGTGGGCACGTCGCACAACAGTCGGTGAGCGGGCAGTTGTAGGCGGCGCTGCGCTGCCCTGAGTGTGGCTGCATCTGTGGTCGACTTGCGGAAATGCGCACACAAATGGGGCGCACCTTGGTGTGCAAATCAGACAGATTGGGGTATGTCTTGAGGAACCGCTGAACTATTAGATTGAACACATGGGCCAGGCATGGCACATGTGTAAGTCTGCCGAGTTGCAGAGCCGCCACCAGGTTACGCCCATTGTCCCACACAACCATGCCTGGCTTGAGGTTCAGCGGTGCCAGCCACACATCGGTCCTGCGTTCGTGATGCCCTGTAACAGCTCTTGGGCGGTGTTGCCTTTTGTCACCTAAGCTCAGCAGTTTGAGCACCGCCTGCTGGCGCTTACCCACGGCACTGCTGCTGCGCCTAGAGCTACCGACTGAAGGCGCCGTGCCCACGGATGGTAATTCGGAGGAGGAGGTGGAGGAGGAGGAGGGGTCGGAGGAGGAGGCATAGTACGTCTGAGAGACCGTGACCGAGGTAGGCCCCGCAATCCTCGGTGTAGGCAGTACATGAGCGGCCCCAGTGTCAGTCTCGGTCCCAGCCTCCACCAAGTTAACCCAATGTGCCGTCAGTGAGATATAGTGTCCCTGCACGGCAGCACTTGTCCACGTGTCCGTGGTTAGGTGGACCTTCTCAGAAACAGCGTTGGTCAGGGCATGGATGATGTTCTCTGACACGTGCTGGTGTAGGGCTGGGACGGCACATCGGGAAAAATAGTGGCGGATGGGGACCGAATACCGAGGGGCAGCCACCACCATGAGATTGCGAAAGGCCTCAGTCTCTACCAGCCTATAGGGCAGCATCTCCAGGCTCAGCAATTTGGAGATGTGGACGTATAGGGCTTGGGCATGTGGGTGGGTGGAACTGTATTTCCTCTTGCGCTCCAGCGTCTGCTGTAAAGACAGCTGAACGCTGCGCTGGGACACATTGCTGGACACTGTGGAGGATCGTGGAGGCGAAGATGTGGTTTTCCAGGGGGAGGCGCTCGTGCCGGGGTCCTGGGCAGGGGGTTGACTAGCAGAGGCAGCAAGTGACACAGGGGAAGGAGCAGTGGTGTGATCCGCAGGAGGTGGTGAACGGCCTTGGTTCCATTGAGTGGGGTGTTTAGCACTCATATGCCTGCGCATGCTGGTGGTGGTTAGGCTAGTAGTGGTGGCACCCCTGCTGATCCTGCTGTGGCACAGGTTGCACACCACAGTCCGTCGGTCATCCTCACTTTCTTTAAAGAACCTCCAGACTTGCGAACATCTAGGCCTCGCCACGGGAGCTTCACTACGTGAAACAGTTGCTGCTGATGCACCAGCTCTGGCCTTGCTTCTCCCTCTGGCCACACCACTGCCTCTTACAACCTGTTCTGGTGCAGCACTCGCCTCCGCCTCAGAAGCACTGTCTTCACTCGGCTTATCAACCCAGCTTGGGTCAGTCACCTCGTCATCCTCCGATTCCTCAGTCTGCTCCCCCCTCGGACTTCCTGCCCTGACAACAACTTCACCACTGTCTGACAACCGTGTCTCCTCATCGTCCGACACCTCTTTACAAACTTCTTCCACTAACTCAACATTGTCATCATCATCATCATCACCCACAGACTGCGACAGTTGGAAAATTTGGGCATCGGGAACGAGGTCAGCAGCAACCTGAGAAGTGGTTTGTGACTCTGGGAAGGGTCCAGAAAACAGTTCCTCAGAGTATCCCGGATCGCATTCCAAATTTTCCTGGGAGGGGGCAGACTGGGGGAAGGAGGTTGAGGTGGAGGAGCCAGAGGAGTGCTCCCTTGGGTAACGTGGGTGGACTGCGTGGAAGACTGACTGGTGGACAAATTACTTGAAGCATTATTCGCAATCCACAAGATCAGCTGTTCGCACTGTTGTGGTTTCAACAGTCCTCTACCACGTGTCCCTGTAAGTTGAGACATGAAGCTAGGGAGTGTAGCTCTGCGGCATTCCCCTGCTCCCTCATCAGCAGGTACTGTCTCACCCTGCCCAGGACCACGGCCTCTGCCCCCTGCAGTAATTGAATGCCCACGCCCACGCCCTCGTCCTCGACCCTTAGCCCTGGGGTTCAACATTTTCTGTATATAAGTGTATTATATAAAAAATAAAAATAAATGGGCCTGCTGTACTGAAACCCACAAACTTGTTCAGTCTGGTTGAATTAAGTGACGTACAGAAAGTGTCACCTGGACAGAAAATACGGATTGGAGTGAGTGTACTGAACTGTGACACAAAGAATGGTTCCACACTGCTGTGTGAAATGGATTTGTATCACTGAGCTAAAGCAACAAAAAAACTATTTTTTTATATATATTTTTTTAGTTTTGTTTTTTTTGGAACGTGATGTGCAGAAACTATCGTAGAGCTAACTGACACCCTGCTGACGGTGGCTATTTTGACTGCGACGCAGACAAATGTCGCACAAAGATTTTTGGGATCAAGGTATATACGTGAGAGCAAAAAACCTGGTTGTATTAAGTGACGTACAGAAAGTGTCACCTGGACAGAAAATACGGATTGTAGTGAGTGTACTGAACTGTGACACACAGAATGGTTCCACGCAGCTGTGTGAAATGGATTTGTATCACTGAGCTAAAACAACTAAAAACTATTTTTTTAATATATTTTTTTGTTAGTTTTGTTTTTTTGGGAACGTGACGTGTAGAAACTATCGTAGAGCTAACTGACATCCTGCTGACGGTGGCTATTTTGACTGCGACATAGACAAATGTCGCACAGAGATTTTTGGGATCAAGCTATATGAGAGCAAAAGACCTGGTTGTATTAAGTGACGTACAGAAAGTGTCACCTGGACAGAAAATTCGGATTGTAGTGAGTGTACTGAACTGTGACACACAGAATGGTTCCACGCAGCTGTGTGAAATGGATTTGTATCACTGAGCTAAAACAACCAAAAAACTATTTTTTTAATATATTTTTTTGTTAGTTTTGGTTTTTTTGGAACTTGACGTGCAGAAACTATCGTAGAGCTAACTGACACCCTGCTGACGGTGGCTATTTTGACTGCGATCCAGACAAATGTCGCACAGAGATTTTTGGGATCAAGCTATATGAGAGCAAAAGACCTGGTTGTATTAAGTGATGTACAGAAAGTCACCTGGACAGAAAATACGGATTGTAGTGAGTGTACTGAACTGTGACACACAGAATGGTTCCACACTGCTGTGTGAAATGGATTTGTATCACTGAGATATAACAATAATAAAAAAAAGGGGTTATATATGGAGATAGCTGCACTACTAGTGCCAGCCAGCCAGCCAAGCCAGGAGAAAAAAAAAAATTTCTTGTAGCCCTTAGAAGGGCTGTTGGGTTCTTTGTGGGTGATTCCTGCCTAACAGAGAACTAAATGCAGGCCCTAACACTCTCCCTGAAACGCAGCAGCTCTATCCCTAACGACATCCAAACAGCATCTGAGCCGAGCACCGCGGCCAGTCAGTAGTATATTCCAGGGTCACCTGATCAGGCCAGCCAACCCCTGCTATCGACATGTAAGGGCCCCACGTGATGCTGGGTGTACCGCAGAGTCTCCTGGCTTGTGATTGGCTTAGTTTATGGGCTCCAAAAATGCCCGATGCGGAAGTTGCCATTTCCTCGAGCATGGCGAGATACTCGTCCGAGCAGCGAGCACTTACGAGTACCGTAATACTCGAACGAGCACCAAGCTCGGACGAGTATGCTCGCTCATCTATAATTGTAATGCCTCTGATATCACCATTCGTCACTATGGCTCAAGATAGAGGCTCTATGGCTAAATTGAAGAGTAGGGGGGACAAAGGGCGCCCCTGGCGCATACTCTTTTGTAAAGAAAACCTGGAAGACAGAAAACCTGGTGTGCAAACTTGAGCCATGGAGTTATCATATAGAGTAGTCGAGCATTGTCAGAAAGGCCCCATCAACCCCACTGCATCCAATACCTTGTTCATCCAGTCCCAGGCAACATTGTCGAATGCTTTTTCCGAATTAATTCCAAGGAAGGCCAGAGACTGGAAAACACCAGGGAGCATCTTGATTTCATCCCGCACTGCTAGGACCTTCCTAATATTTGTTACTGCAGTACGTCTCTGCGTAAAGCCCGTTTGCTCTGGTGACAATAGCATGGGCATCAATGTAACCAATCGAGGCCAGGATTTTTGATGTTATGTTAATATCAACGTTTATGATTGAAATTGGTCTAAACAAGGAGGCTAATAATCGGCATTTAACCGGTTTTGGTAAAACTTTTATATGAGTGGTGCATGCCAGTACTTCGGACATCCGATACTCCAACATATAATCATTATGTAGGTTTGTCAGAGTAGGGTATCTTCCCACAACACTTTATAAAATTCTCCCATTAATCTGTCAGGCTCCAGGGCCTTGTTAGACGCTAGACTTCTGCCTCTTCTGCTACTTCAACCTCCTCCCTAATTATTGGTGCCTTTAATTTGGCAACATGCTCGTGGGGGATTTTTGGTAGGAATGTTTTTGAGAGCCAATTTTTCACTGTTTTCGTATGGCCTGCTATACCTGAATAAAGGTTAGTATAAAATTCTTTAAGGACCTCAAGGTATGTGTAATTCCCACATCATCTTTTAAAGCTAGAGTTCGAGAGGTTTGAAATCAGCCTCTCACCAGGTGCAGTTTTCCTGATTTATTCCCATATTTGAAGAGCTGAGCCTCAAATTGCGTGTATCTGAAGACCCAGAAAAGACCCAGGAGGGTGAGTCCAGTCTCCAGCTGCAGTATGTCGTGACTGTGGTGACAATATAATTTGCCACCGGATTTAAGGAGATTAGATGTTGAGGCTCTCCCTCACTTCCTAGGGGAAGTGTATGAAGAGGTGGACCCCTCTGGGAAAAGGAGGGCAAATCTGGAATGCCTTTTGTTCAGTTCCGAGCATGTCTGAGAACTCCAACCGTTGCCTCTGTACGTCTGACGAGTAGTCCCCAAAGATGAGGACTCTTTGGTCCTTGATATTGACCGCTGTGCGGTTTCTTCTGTAGGAACGTAGTATTGCCACCTTGTGAGTAAAGTCTAGATATTTAACTTGTCTTTCAGGAGCTGGTTATCTCCTGAAGCTACATAAAAGTGGACTTTCATGGTGTGGCAAGAGTCTTCCAGGGCTTGTACTTTGGATTTGACCGCATCAAGACAACCACCATGTTCTGCGATGTCTGCCTGTAGAACTTGTAATTAGAGATGAGCGAGTAGTGAAATATTCGAAAGTTCGAAATTCGATTCGAATAGACTGCGAAATTCGACTATTCGACCGGATATCGAATCCCATTAAAGTCTATGGGGAAAAAATGCTCGCCACTTGGAAATCTCAATTCGACCACTTGGAGGTCACCAAGTCCACCCTGGAACCTCAGAAAAGGATGCCAACACTGCTGGAATGCAACTGGGACAGCAGGGGAAGCATGTCTGGGTGCATATAACGCGCCCAAGTCGCACTATTACGCCACTATCACAGCCTCTCAACAATACACTCCAAACACAATCTAACCTCTCTGTAAAGTGAGACCATACAAGGAAACCTTCTTTCCTCAACATTGCCATGGACCCCAAGCCAAACTAGACAAAAAAGAAGATAAAATTCTGCACCCCTTAAAATCACGTTGCCTATGACAACCACAGATGGCATAGGCAAGGGGGAAAGCAAATAGACCCCATCCCTAATTGTCATTGTGTGTGTGTGTGAGATGTGGTCAGACATGTCTTCTTTAAAATGTAAAAACAACTCAAACACATGCAGAAGCCTTAAAATGCCCAAATTGTTGGCGCTTGAGATGTCAGTGACCCGACCTGGCCCAGTGTCATGTCTAGCAGGTAAAGCAGTGGGGATGTTGAGGGATGCGTAGGACCGCAAAAGGCAGGAAGAGGCCGTGGGCTGGTCAGAGGCTCATGGAAAATTTTGTGGCGGCCCAAGAGGTGACACCTCTTAAAAATTATGTGGAGGCCCAAGAGGTGAGACCTCTTAAAAATTATGTGGAGGCCCAAGAGGTGAGACCTGTTAAACATTTTGTGGAGGCCCAAGAGGTGAGACGTATTAAAAATTATGTGGAGGCCCAAGAGGGGAGACCCATTAAAAATTATGTGGAGGCCCAAGAGGGGAGACCTGTTAAAGATTTTGTGGAGGCCCAAGAGGTGAGACGTATTAAAAATTATGTGGAGGCCCAAGAGGGGAGACCTGTTAAAGATTTTGTGGAGGCCCAAGAGGTGAGACGTATTAAAAATTATGTGGAGGCCCAAGAGGTGAGACCTGTTAAAGATTTTGTGGAGGCCCAAGAGGTGAGACGTATTAAAATTATGTGGAGGCCCAAGAGGTGAGACCTCTTAAAATTATGTGGAGGCCCAAGAGGGGAGACCCGATAAAATTATGTGGAGGCCCAAGAGGTGACACCTCTTAAAAATTATGTGGAGGCCCAAGAGGTGAGACCTCTTAAACATTTTGTGGAGGCCCAAGAGATGAGACCTCTTAAAAATTATGTGGAGGCCCAAGAGGTGAGACCTCTTAAAAATTATGTGGAGGCCCAAGAGGTGAGACCTGTTAAAGATTTTGTGGAGGCCCAAGAGGTGAGACGTATTAAAAATTATGTGGAGGCCCAAGAGGGGAGACCTGTTAAAGATTTTGTGGAGGCCCAAGAGGTGAGACGTATTAAAAATTATGTGGAGGCCCAAGAGGGGAGACCTGTTAAAGATTTTGTGGAGGCCCAAGAGGTGAGACGTATTAAAAATTATGTGGAGGCCCAAGAGGTGAGACCTCTTAAAATTATGTGGAGGCCCAAGAGGTGAGACCTGTTAAAGATTTTGTGGAGGCCCAAGAGGCCCAATTTTTCTGATTTACGGACCAATTCTACGGCGGTTAAGGAGGAGGAGGAGGAGGTGGAGGAGGAAATGGCACTTCATACACATGGCACTTCACTTTTGGCTGCTTTCCACTGTTGGAGAAGCAAAGTCCGGGTCAATCCACTTGCTGTTCATTTTGATTAGCGTCAGCCTGTCGGCACTGTCGGTTGACAGGCGGCTGCGCTTATCGGTGATAATGCCCCCGGCAGCGCGGAACACCCTTTCTGATAGCACGCTGGCGGCAGGGCAGGCAAGCACCTCCAAGGCGTACAGGGACAGTTCCAGCCACGTGTCCAACTTGGATTGCGAAGACCCAGTACAGTTTGTTCTCCACTATCCGGACAACACGTGTGTCCCGGGAAAAGCAGCCCAGCATGAAGTCAGCCATGTGTGCCAGACTCTGAATAGGTATGACGTCACTGCCCCCACCAGAAGGATCACTTGCCATTTCCTCCTCTTCCTCTTCCGCCTCCTCTCCGCCCCATCCGCGCTGAACCAATGGGACGCGCACAGCCTGAATGCTACCCTCGCCGCCAGCATCCTCCTCCTCTTCCACAGCCACCTCCACGTCGTCCTCCTCCTCCTCATCCTCCTCCTCCTGCAACTGCCACCGTGAAGCAGACAAAAGTGTGGTCTGACTGTGTAGCTCCGTTGCGTCTCCTCCTGCCCCCGTCTCCTCTGTGTGCAATGCGTTCTCCCTTATTGCGATGAGGGATTCTTTAAGGACGCATAGGAGCGGGATGGTTACGCTCGGCCCTGCTGGCTGTGGCCTCACTTCTCTGTCTGAACTGTCCTCTGCCTGTGGCCATCCCTCTGCCTGTGGACATCCCTCTGCCTGTGGACATCCCTCTGCCTGTGGACATCCCTCTGCCTGTGGACATGCCTCTGCCTGTGGACATCCCTCTGCCTCTTGCTGCCTTTTTCGGTGCTGCGCAGACCACCACCTCTCCACTGCTTTCCTCGCTGGACATCACCCTGGACCGGGTCAGTATCGGACAGTACAAAGCGGTGGTACATTTCATACTCCAGCCGTGGCCTGTTTTCATTCTCCCAATGCCTTGAGACATGTACTGAATGTAAATGAAGGTGTTGTAATCGCGTCTCTCTGTGACAATAGCTCGATACTATCAACTGCCAATTTTATTTTTAACTTTTTTTTTTTTTTTAGCGAACAGTTTTTTTCAACTTACTGATGTTTTCCAGTCTCTGTTTGGAAACTTTCTATGACTTTTTTCGTACTGGGTGCATTTGGTATAAATATGCAGAGAGTTATTTATGGTTTAATCGCAGAACGATGCAAAGGGAAAGCGTCGTCTAAAGGAGAATCATTTACCTCAGATAATTCAACCAGCAACTATGGCCCCCAACAGCATTTCCGCGCCCCCGTCCTCGTCCACGTCCTATTCCGCTAGCCCCCCTCCGCATTTTATTTTTTTTTGGTTACAATATTTTGCCTTCACAGCCGTGAAATAATTTTGCAAGAGAACGCACAGTACAGTTGCCAATTATAAGGCCTAATATTTTATAGTATAATTATGTGGATGCCCAAGAGGTGAGACCTGTTAAAAATTTTGTGGAGGCCCAAGAGGTGAGCCATAAATATATACATTTTTCTTATTTACGGAGCAATTCTACGGCGGTTAAGGAGGAGGAGGAGGAGGAGGAGGTGGAGGAGGAAATGGCACTTCATACAGATGGCACTTCACTTTTGGCTGCTTTCCACTGTTAACCTCTTAAACCTTTTGTGGAGGCCCAAAAGGTGAGACCTCTTAAAAATTATGTGGAGGCCCAAGAGGTGAGACCTGTTAAAGATTTTGTGGAGGCCCAAGAGGTGAGACCTGTTAAACATTTTGTGGAGGCCCAAGAGGTGAGCCATAAATATATACATTTTTCTTATTTACGGAGCAATTCTACGGCGGTTAAGGAGGAGGAGGAGGAGGAGGAGGTGGAGGAGGAAATGGCACTTCATACAGATGGCACTTCACTTTTGGCTGCTTTCCACTGTTAACCTCTTAAACCTTTTGTGGAGGCCCAAAAGGTGAGACCTCTTAAAAATTTTGTGGAGGCCCAAGAGGTGAGCCATAAATATATACATTTTTCTTATTTACGGAGCAATTCTACGGCGGTTAAGGAGGAGGAGGAGGAGGAGGAGGTGGAGGAGGAAATGGCACTTCATACAGATGGCACTTCACTTTTGGCTGCTTTCCACTGTTAACCTCTTAAACCTTTTGTGGAGGCCCAAAAGGTGAGACCTCTTAAAAATTATGTGGAGGCCCAAGAGGTGAGACCTGTTAAAGATTTTGTGGAGGCCCAAGAGGTGAGACCTGTTAAACATTTTGTGGAGGCCCAAGAGGTGAGACCTGTTAAAAATTATGTGGAGGCCCAATAGGTGAGACCTGGTAAACATTTTGTGGAGACCCAAGAGGTGAGACCCGTTAAAAATTATGTGGAGGCCCAATAGGTGAGACCTGTTAAACATTTTGTGGAGACCCAAGAGGTGAGACCCGTTAAAAATTATGTGGAGGCCCAATAGGTGAGACCTGGTAAACATTTTGTGGAGACCCAAGAGGTGAGACCCGTTAAAAATTATGTGGAGGCCCAATAGGTGAGACCTGTTAAACATTTTGTGGAGACCCAAGAGGTGAGACCCGTTAAAAATTATGTGGAGGCCCAATAGGTGAGACCTGGTAAACATTTTGTGGAGGCCCAAGAGGTGAGACCTGTTAAAAATTATGTGGAGGCCCAATAGGTGAGACCTGGTAAACATTTTGTGGAGACCCAAGAGGTGAGACCCGTTAAAAATTATGTGGAGGCCCAATAGGTGAGACCTGTTAAACATTTTGTGGAGACCCAAGAGGTGAGACCCGTTAAAAATTATGTGGAGGCCCAATAGGTGAGACCTGGTAAACATTTTGTGGAGGCCCAAGAGGTGAGACCTGTTAAAAATTATGTGGAGGCCCAATAGGTGAGACCTGGTAAACATTTTGTGGAGACCCAAGAGGTGAGACCCGTTAAAAATTATGTGGAGGCCCAATAGGTGAGACCTGTTAAACATTTTGTGGAGACCCAAGAGGTGAGACCCGTTAAAAATTATGTGGAGGCCCAATAGGTGAGACCTGTTAAACATTTTGTGGAGACCCAAGAGGTGAGACCCGTTAAAAATTATGTGGAGGCCCAATAGGTGAGACCTGGTAAACATTTTGTGGAGGCCCAAGAGGTGAGACCTGTTAAAAATTATGTGGAGGCCCAATATTTACACCAGGTATGTGAGATAATTTAGCACGAGAACGCACAGTACAGTGGGCTAGTAAAATGCCTAGATATTGTATATTTCAAAGTACAAAGCCGTGTAGTAACTGAACAGACGGTGGGTATGTACACCAGGTATGTGAGATAATTTAACAAGAGAACGCACAGTACAGTGGCCTATTAAATGGCCTAGATATTGTATATTTCAAAGTACAAAGCCGTGTAGTAACTGAACAGACGGTGGGTATTTACACCAGGTATGTGAGATAATTTAGCACGAGAACGCACAGTACAGTGGGCTAGTAAAATGCCTAGATATTGTATATTTCAAAGTACAAAGCCGTGTAGTAACTGAACAGACGGTGGGTATGTACACCAGGTATGTGAGATAATTTAACAAGAGAACGCACAGTACAGTGGCCTATTAAATGGCCTAGATATTGTATATTTCAAAGTACAAAGCCGTGTAGTAACTGAACAGACGGTGGGTATTTACACCAGGTATGTGAGATAATTTAGCACGAGAACGCACAGTACAGTGGGCTAGTAAAATGCCTAGATATTGTATATTTCAAAGTACAAAGCCGTGTAGTAACTGAACAGACGGTGGGTATGTACACCAGGTATGTGAGATAATTTAACAAGAGAACGCACAGTACAGTGGCCTATTAAATGGCCTAGATATTGTATATTTCAAAGTACAAAGCCGTGTAGTAACTGAACAGACGGTGGGTATGTACACCAGGTATGTGAGATAATTTAACAAGAGAACGCACAGTACAGTGGCCTATTAAATGGCCTAGATATTGTATATTTCAAAGTACAAAGCCGTGTAGTAACTGAACAGACGGTGGGTATGTACACCAGGTATGTGAGATACTTTAACAAGAAAACGCACAGTACAGTGGCCTATTAAATGGCCTAGATATTGTATATTTCAAAGTACAAAGCCGTGTAGTAACTGAACAGACGGTGGGTATGTACACCAGGTATGTGAGATACTTTAACAAGAAAACGCACAGTACAGTGGCCTATTAAATGGCCTAGATATTGTATATTTCAAAGTACAAAGCCGTGTAGTAACTGAACAGACGGTGGGTATGTACACCAGGTATGTGAGATACTTTAACAAGAAAACGCACAGTACAGTGGCCTATTAAAATGCCTAGATATTGTATATTTCAAAGTACAAAGCCGTGTAGTAACTGAACAGACGGTGGGTATGTACACCAGGTATGTGAGATACTTTAACAAGAAAACGCACAGTACAGTGGCCTATTAAATGGCCTAGATATTGTATATTTCAAAGTACAAAGCCGTGTAGTAACTGAACAGACGGTGGGTATGTACACCAGGTATGTGAGATACTTTAACAAGAAAACGCACAGTACAGTGGCCTATTAAATGGCCTAGATATTGTATATTTCAAAGTACAAAGCCGTGTAGTAACTGAACAGACGGTGGGTATTTACACCAGGTATGTGAGATAATTTAGCAAGAGAACGCACAGTACAGTGGCCTATTAAAATGCCTAGATATTGTATATTTCAAAGTACACAGCCGTGTAGTAACTGAACAGACGGTGGGTATTTACACCAGGTATGTGAGATAATTTAGCAAGAGAACGCACAGTACAGTGGCCTATTAAAATGCCTAGATATTGTATATTTCAAAGTACACAGCAGTAGTGCCAAATATAGTTTGGTATGTAGCAGAGCACCTAATACACCACTAATGCCTCTCTCTGTCCCTACTCCAGCAGCTATCCCTGAATACAGCAGCCGTTCTCTGTAAAGTCTATATTGTAGTAAAGCTATCACTGAAGTCCACTGTAGTAGCCCTGATAAGGGCTTTTAATCACGCTCCTGCCTGTCCAACAGCTAAAATCTGTCTCTCCCTTCTCCAGCCTCTGTCCCTGACTAAGTTCACGCAGCATATGCGTACGAGCAGGAAGAGCTGAGTTTTTATGATTCGAGGTCACATGGTTTTTCCAGCCAATCCATGTAGACGCTGTTTTCGCGCTGCCAGCGTGCTCAGCGTGCCTGTCATACCCCCCCTGCATGTTGATTGGTGGAAAAAGAGCGCCAGGGAAGGTGGGAGGGGAAACGAATTCTAAGTGCGCCATCGCCGTTATACTCGATTGAAATCGAGTGTGCCGAATATCGTAGTATTCGATCGAATACCGGCTCGATCGAACACTACTCGCTCATCTCTACTTGTAATGTTTACCTCACTGTAGTGGCAAGCAATTGAATTGCTTGCCACTACAGTGGGATCGACAGGTGGGATTCTGGTGGCTACTTCTATAGCTAGGTGCCTGTTGTCAATTTGTGATTCTAATACTTCTGCGTCTGCCTCCAGATACAATATTTCTATCGGAGTTCTAGAAGCCTGTGAGGCAGAAGGAAACAGCTCAACTTCTGCCATTGCTGTTTCCTGCGCTGCAGGCTTTGTCAGTTTGCCGTGGACCTTAAGCTTGTTTCCACTCCCCATATTAACCAGAAAGTGGTCCACAGACTGCCACCGAGCAAGGTAGAGATGATGCGCCTGATTTAGCGCTGATGTGGATGGGGAAAAGTGCGGGTCGGAGTGTTGCCTTGCAAAACTGCTTTTACTTGTGTCTCACCATGATGGAGCCAGAACAAGAAGTCCATTTATTTTTTATGATTTTTTTTTTTCACGTCACAATCTCTCAAACGCAATGACATCAATAGTAAATCATGTCTGATTAACACTGATATACATAGCTATAGGTAAACGCACATTTGATCACATTGACATACAGCGTGTTTAAAAACACACCACTCCGGCACATGCAGAAGTGTAGCTAGGTCTTTCAGCACCCGGAACAAGGGTTCAGCATTGCGCCCCCCCGCTGCCTGCTGTTGGCACTCAAATTTACATATAGAACGAAAACTTTTTTTTATGCTAGGTCACTCCTCTAACTCCACCCAGTGCATAACTATACTGATCCAGTCCCACTTACCTAATAAAATCTATTATAGGGTACACAGCGGAACCAATACACCTTGCAATAAATGAAAGAACCAACTGGTCCTACCTCATCCAGGGTGTCGCTGTTGTGTCGGCGTGATGTCTTCTGGATCCGGAATAAGGTCCCTGTGGTGATATAGCAAAAAGAATAATCACATAAGAAAGGGATGGTAACTGCCATTGTAAAATCCCCAGCAGAGGATTCTGTACTGGTCCTGAAAGATAGAGCTTTCCAAATTTATAACAGGGTAATCTAGGACACTTCCCCCATAGTGTTGCCATACAGTACTAATGCCCACATTGTATCCCCTCACAGTAGTAATATCCACATTGTGCCTCCTTTACAGCAGAAATATTGCCCCCTCACTGCAGTTTTTCCCACATTATGGCCCATTCAAAGTAGTTATGCCCACCTTTGTGCCCTTTCACAGTAGTTATGCCCACCTTTGTGCCGCTTCACAGTAGTTATACTCACCTGTTTTCCTGATGATCGGCACATCCTGCGTTCCCCAGCACCAGCAGATGTGCTCATACACACGTTGCACTACTGGCTGTGCAGAAGGCTGGTTCCCGGGCTTTCACCGCTCCTCCCACACAGCTAGCTGTGTGATGTGTGGCGGCTGGGGAGCGCTCCCTGCTTCACCAAGAAAATGACCAACCAACCCCCCCCCCCCCCCCCCGCCTGTTGGCTGCGAAAGACATGTACTGTCCCTGTCTTTAAGCGCTGCTTGCCGGACAGCGAGAATCACATGGAGCGGCCCAAATTGTTCGCCACTTAAGAGTACAAGGCAGGGGTGGCTTTTTAGGAAAAAATAATGCTGGATAGGTATCTTCCAGCAAGGCTGAGTGCACGCCATTAGCTAACTAAAGGATGTAAACTTGACTAAATGGTACAACAGCAACTGCAATGCCGGCAACTTGGCCAGGTGGTAATTAAGCTTGTGTACCATCGGATTAATGGGTATGTAGAGTTATTTCCTGACCATGCATCCTGTTATCAATGGCTGGTAATGGAGTGAACGAGGTGTCTGAGCCAGAGATGCGGAAAGGGATGATGACGATGTGAAAGGCGCCATGCTGCCTGTGAATGCAACCTGGCTGACCCAAGGGGGACTAGAGATGGAAGGAACTCCTGTTGCGTTAGCTGGCTTCCACTTTTGCTTGCTCACGGGATGGGGTGATGCTGCCTCATGTGGTTCAATAGAGCCATAGTGCCTAGGTTTGTGTTTGCCTGCCCATGTCTTATTTTGCTCTTATGAAGCCTGCACAAGGCAATGCTTTTGTCTTGCAGCAGCATGGAGAAGAAATACTCACACAGAGCTACAGGCAGCCGAGCCCGGCTTTTATCTAGCGCGTTTTGGGCCTAATCCATTAATAGCATCAGCAACATAACCAGATCCTAAAGCAGACGTGGCATCTGGCTTTTCTTTGGGAGGTATTTGGCATCTACTCTTTATTGCTGCCACCTTCAACCTCCTCCTCTGATGTTGCCTCTTCCTCAACATCCTGATCCAGATCCAAGGTCTTGTCCAGCACACAATAATCATCAGAGTCCTCATGCTTCCTTTCGTTTCTATCAGACTGTTGGATATTATGGTGGGTTCTCTATCTCCCCTCCCCTTCTCTGCATTTGTCCTGACTGCCACTGTTGCTGCCGACAAGTTACGTTTTACACTCGAGTATGAAAAGGATGACATAGTGTTCCAGCAGGACAACGACCCGAAGCATAAGTCGAGATTGGCAAAAAAATTATGCAATTACAATGAAGTAGAGGTGCTTGATTTGCGCCCACAGTCCACAGACCTCAACCCAAGACATGCTTGAATCTGATTGATAGCATGCCCAGAAGGATTCAGGCAGTGTTGAAAGACAAAGGTGGATTTACAAAATAACAAAAATTAAAATTTTGAATTTTAGGAGCAAAACAGTAACAATGCAGTTGAACATGACAAGAATCTGCATAATTCATCATATTCTAAATAGTTGCAAGTCCAATTTATGTATGAGATAGCCAAAATGACTGTCTATAAAATGATGGTAGTCTCACGTTCAAAGCTGTAGTGGATAGTGAGATATGGAACCTGAAATTGAAAAGTTCAAAACATTGTTACTAGAGATGAACGAGCATACTCGTCCGAGCTTGGTGCTCGTTCGAGTATTAGGGTACTCGTAAGTGCTCGCTGCTCGGACGAGTATCTCGCCATGCTCGAGGAAATGGCAACTTCCGCATCGTGCATTTTTGGCGCCTATAAACTCAGCCAATCACAAGCCAGGAGACTCTGCGGTACACCCAGCATCACGTGGGACCCTTACATGTCGATAGCAGGGGTTGGCTGGCCTGATCAGTTGACCCTGGAATATACTACTGACTGGCCGCGGTGCTCGGCTCAGATGCTGTCTGGATGTCGTTAGGGATAGAGCTGCTGCGTTTTAGGGAGAGTGTTAGGGCCTGCATTTAGTTCTCTGTTAGGCAGGAATCACCCACAAAGAACCCAACAGTCCTTCTAAGGGCTACAAGTTTTTTTTTTTGTCTCCTGGCTTGGCTGGCTGGCTGGCACTAGTAGTGCAGCTATTGCCATATATAACCCCCTTTTTTTATTGTTATATCTCAGTGATACAAATCCATTTCACACAGCAGTGAGGAACCATTCTGTCTGTCACAGTTCAGTACACTCACTCCAATCCGTATTTTCTGTCCAGGTGACACTTTCTGTACGTCACTTAATACAACCAGGTCTTTTGCTGCCTGTCACGTATATAGCTTGATCCCAAAAATCTCTGTGCGACATTTGTCTGGGTCGCAGTCAAAATAGCCACCGTCAGTAGGGTGTCAGTTAGCTCTACGATAGTTTCTGCACGTCACGTTCCCAAAAAAACAAAACTCCAAAAAAAATATATAAAAAAAATAGTTTTTTAGTTGTTTTAGCTCAGTGATACAAATCCATTTCACACAGCTGCGTGGAACCATTCTGTGTGTCACAGTTCAGTACACTTACTCCAATCCGTATTTTCTGTCCAGGTGACACTTTCTGTACGTCACTTAATTCAACCAGACTGAACAAGTTTGTGGGATTCAGTACAGCAGGCCCATTTATTTTTTATTTTTTATATAATACACTTATATACAAAAAATGTTGAACCCCAGGGCTAAGGGTCGAGGATGAGGACGTGGGCGTGGGCATTCAATTACTGCAGGGGGCAGAGGCCGTGGTCCTGGGCAGGGTGAGACAGTACCTGCTGATGAGGGAGCAGGGGAATGCCGCAGAGCTACACTCCCTAGCTTCATGTCTCAACTTACAGGGACACGTGGTAGAGGACTGTTGAAACCACAACAGTGCGAACAGCTGATGTCGTGGATTGCGAACAATGCTTCAAATAATTTGTCCACTAGTCAGTCTTCCACGTTACCCAAGGGAGCACTCCTCTGGCTCCTCCACCTCAACCTCCTTCCCCCCAGTCTGCCCCCTCCCAGGAAAATTTGGAATGCGATCCGGCATACTCTCAGGAACTGTTTTCTGGACCCTTCCCAGAGTCACAAACCACTTCTCAGGTTGCTACTGACCTCGTTCCCGATGCCCAAGTTTTCCAACTGTCGCAGTCTGTGGGTGATGATGATGACAATGTTGAGTTAGTGGAAGAAGTTTGTAAAGAGGTGTCGGACGATGAGGAGACACGGTTGTCAGACAGTGGTGAAGTTGTTGTCAGGGCAGGAAGTCCGAGGGGGGAGCAGACTGAGGAATCAGAGGATGACGAGGTGACTGACCCAAGCTGGGTTGATAAGCCGAGTGAAGACAGTGCTTCTGAGGCGGAGGCGAGTGCTGCACCAGAACAGGTTGTAAGAGGCAGTGGTGTGGCCAGAGGGAGAAGCAGGGCCAGAGCTGGTGCATCAGCAGCAACTGTTTCACGTAGTGAAGCTCCCGTGGCGAGGCCTAGATGTTCGCAAGTCTGGAGGTTCTTTAAAGAAAGCGAGGATGACCGACGGACGGTGGTGTGCAACCTGTGCCACAGCAGGATCAGCAGAGGTGCCACCACTACTAGCCTAACCACCACCAGCATGCGCAGGCATATGAGTGCTAAACACCCCACTCAATGGAACCAAGGCCGTTCACCACCTCCTGCGGGTCACACCACTGCTCCTTCCCCTGTGTCACTCGCTGCCTCTGCTAGTCAACCCCCTGTCCAGGACCCCGGCACGAGCGCCTCCCGCCGGAAAACCACACCTTCGCCTCCATGATCCTCCACAGTGTCCACCAATGTGTCCCAGCGCAGCGTTCAGCTGTCTTTACAGCAGACGCTGGAGCGCAAGAGGAAATACAGTTCCACCCACCCACATGCCCAAGCCCTCAACGTCCACATCTCCAAATTGCTGAGCCTGGAGATGCTGCCCTATAGGCTGGTAGAGACCGAGGCCTTTCGCAATCTCATGGCGGTGGCTGCCCCTCGGTATTCGGTCCCCAGCCGCCACTATTTTTCCCGATGTGCTGTCCCTGCCCTACACCAGCACGTGTCAGAGAATATCCTCCGTGCCCTGACCAACGCTGTTTCTGAGAAGGTCCACCTAACCACGGACACATGGACAAGTGCTGCCAGGCAGGGACACTACATCTCACTGACGGCACATTGGGTTAACTTGGTGGAGGCTGGGACCGAGACTGGCCCTGGGGCCGCTCATGTACTGCCCACACCGAGGATTGCGGGGCCTACCTCGGTCACGGTCTCTCAGATGTACTATGCCTCCTCCTCCGACCCCTCCTCCTCCGAATTACCATCCGTGGGCACGGCGCCTTCAGTCGGTAGCTCTAGGTGCAGCAGCAGTGCCGTGGGTAAGCGCCAGCAGGCGGTGCTCAAACTGCTGAGCTTAGGTGACAAAAGGCACACCGCCCAAGAGCTATTACAGGGCATCATGGCGCAGACCGATCTGTGGCTGGCACTGCTGAACCTCAAGCCAGGCATGGTTGTGTGTGACAACGGGCGTAACCTGGTGGTGGCTCTGCAACTCGGCAGACTGACACATGTGCCATGCCTGGCCCACGTGTTCAATCTAATAGTTCAGCGGTTCCTCAAGACATACCCCAATCTGTCTGATTTGCTCACCAAGGTGCGCCGCATCTGTGCGCATTTCCGCAAATCGACCACAGATGATGCCACTCTCAGGGCAGAGCAGCGCCGCCTACAACTGCCCGCTCACCGACTGTTGTGCGATGTGCCCACGAGATGGAATTCAACATTAAACATGTTATCCAGAGTTTACCAGCAGCGCAGAGCGATTGTAGACTGCCAGATGTCAACTTCCACCAGAACTGGTAGTCAGGTCACTCAGATTCCTCAAGTCTAAAATGAGTAGTGGACGTGGATTTCTTATATCTGCCAGGTGTTGAGCAACTTTGAGGAGTCAATACAGATGGTCAGCGGCGATGCCGCCATTATCAGCCTCACCATCCCGCTGCTTTGCCTGTTGAAAAACTCACTGCTCAGCATCAAGTCGGATGCTTTGCGCTTGTCACAAGAGACGGTGGAGGAAGATGCGTCGCTTGATAGCCAGAGCACCCTCTGGTCTGTTTCTCAGCGCGTATTGAAGGAGGGGGATGAGGAGGAAGAGGAGGAGAATGTCGGCGAGACAGAAGAGGGTACCAGTGCTCAGTCCTTAACTCTTGAGCGTGTATGGGCTGAAGAGGAGGACTTGGAGGAGGAGGAAATGGAGAGTCAGGCCAGTGAGGAGAGGGAATTCTTGCGTGTTGGGACTCTGGCGCACATGGCAGACTTCATGTTAGGCTGCCTATCCCGTGACCCTCGCGTTAGAAGAATTTTTTCAAACACCGATTACTGGGTGTTCACTCTCCTGGACCCACGGTACAAGCAGAACCTTTCCACTCTCATCCCTGAAGAGGAAAGGAGTATGAGAGTGAATAGATATCAACAGGCCCTGGTGCACAAGCTGAAACAATTCTTCCCATCTGACGCCGCTAGCAGGCAGCTTGTCCAGCACTGGCAGGGGAACGCTCTCCACGGCCTTTGCCAGTTTTATGTCACCCCAGCAAGACACTGTCACCTGTCCCCAGTCTAGGCAGAGTAGGGGGGAGCTGTACAGAAAGATGGTGAGGGAGTACCTAGCTGACCATACCAACGTCCATAGCGATCACTCTGCTCCATACAACTACTGGGTTTCAAAGCTGGACACATGGCCTGAACTGGCGCTGTACACCTTGGAGGTGCTGGCCTGCCCTGCCGCTAGCGTGCTGTCAGAGCGGGTATTCAGTGCAGCTCGTGGCGTCATCACCGATAAGCGTACACGCCTGTCAACTGACAGCGCTGACAGGCTGACGCTTATTAAAATGAACAAAGCCTGGATTTCACCGGAATTCAAATCTCCTCCGGGGGATAGCAGCTAAAGATTAACATTACTTATGTATCCGATTCCTCTTCTCTACTCCTCCTACTCCTCCATATCGTCTTTGCCTAACGCTGACCAAAAAAACACCATTTTTCAGAGGTCCAACTGGCACTCTTTTACCACAATTTTTCAGGAGGGCCCCCTACAGGCCCTCTCTTCAAACAATTTTTCCGGAGGTCCACCAACAGGCCCTCTGTCCAAACAATTTTTCCGGAGGTCCACCTACAGGCCCTCTCTCCAGTTCCAGTTTCCAGTTTTATTTGCGCAAACTGCGTAAATTTTTTTTTTGTGATAGGTGTGAAAAATAATATTACCTGCGTATCTATATTGCCCAACATTGGATATGGTAGCAACAAGAAGACCAAACACATGCTGCCCACAGGGTTCTGCAAATTCCTGGTCCACAATGTCAAGGAGCTCAAGGTTTTGTTGATGAACAACAAGTCCTTCTGTGCAGAAATCGCCCACAACGTCTCCTCAAAGAACCGAAAGACCATTGTGGAGAGAGAGGCACAGCTCGCCATCAAAGTGACGACCCCTAACGCCAGACTGCGCAGCGAAGGGAACGAATAAATATCTCTGTGGTTATTTGTGCTAAATAAAAGTTAAATAAACACAAAAAAAAAAAAAAATTGATCTGTTCCTGTGCCTGATCCACCCAAGTTGAATCTGTCCCATCATGAGAAAGTCCCCCCAAGGAGTCCCCACTGTAACTTGCTTCCCATATAACTACCTCACCCCCTGACACCTGTGTCTCGCCATTGTCCACCACCTCCTCAGACAACACTGGTAAATCCCCACTGTCAGCACACGGAGACTGCAAAAGGTCTTGCGAATTGGGGCAGAGAATGTTCTGGGGTAGCACATCAGAGAAGGGGTGACTACGAGGTTCCAGGGAGTACGTGACCACATGCAATCTCCATCCAAAAAGTCATACTGAGGCTCACCACCATGCTTTACACTGCAATCTTATTACTGAGGCTCACCACCATGCTTTACACTGCAATCTTATTGAAAGACAGACAATCAGGGGTTCACCGCCAGGTTGTCAGGCAGCATTTTTAAGTGGGTCACCATTACCGTGTCACTGAAAATTGCCTTGGGGTCATTGCCAGACTATTTTTATGAAAGGCCATGGGGTTCTATACACACAGTGCTGACGGAAGCCCATCAGCCTTTCTAAACACAATTGAATCTGTCCTATCATGAGAAAGTCCCCCCAAGGAGTCCCCACTGTAACTTGCTTCCCATACAACTACCTCACCCCCCGACACCTGTGTCTCGCCATTGTCCACCACCTCCTCAGACAACACTGGTAAATCCCCACTGTCAGCACACGGAGACTGCAAAAGGTCTTGTGAATTGGGGCAGAGAATGTTCTGGGGTAGCACATCAGAGAAGGGGTGAATATTGGGTTCCAGGGAGTACGTGACCACATGCAATCTCCATCTAAAAAGTCATACTGAGGCTAACCACCATGCTTTACACTGCAATCTTATTACTGACGCTCACCACCATGCTTTACACTGCAATCTTATTGACAGACAGACAATCAGGGGTTCACCGCCAGGTTGTCAGGCAGCATTTTTAAGTGGGTCACCATTACCATGTCCCTGAAAATTGCCTTGGGGTCATCCGGAGACTATTGGCCAGATTTAGAAAAAATGGTGCAATTAGGGAGCCTCCTGTTTCCTGTCCATTTCCGTGGTGTTTCCATCATTTTCTGAGGTTTCCAGGTTTTCACCCAGCCTTCCCTAGGCAGAGCCCCGGTCCCTTGCAAAAAATGCTTGAGTCTCCCATTGACTTCAATGGGGTTCGTTATTCGAAACGAGCACCCGAGCATCGGGAAAAGTTCGACTCGAATAACGAGCACCCGACCATTTTAGTGCTCGCTCATCTCTAATTGTTACCCTTTTGCTTGTTAATGTACAATAAATGGAAATGGATGATTGAAGCATGATGCTTATTTTCACATTAGCAATCACAGGTAAATTGTTGCCATACTCTGTGTATAGGTGTAATAATTACCTAAATTCTGGTTAAACTAAATTTAAAATCCCCCCCGCCCAAAAAAAATAAAAATAAATAATAATAATAATTAGAACTGCGTGTGTGTGGAGTTAATGAATAGATTTAGCCCTAATATTTCGTTCTTAATCACTGATGTATACAGCTTTTCAAACTAAAACAATCAACAAAAGTAAATTAACCCCTTAAGGCCGAAGCTACTTTTACACTTAATGCCGAAGCCACATTTTTAAAATCTGCCATGTGTCACTTTATCAATTCATAACTTTGGGATTCTTTCACCGATTCGACTGATTCCAAGATTGTTATTTTGTGACACATTGTACTCCACGACAGTGGTAAATTTGAGTCAATATAAATCACCTTTATTTATAAAAAAATCCTAAATTTACAGAAAATTTGGAAAAAACTTTGAATTTCTCTGCTATTAAGGCAGATAGTGATCCCTCACAAAATAGTTATTACTTTACATGTCCCATATGTCTACTTTATGTTGCCATCATTTTGTAGATGTAATTTTATTTTTTGGGGATGTTAGAAGGCTTAGAATTTTAGAATCAATTCTTAAATTTTTTTAGAAATTTTCCAAAACCATTTTTTTAAGCACCAGTTCAGTTCTGAAGTCACTTTGTGGGGCTAACATAATAGAAACCACCATAAATGACCCCATTTTAGAAACTACACCCCTCAAGGTTTTCAAAACTAATTTTACAAACTGTGTTAACCCTTTATGTATTCCACAAGAATTAAAAGAAAATGGAGATGACATTTCAAAATTTCACTTTTTTTGCAGATTTTCCATTTTAATCCATTTTTTCCTGTAACAAATCAAGGGTTAATAGCAAAAAAAACCTCAAAAATTATTACCCTGATTCTGCGATTTACAGAAACACCCCGCATGTGATTGTAAACTACTGTATGGGCGCATGGCCAAGCGCAGAAGGAAAGGTGCGCCAGATGGTTTTTGGAGGGCGGATTTTGCTGGACTGGTTTTGAGACACCATGTCCCATTTGAAGCCCCCCCGATGCACCCCTACAGTAGAAACAACCAAAAAGTGCCCATATTTTGGAAACTAAGGGATAAGGTGACAGTGTTATTGATACTATTTTGGGGAACATATGATTTTTGATCACTTTATATTACACTTTTTGTTAGGCAAGGTAAACAAAAATGGCTGCTCTGGCTGTTTTTTTTGTTTTTTTTTACTGTGTTCACCTGAGGGGTTAACTAATGTGATATTTTTGTAGAGCAGGTTGTTACGAACGTGGCAGTACCTAACATGTATAGTTTTTTTATTTTATTTAAGTTTTACACAATAATATCATTTTTGAAACAAAAAAAATCATGTTTTAGTGTCTCCATTGTGAGAGCTGTAGTTTTTTTATTTTTTGGGCAATTGTCTCAGGTAGGGGCTCATTTTTTGCGGGAAGAGGTGACGGCTAGATTGGTACTATTTTGGGGGGCATATGCCTTTTTGATCGCTTGGTATTACACTTTTTGTGATGTAAAGTGACAAAAAATGGCTTTTTTGACCCTGTTTTTATTTTATTTTTTTTACTGTGTTCACCTGAGGGGTTAACTCATGTGATATTTTTGTAGAGCAGGTTGTTACGGGCGTGGCGATACCTAACATGTATAGTTTTTTTTAATTTATTTAAGTTTTACACAATAATTTCATTTTTGAAACAAAAAAAATCCATGTTTTAGTGTCTCCATTGTGAGAGCTGTAGTTTTTTTATTTTTTGGGCGATTGTCTCAGGTAGGGGCTCATTTTTTGCGGGAAGAGGTGACGGTTAGATTGGTACTATTTTGAGGGGCATACGCCTTTTGATCGCTTGCTATTACACTTTTTGTGATGTAAAGTGACAAAAATAGCTTTTTTGAACCTGTTTTTATTTTTATTTTTTTACGGTGTTCACCTGAGGGGTTGGGACATGTGATATTTTTGTAGAGCAGGTTGTTACGAACGTGGCGATACCTAACATGCTTGGGGTATTTTTTATCTTTTTTTACTAATTTCAAATTTGAGTTTTGGGGGAAAAAGGGATTTTTTTTAACACTTTTTTTTACACTTTTTTTTATTTTTTTACACTTTTTTTACACTTTCTTAGACTCAGACCCACTTGGTTCTTGAAGATCCAGTGGGTCTGATTGTTCTATAATACACTACAGTACACTGTATAGTGTACTGCAGTGCATTTTCACTCTTGCTAAGCCTTGTCAGGCTCCTACCTTTAGCAGGAGCCTGATGAGGCTTAGCTTACACCATGGCAACCGAGACGCTTCTGAAAGCGTCTGGTTGCCATGGTAACCATCGGGACGCTGCCACAGCAGAGCAGCGTCCCGATGGAAGGGAGAGGGAGCTTCCTCCCTCTCATCTGGCCACACCATCGGCGCTGCCAGCGCCCGATGGGAGAGGGAGGGAGCTCCCTCCCTGTTAACCCCTTCCATACAGCGGTCCCTACGGACCGCGGCATGGAAGGGGTTAAACTGCTGGCATCGGTGCCAGCACCGATGTCAGCAGTTTCAAGCAGAGTATCAGCTGTATGCTGATACTCTGCTTGAAAACGCTCGGCCATCCTGAAATATTATTGCAGGCTGCACTCTCGCCGCAGCCGCCCGCACATCGCCCGCCCGCCCGCTATATCTCCCCCCCCACCCACCCAAACGGCCATCAGAGAAAACAGTGGGGTGGGGGGGATATATATATATATTTTATATTGTTAATTTTTTTTTTTTTTTCATTTCACAGTTTATTGCAGCTACGATCGCTGCGATTCACAGCGATTGCTAGCCAGGGACCGCCCCCATTGGTCCCGGGCTGGTTAGCTGAGACCCCTGGCTGTAAGTAACAGCCGGGGTCTCAGCACTGTCACCATGTCATCAAACATGGTGACAGTTTAATGCCATGACGGCTTATCCCGTCATGGGGCGGCAAGCGGCTCCTGCCCATGACGGGATAAGCCGTCATTTGGCGTTAAGGGGTTAAATATGTTATGCTAGATTGATGGTAGAACACATGTTGTATAGTTTTCGCTTATTCCACCCCATATGGGTTCTTTTGGTCTTTTGGAAGGAGAGCTACCTTGCAAGTCTTATTGATAGAATTAGAAACGTAAGCCTGGGTGGGATTTTTCTTTTAGTTTTCTTGTTGTTTTGGATGGAAGTTCGATTTCATGCCTCATTTTCTAGGAATGAATCTTCTGAACTCCTGTCCTTTCTATGAGCTCGGCCAGCCCAGAGAAGCCAGACTTCAGCTTTATATGCAGGGGTTTGGGATTTTGACAGGTGGAGCAGCATTGAAGGAAACGGAGAAAGCTTTTTTGGCCAAGCCTTCAGAAAGGCTTTACTAATGACTATTGAAAAAACACAGGGAAATTGCTCAGCAGTACTAAAACATTATTACATTATTACTGGCTTAGAAAGGATCCTTAAATGCCTCCATTTCAATACTGTGCTTCTAATCTTTGCTTCCTGAGCAGTGTCCAATTTGATTAGCAGCTGAGACAGAGGCGTTAAATGGATGTCAGCAATATGAGGGCTGGTCATCTGGAGATGGAGATTGTGCTCTGAAATACTAGTTCACAGAGCACTACAAATAATAAAGCCTGAGCATCCTCTTCATTACTTTACACTGAGTTCTGATCATTACAATCGTTTAGAGAGACTGGCAGGATATTCTACTATACTAATTCTTTGTGCTGCTTCTCCAAGCTTGTGCATGTATATTCATTCTCATTATCATGTATGCCCACATAATGGCAGCACAAGTAAATACATGGTAAATACAGTGTACTGTAGTTCATGTTGGTTGCTTGCTTCACTTTTTGCTTTAAAGTGGTTGTCCAAGATTTTCATATTGATGGCCTATCTTCTGACTCCCGACACCCCTGCTTATGCTGCTGTTTAAAGAGTGTGAGGTACTCCAATGATCACTGTAACCTCTTACTAGGCCTATAATGGCAAATTCATCGGTCACGCGGCCTAGGCGCAGCACAGTTCCATTTAAGTGAATAGGGCTAAGCTTCAATACAAAGCATAGCCACCATCTAATGGATGTCTTGTGCTATATAAACTGTGAAGAGGCTGCTGCCTCACTGAAGTGCTGCTTACTTTTCATCAGCTGATCGCAAAGTTGCCATAATTCAAACTCCCACAGATGAGATATTGATGACCTATCCTGTGGATAGGTCATCAATATTAAACACCCAGACAACCCCTTTAAAGGGGCTACTTGACTTATACACTTCCTGCACTCCTCTATTCTCCATCAATATGACCATTAGCATGCACATGTAAGGTCAGATCTTATAGACAGAATATTTTTGTTCCAGAGTTGTAGTACCCCAGACCTGGGAGTACTTCAATTTGTACATAGTTTGTATTGTGTATGTTATTGTTTACATTTGTTCATAGCTACCAGCCAGGAATAGTTGGCAAATGTTGGCAAGGAATAGGGCTAACCCTACCAAGAAAAGAAGTTCCTGTCCAGAGAGGAGAAGATTCTCCAGAGAGAACCAATAACTGATTAATTTCTAAACTACATGTATTTGATATTACTTTTCATGGGACACCTTAGTCCTTTCTTTTGTACCATCATATGAAGAATGTCATATTTTTTAAAAACTTTTTAAGGAAAAAACTGGAAATTATAAAAAATATATATATTTTTTTCCTTTCTTATCAATTTTTTTTCTAACTATGACAAAAGGTTTCAAGAGAAAACATTTCTAAAACCATTACCGTACGCTTTGTGGCAGTGCAGCTGCCAGAGGGCCATATGAGGGCCATAAAATGGTTTGTCTCACCCAGAGGAAGCTGGATGAGAAGAAGAAACGCTGGGAAAATAGTGTTTTTCCTCAGTGTGTGTATCAGCCTTGCTGTTAATGAGAGGTAATTATCAGCCATCTGAGGAGCTCAGGTAAAGGTAGGCTGGGCTCCTCAATCAGGGCTCCCAGTCTTGGGAAGGAGCAGGCTGTGAGAAGGCCTGTGGGAGCCAGGACCCTCTTAACCCTGTGTGGGGTAAGCACTGTGATGTGTTTTGGGGAGCTGGGTGGTAGACCCAGATCCCAATAGAGAGGGACAATATTGTGTAGTCAGTGGCTAGACGGCCTAGGGTTTAGGTTTATGTTGTATCAGTTGTTTGGATTGCTGTAAAAGTGACAATAAAAGCTGGTTGTGACCAGTTTGCACCCGAATCTGCAGTGTTGGAGTGGCTTCTTGAGGTGTGCCAACCGTCTAAGGTGAGAAGACGGCGATCCTGGAGAGCTAAGTGACCCCCGAGTTGTCACATATGATGGAGGATGCGGGCATGAAAATGGCACACGAAGCTGGGTGCTGCAGAGCTTAAAGGGCCAGGAGCCTATTGTGGAAAAGCTGTGTTTGCAAGGAATAGCTGTGTGGAGCTTAAAGGGCCAGAAGCCCAATTTAAAGAGACTGTGATCTCTGCTGATGAGACGGTGATGTCTGCGGAGCAAAGGAAATGTAAATGCTGAGTTTCTCTAGAGAAAGAGAGAGACACCTGGAGGCTGTGGTCTCTGATTAAAGTGCACTTGTTTGCTGAAAAGTCTGTTGCCATGGGTCTCATGGAGGAATACGCCAGGCGGTTGTGGCGGATAAAGCAGCAGGAGAACACGGCCACACTGATTGGTTATACCAAAAGTGAAATGGTGCGGTTTGATGCAGAGCGGGAGGCTTTGGAGGCGCAACTGCAGTTGGCCCTGGAGAGAAAGTCTTCAATGCTGAGTGGACACTTTGTGAAGGTCCAAGGTGTTGGTGATATGCCTGGAGTTCCAGAGAAAAAGGTGATGTGTGTTGTTGCTAAGGGCAACCAACGGGTGCAAAATGAGATGGAGAGAGATTCAGCTTTCAGGAGTTCATATGTTCCCTGCCAATGTGTACAGAGTCCTAGAGAGGATGTGCGGAGGTGCCATAATGTCGTTGCTGGGAGCAACCAACCACTAAAACATGCAGGTGTCAAGAAACAGAGAGAGTGCTGCTGGAGATGCCGTCAAGTGGGAAAGTGTGCACCTGATTGTCCTTTGGTCAGGAGGCCAGGGGAATTGCAGAGGAAGACGTGCAAGTTGTTGGTGGGTGGAATCCCACTATGGGTTGAGCTGGATTGTTGCCAAAGAGTGTCACAGGTACTTCCAGAGGTACTGTTGTTCGTTAAGACGGGTCCGGAGACTGGTAAGACTGTATTTCTTACTTTTGTGAGTGATTATGGAACTGTACAACATGAACTGTTAAAGTGTGCTGATTAGAGATGAGCGAATTTTTCAAAAATTCGATTAGGCTGGTTTGCCGAATTTTCCGAAAAGATTTGCTTCGATCCGAATAAATTTGTTGCGAATCGCGTTAAAAACGACTACTTCCGGGCTGCAGAGAGCCTGAATAGTGGTGTAGAACACTGTGCCTTACAGTAAAACGCATAGAGAGTAGTGTTGAGCGAGCACTTCTGTGCTCGTATGCTCAGGTGCTTTGGCCGAGCAACTGAGCATAATGTTAGTCAATGGGACTAAACCAGGCACCACCCGCTCGGAAGAGGGGAGGGTGTCTGGTTAATAGAAAAAGGTCAGAATTGCGACTTCTCCTCTTTTACTCCTTTCGCTTGTAAAAGTATGCTAATTAACTGAATTTGTACGCATTTCCTCACAATGCGTACACATTAGCGTCCAAATGCGTATGCATTAGCATACAAAATTGTACGCATTAGCATACAAATCAACATTACAGTGAATGCCAGCATTGCTCTTGAGTACACTCGGTGTTCTACTGTGGTAGTGGAAGAATACTGTGAGCCAGTGTGACACGCACATAACAGGTTTCTTAGAATCGCTGCACACTTTTATGTATTTGGGCTTTTAAGGGGCCAAAACTCACCAAACAACTCAAGTCTGAACTCAGCCTTACAGGTCAATGTTAGCGCCAGCTACAAAGAATCGTGCAGAGGCCCAATCCTACTAGAGCGCCAAAAGCGCACGCCTTTTACACCAATTCACTGATTCCACATACATTTCGACAGAACCTGTTCTATTACATGCTTATACAAGCAGAGCCCCCCCAGACAGGTTGGCGATAGCAGTGGCAGCAGCATCAGCAGACTATAGATTGGCATGACGACAGTGTGGCCAGGTGGCAGCAGCATGAGTAGGCCACAGAGTGGCAGAATGACAGACCCTGGAAGTGGCAGCAGCAGTGGAAGTAGTAGTACAATTTGGAGGCCACAGAGTGGCACAATTAACTAATTTTGAGGTAGCTGCAGCCAGGAGACGGCATGTGGAGTCGGCGGCGGTGACAGCACCATCAGGACGGAGAGTGGCATGATGACATACCCTGAAGAGCAGACCGTAATAAAAAATTCTTGTCCTTTGGTTAAGATCAACTGTCGCATATGTTCTTATCAGTATCGGGGCTGGTTATGCCAGCGGACGGGAACGTAAGACAGAGGAGGTGCAGTGAAGGCTACAGCTTTGCCTCGACTGTGACAAAATGTCAGTATTGACCCAAGACGCCAAGAGAGTTCCATCTTGAGATCGAGCTGGCGGTCTGCAGGGAGCTGAGCTACCACCTGTGCGAGCGCCTGCCTCTCGCCTCCCCATGCTCATCGCTGAATGTCCCGGGGGCCGGAATCGTTTACTTTAAAAAATTCGAGTGTTCAAAACAAACAGGGTTTCCTGAGTACTTGAGCTTTGAATAATGGAATAGGACTACAGAACGTACCAAAAATTTACGACTGACATGAAGCTGCAGAGGAGAGTGGTACAGTAACAGCAGCTGCAAGAGGCAGCAGTCAAACAAATTTCAAGGCCACAGAGTGGCACCGTAACAGAAGCTGCAAGAGTCAGCAGTCAAACAAATTTCAAGGCCACAGAGTGTCACCGTAACAGAAGCTGCAAGAGTCAGAAGTCAAACAAATTTCAAAGCAACAGAGTTGGAGAGGCAGCAGGAGTGGTACTAATTTTAAAGAAACAGAATGACACAGTGACATACCCTGGGAGAGGCAGCAGCAGTCAAAAAAATTTAAATGCAACATACCGTAGAGTGGCACAATTACATAATTTGGACATAGCAGCAGCTGGGACGCAGCAAGAGTAGGCCGCAGAGTGGCACAATTACATAGTTTGGATGTAGAGGCAGCTGGGAGACAGCGTGAGTAGGCAGCGGACGCAGCAGCATCAGGCCACAGAGTGGCACAATTACATAGTTTGGAGGTAGCGGCAGCTAGGAGACGGTGTGTGTAGTCGTCGGCGGCGGCAGCAGCATCAGGCCGGAGAGTGGCACGGTGACATACCCTGAAGAGCAGACCGTAAAAAGGAATTCCCGGCCTTTTGGTTAAGATCAACTGTTGTACATGTTCTCATCGGTATCGGGGCTGGTTATGCCAGGGAACGTAAGGCAGAGGAGGTGCAGTGCAGGCTACAGCTTAGCCTTGACGTTGGCAAAATTGCAGTGTTCACACAGTCCGCTGAGAAGTTTCATCTTGAGATCGAGCTGGCGGTCTGCAGGGAACTGAGCTACCACATGTGGGAGCCCCTGCCTCTCGCCTCCCCCATGCTTATCGCTGAGTGTCCCGGGGGCCGAGATCGTTTACTTTTAAAAATTCGAGTGTTCGATAATGTTCCATAAAGCCCTTGCTTCACCCGGCTCCCAAGTGTAATCGGCTACATCATCATCAACTACAGTTAGCTCTGTTTCCTGTATACTTGAGCTATGAATAATGAAATGGGACTACAGAACGTACAAAAAATTTACGACTGACATACTGCCGAGCAGAAGGTCCAAAAAATTTGAATCAACTTTGAGGCCACAGGGTGGCACCGTAACAGAAGCTGCAAGAGTCAGCAGTCAAAAAAATTTAAATACAACATACTGTAGAGTGGCACAATTACATAGTTTGGACGTAGCGGCAGCTGGGAGACAGCGTGAGTAGGCGGCGGATGCAGCAGCATCAGGCCACAGAGTGGCACAATTACATAGTTTGGACGTAGTGGAAGCTGGAGACAGCGTG
>ONZH01002230.1:0-32497 GCA_900303285.1 Rhinella marina
GGCCCGCCTGATGTTACGCGACACGTGCTGGTGCAGGGCGGGGACGGCACTCCGGGAAAAGTAGTGGCGGCTGGGGACGGAATAGCGATGTGCGGCAGCCGCCATCAGGTCGCGGAAGGCCTGCGTCTCCACAAGCCTAAACGGCAACATCTCCAGGGCCAGCAGTTTGGAGATGTGGCAGTTTAAGGCTTGGGCTTGGGGGTGACTCGAGGCGTACTTCCGCCTGCGGTCGAACGCCTGCGAGATGGACAGTTGTTGGGACGAGGAGTGTGAAGGTGCAGGCGAAGAGGCGGGGGAAGGGAGGCTGAAGGAGAAGGCCCCAAAGTAGCCGAGGCAGAGGCAGATGTGGAGGTGTCCTGGCTGGAGGTCTGGACCGCAGTGGAAGCACACAACAAAGGGGAAGAGGCAGTGGCAGCAAGACCGGGCGCAGGTTGTATTGCGTTTGCTCTCTCCCACTCAGCCCAGTGCTTGAATTCCAAGTGACACCGCATGCCTGAGGTGGTCATATTGCTCTCCTCAGAGCCCCTACTCAGTTTTGAGTGGCAGAGTGTGCAAACCGCGCTCAGTTTGTCATCCGCCACAAACATTAAAAAATCTCCACACCACAGAAGTACGAGGCCTCGATGGGGGAGCTTCGCGCGACTGCCCGCTGCCGGGAACAGCTTCGGCCCTGCTGGCTGTGGCCTCACTTCTCTGTCTGGACTGTCCTCTGCCTATGGACATCCCTCTGCCTGTGGACATCCCTCTGCCTCTGGACATCCCTCTGCCTCTTGCTGCCTTTTTTGGTGCTGCGCAGACCACCACCTCTCCACTGCTTTCCTCGCTGGACATCACCCCTGGCCAAGTGGGGTCGGTCATTTCGTCATCCACCACCTCCTCTTCCACTTCCTCACTCTGCTCCTCCTGCTGCCCACTGGACATTCCAACAGCCTCCCTTGATGGCAACTGCGTCTCATCATCATCATCGCTCATGATAACAGATGCTGGCTCAGGGTCCACATCAGCAGGAGATGGCGAAAACTCAAGTGTTTGGGCATCACTACAAAGAAATTCCTCTGCTAGCTCCTGGGATTCTTCCGGCACATCTGAAAAAGGACCCGAAAAGAGCTCCTGGGAGGGGTCAATGGTGGGATGACTCTGTTGGCCAGGTGTGGAGGAAGGAGGGTCAGAGTGAGACTGTGTGGATGACTGGCTGGTGGACAACTGTGTGGAAGCGCTATCGGCTATCCATTGCACCACCTGTTCAACCTGCTCAGGCCTCAACAGCGGTGTAACCCGCCCCCTGCTTAACTGTCCCATAAAGGCAGGGATTCCGGATGAGCGGGATCCTGGCTGACCCTCACCAGCACGCATTGTATCCCCACTGGCTTCAACAAGGCCCCCAACAGCATTTCCGCGCCCCCGTCCTCGTCCACGTCCTATTCCGCTAGCCCCCCTCCGCATTTTATTTTTTTTTTGTTACAATATTTTGCCTTCACAGCCGTGAAATTATTTTGCAAGAGAACGCACAGTACAGTTGCCAATTATAAGGCCTATATATTTTATAGTTCAAGGTACACAGCCGTGTACTAACTGTTCAGACGGTGGGTATTAACACCAGGTATTTAAATTAGTTTGCAAGAGAACGCACAGTACAGTTGCCAATTATAAGGCCTATATATTTTATAGTTCAAGGTACACAGCCGTGTACTAACTGTTCAGACGGTGGGTATTAACACCAGGTATTTAAATTAGTTTGCAAGAGAACGCACAGTACAGTTGCCAATTATAAGGCCTATATATTTTATAGTTCAAGGTACACAGCCGTGTACTAACTGTTCAGACGGTGTGTATTAACACCAGGTATTTAAATTAGTTTGCAAGAGAACGCACAGTACAGTTGCCAATTATAAGGCCTATATATTTTATAGTTCAAGGTACACAGCCGTGTACTAACTGTTCAGACGGTGTGTATTAACACCAGGTATTTAAATTAGTTTGCAAGAGAACGCACAGTACAGTTGCCAATTATAAGGCCTATATATTTTATAGTTCAAGGTACACAGCCGTGTACTAACTGTTCAGACGGTGGGTATTAACACTAGGTATTTAAATTAGTTTGCAAGAGAACGCACAGTACAGTTGCCAATTATAAGGCCTATATATTTTATAGTTCAAGGTACACAGCCGTGTACTAACTGTTCAGACGGTGGGTATTAACACCAGGTATTTAAATTATTTTGCAAGAGAACGCACAGTACAGTTGCCAATTATAAGGCCTATATATTTTATAGTTCAAGGTACACAGCCGTGTACTAACTGTTCAGACGGTGGGTATTAACACCAGGTATTTAAATTAGTTTGCAAGAGAACGCACAGTACAGTTGCCAATTATAAGGCCTATATATTTTATAGTTCAAGGTACACAGCCGTGTACTAACTGTTCAAACGGTGGGTATTAACAACAGGTATTTAAATTATTTTGCAAGAGAACGCACAGTACAGTTGCCAATTATAAGGCCTATATATTTTATAGTTCAAGGTACACAGCCGTGTACTAACTGTTCAGACGGTGGGTATTAACACCAGGTATTTAAATTAGTTTGCAAGAGAACGCACAGTACAGTTGCCAATTATAAGGCCTATATATTTTATAGTTCAAGGTACACAGCCGTGTACTAACTGTTCAGACGGTGTGTATTAACACCAGGTATTTAAATTAGTTTGCAAGAGAACGCACAGTACAGTTGCCAATTATAAGGCCTATATATTTTATAGTTCAAGGTACACAGCAGTAGTGCCAAATATAGTTTGGTATGTAGCAGAGCATCTAATACACCACTAATGCCTCTCTCTGTCCCTACTCCAGCAGCTATCCCTGAATACAGCAGCCGTTCTCTGTAAAGTGTATATTGTAGTAAAGCTATCACTGTACTGCACTATAGTAGCCCTGATAAGGGCTTTTAATCACGCTCCTGCCTGTCCAACAGCTAAAACCTGTCTCTCCCTTCTCCAGCCTCTGTCCCTGACTAAGTTCACGCAGCATATGCGTACGAGCAGGAAGAGCTGAGTTTTTAATATTCGAGGTCACATGGTTTTTCCAGCCAATCCATGTAGACGCCGTTTTCGCGCTGCCAGCGTGCTCAGCGTGCCTGTCATACCCCCCCTGCATGGTGATTGGTGGAAAAAGAGCGCCAGGGAAGGTGGGAGGGGAAACGAATTCTAAGTGCGCCATCGCCGTTATACTCGAACGAAATCGAGTACGCCGAATAGCATAGTATTCGATCGAATACCAGCTCGATCGAACACTACTCGCTCATCTCTATTAATGATTAGAGATGAGCGAATCCTAAAAGATTCGGGGATTCGGTATTCGGCCCGAATCCCACCGCGGGATTCGTTGATTCGGGCCGAATCACGAATCCCATTAAAGTCTATGGGAGACCCGAATATTTTTGCAGGGGCCAAAGGTTCTGCACAGTCAAGTTTGCCCCAACATGTGAAAACCTCAGAAAATGATGGAAACACCTTGGAAATGCATAGGAAACACCAGGGGCAGCATGTAGGGATGCCTCTGAGGCTCCCTAAGGGCTCATTCAGACGTCCGTTTGGTGTTGTCCGTGTTTTGCGGATCCACAGGCTTCCCTTTGATGCTGATTGGCTGAAAAAAACGGGCTTTTCAAATTGCCAGTGACTCACGAATCTTCACGAATCCGCGCTGCCTCGGGATGCCGAGCCGAGCCGAAGCGGGCAAGATTCGTGCGAATCCCAAATCTTGCTGCTCCGGCTCGCTCATCACTATTAATGATCTTGTAGAAGGCTTGCACAGTAAAATATCAATTTTTGCAGATAACACTAAACTGTGTAAAGTAATTAACACAGAAGAGGACAGTACACTGCTACAGATGGATATGGATAGATTGGAGGATTGGGCAAAGAAGTGGCAGATGAGGTTTAACACTGACAAATGTAAGGTTATGCACATAGGAAGGAATAATGCAAGTCACCAGTACATACTAAATGGTAAAACACTGGGTAACACTGACATGGAAAAGGACCTACTGTAGGAATTTTAGTAAACAGCAAATTAAGCTGTAGAAACCAGTGTCAGACAGCTGCTGCCAAGGCCAATAAGATAATGGGTTGCATCAAAAGGGGCATAGATGCCCGTGATGAGAACATAGTCCTGACACTTTACAAATCACTAGTCAGACCACACATGAAGTACTGTGTACAGTTCAGGGCTCCTGTGAACAAGGCAGACATAGCAGAGCTGGAGAGGGCTCAGAG
Source organism: Rhinella marina (assembly GCA_900303285.1). NCBI lineage: Eukaryota > Metazoa > Chordata > Amphibia > Anura > Bufonidae > Rhinella > Rhinella marina. The sequence goes on from ONZH01002230.1 coordinate 4,270, forward strand.
GAGGGCAACTAAAGTAATAACTGGAATGGGTGCACTACAGTACCCAGAGAGATTATCAAAAATAGGGTTATTTACTTTAGAAAAAAGACGACTGAGGGGAGATCTAATAATTATGTATAAATATATCAGGTGTCAGTACAGAGATCTCTCCCATGATCTATTTATCCTCAGGACTGTGCCTGTGATGAGGGGAAGGTTTGTACACAAACATATAAGAGGATTCTTTACTGTAAAAGCAGTGAGACTATGGAACTCTCTGCCTGAGGAGGTAACATAGTAACATAGTTTATAAGGCCGAAAAAAAGACATCTGTCCATCCAGTTCGACCTGTTTTCCTACAAGTTGATCCAGAGGAAGGCAAAAAAAACCCTGTGCGGTAGAAGCCAATTTTCCTCACTTTAGGGGAAAAAATTCCTTCCCGACTCCAATCAGGCAATCAGAATTACTCCCTGGATCAACAACAACCCATATCTAGTAACTATAACCTGTAATATTATTACCCTCCAGAAATACATCCAGGCCCCTCTTGAACTCTTTTAGTGAATTTACCATCACCACCTCCTCAGGCAGAGAGTTCCATAGTCTCACTGCTCTTACTGTAAAAAATCCTCTTCTATTTTTGTGAACAAACCTTCTTTCCTCCAGGCGCAGAGGATGTCCCCTCGTCATGGTCACTGTCCTTGGGATAAAGAGATCATGGGAGAGATCTCTGTACTGACCCCTAATATATTTATACATAGTTATTAGATCTCCCCTCAGTCAGGTGGTGATAGTAAGTTCACTAAAAGAGTTCAAGAGGGGCCTGGATGTATTTCTGAAGGGTAATAATATTACAGATTATAGTTACTAGAGATGGGTCATTGATCCAGGGAGTAATTCTGATTGCCTGATTGGAGTCGGGAAGGAATTTTTTTCCCCTAAAGTGGGGAAAATGGCTTCTACCTAACAGGGGTTTTTTGCCTTCCTCTGGATCAACTTGTAGGATATCAGGCCGAACTGGATGGATAGATATCTTTTTTCGGCCTTATAAACTATGTTACTATGTTATATTGTCCTGAAATTTGTAGGCCAAAAGCCGAGGAGTGGCAAGACTGTTAGTATAGGTCCTGTCCAATAGAAGACACCTTGTCGCTGGTAGATGGGCCCAACATAATCAATAATAATCAGTAAAGAGCTTCTAATTTTGATATATAAGTATAGCATTGATGCAGTTTATATACAGTATATTCTTTTTTTCAATGTTTGCATATGTCTTTGTGCAGTGTGCTGCCTCTTGTAGTCCTTGTTTGTTTTTGCAATATACAAGGCCATGTTTTTTTTTGTAGGGTAAGATGCATATTTCAAGGCACAATTAGTATACAAATATGGTAATTTACACTGATTCAAAATAAGAGGGCACAGGACAGAGGGAAAAAAACAATTAAAATCTGGTCACCATAAAATATGGTGAAGGTTTGCTTATTTTGAATATTTAATCTTTACACATAGCCACCTGACTAAGATTTTTATATCTTTCCTTTCTCTTTCTTTTTTTAATTTTTGTTTTATTAATTTTTGTACTCTCCCTTCCCCCACCCTTTTAAGCTCTTGGAGGCAATGATAGCAATAGCAAACAGAGTGACACTGACATATATAGCTATTGGAAAACACATGGTTGACTGTGTTGCCATTGCATGTGTTATGCTTTTTCATATTAGAAACCAAAAAATTATCCCCTTTAGGGGGCAGAAGGTGTCTAAAGACACATGGTGTTATTAGAAAAAAACTGTGACCAATCACCTACAAATTAAGCCTTAATGGCGGGGGGGTGGGGGAGTAGATCTCTACACTTGTTTATACACATAGACATTACTATCAAAAGAAAGAGTGACTTGTTCTGCCCAAGCTACCCCTGTTTATACACACACAGTCACACATTAATGTCAAAGTGCATCTTGTTCTGCACAAGATTCTTTCCCATGTTTATAAACACATACACAGGTTTTACACAAGTGTTCAAAAATTATACCTTGATGGGTACAGATAACTGCCACTGTTTATATACACACATATACACAGGTTAATGTCAGAAGAAACAGTGGATTGTTCTGCACAAATGTTCAAAAATATGCTGTAATGGGGGCAGAATGCCTGCCTATCTTTACTGTATCCCACCCAGGGATTAATTGTTGGAGGAAACAGTGGCTTGTTCTGAAGGAGCCTAGAAAATTTTTCCTTTTAATTGGAAGCAGCATCAATACACTGTGGAAAGAATAGAGTAATAGTGGCATGTGGCCACAATAGCAGTGGCAAAAGTAGTAGCACTGTATGGACCAGGCAAGACATTAGATTTGTGTAGCCCTGTTCGGGTAGTAGTAGGACATGTATGTCCATTTGAGTGGGATAACGCCACCTGCTGCACTGAAACACCTGTCTGAATTGACATTGGAGGCTGTACAAGCTAGTACATAGAGAACAAACTAGGTCAGTTCCAGCCACTGCCTGCCTCCACAGAAGTCTATCAGGTCAGGAAACAGGGTATGTGCCAGGGAAAGGCCACAGTCATTTAGAAAACAAGACAATTTGAAAACGTTGTTTTTGGGGAAAAAATAGACAGCTGAGCAGAAGTATAACTAATGGACTGGTACAATGAAGTGATATGGCAACAACTCTACTGACAGCAACTAAGTCAGGTAGGAGCTCAGCTTGCACACAAGCTAATTGCCAGTCACAAATACTTTTTTTATGGTCTCACATTCCGTTATGGATATCTGATAATGGAGCAGAGAAAGAAGAGGAGGAGGAGGAGTCTGAGCAGGAAAAGAACAGCCAATGATGATGAAAAGGGCACTATATTGCTTGGGGCTGCAGGCTGGCTGCCCCAAGAAAGAATAGGAGAAGGAATTACTCACACAAAGCTGGAGGCCACCAAGCTTGGTCTAGGTCTGACATGTTTTTATCCTGTGCCCATAGTATCAGTGCAGTGGCATCAATATATATATATATATATATATATATATATATATATATTATATGTTATATATATTTATGTTATATATATTTTTATTATATGTTATATATATTTGTTATATATTCCGCCTAGGGTAGTTTGAAATTGAGAAAAGACTGACATAAAATGCAGGTCTTTGATAAATTCCAACCGATGAAGATTGAATATAAGCAAAACATCACAAAATTAAACATTCTTAGATATATTTTTCTTGTTAGAAACAAAAAAAACATTTATTCTTGCCAACATTTTGTGTTTTCTTCCTGACTTGACCGTTACTCTTCAAAAGTTCCTTCACTGAGGTGGTTAATTGTTGCACATGTCAATTACACCAAGCAGCCACATATTTCTTTTTAGTTAAGTGTAGGTTTTATGCTGGTTTATGCTCTTTTTTTTAGTAGTGATATTCACTAAACATGACAAGCTGTCTGTCAGCAAAGAGTCATTGTTTTTGTTTCATAAGTTAATTTTATAAATCGGAACATATCCTTTCACATGTATGTTTCTTTTACAATAGGCAGGGTTATATAAACTAGGGCATGAAGAAATTACAAAAGCCAGAACTAGCAGATTTGTAATAGCTTTATGTAACGCATGACACTAAACATCTGCTTTAATTCATCATGCTATCCAAACAACTCATGCTTCACAGCCTTTCTTGTGGCAATTCCATGTTAGCATAACAGTGTAGAAAAAGATGTTTGCAATAATCTTTGGATCAACCATAAAAATCATTTCTTTTCTAATCATCAGAACAAATTGTCATCAGATGTACTGACACATTTTAATTGCATTTAATAATGTACAATGACATGTACCTAAAATATGCTTTCATTACAGCAGAAATAGCAAAAGAAGTACAAAATTACATTTTGGTCAAATGTCCAACCATGTAATACCCTAACAGGTCAGATCCACCAGAATTAAAGGGAGTCTGTCAACAGTTTTGACCATGCTATACTGCTGACATGACTACTTACGGGCCAGGAAAAGCAGTATAAACATATATTTTGTGGAGCTTCTATCATGAGGCGCAGTGAAAATATGAACTTTCAACCTGACACATTCTTCTTCTTAAATGTACAGTAGGTGGAAATTCACTGGGAAGTGAACTCCGTTCTCTCTTTTGACTTGCTTTATAGCCACTCTTCTCTTTACTGAGTGACTGCTCTAGTGATCTACTGGTTGGATGCTATAGCTGGCATTCCGAGCAGATGGGAGGGGTTGTGAAACAGCTCAATGCAGAGAGCATTTCACAGTGAAGCTCCACCTCCAGCTTAATCTGGCAGAATAAAAGTTAAAGGGAACCTGTCAGCTCCGAAACACCCCCTGAGCTAGAGTAAGCGGTGTATAGTGTAAGTGATGCTGAATCCGAATATGTAAGTTTTATCTTCATACTCGCTTCCATTCCGACGCTGTGCTCCCACAAACCAGCAGTAAAATGCACTCACTGGACTCCAGTTCTCAGTCACATAATGGAGAGGACTCAAAGAAGAGTCCAGTGAGTTCATTTTACTGCAGGTTTGTGGGCGCACAGTGTCGGAATGGAAGTGAGTATGAAGATAAAACTTTCATATACGGATTCAGCATCACTTACACTATACACCGCTTACTCTAGTTCAGGGGGTGTTTCAGAGCTGACAGGTTCCCTTTAACATTCTCACTACTTCTGATAAAAACTCTACAAACCCTTTTTTGTTCTGTTTTCCCCAGCAGTTCAGCATGGTCAAAACTGCTGACAGATCTGCTTTGAAGCCACTATTTGAGTGACTTTCAATTCATAGCGAGTGGTCTCAACTGGAGATCTCACTATAACGTCCATCAGTCCAAAAAAAGCGCATGGACACGGGTTGTTATCATGAGACTACCACTTTAATTCACCTTCTATGCTTGGTCTTTTGTTATAACTGGCTGTTTATTTTTGTGTCTCTAGCTTAAAGAGGCTCTGTCACTAGGTTGTAACCTATGTATTTAAATACATAGGTTACAAGTCCTAGTGACAACTTTTAAAATCATACCTTTCATGCATAGTTCTGTGCAGCGGTCGCGTAGAAATCTAAACTTTAAAACATATGCAAATGAGCCATCGGAGCACCGGGGGGCGGCCTCTTTCCTCTGGAGCACCGCTCCCCCGGGCCCGAGGCACGTCCCCTGTCTCTAATCACACCCCCTCCGGTACTTGATAGACAGCGCTAGACTTACCAGTCTAGCGCTGAACTCTCGCGCATGCGCCCTAAAATTTTTCCGGCGCATGCGCAGTAGCTCTTGCAGTGTCTACACTGCAAGCGCTGTCTTCTCTTCTGCGCACGCGCCGTCACTTCGCGCTACTGCGCATGCGCCGGAAAAATTTTAGGGCGCATGCGCGAGAGTTCAGCGCTGGACTGGTAAGTCTAGCGCTGTCTATCAAGTACCGGAGGGGGCGTGATTAGAGACAGGGGACGTGCCTCGGGCCCGGGGGAGCGGTGCTCCAGAGGAAAGAGGCCGCCCCCCGGTGCTCCGATGGCTCATTTGCATATGTTTTAAAGTTTAGATTTCTACGCGACCGCTGCGCAGAACTCTGCATGAAAGGTATGATTTTAAAAGTTGTCACTAGGACTTGTAACCTATGTATTTAAATACATAGGTTACAACCTAGTGACAGAGCCTCTTTAAAAAATTGACTAGCTAAGAGAGCCTAATGTCCTCACTAAACTGGGACAAAGCCCTCAAAAATAGCCACAAAATAGGATATTTTTAAAAGCATCCTAAACTCTAATTGTAAGGGGAACTATTCTCTTATGATAATAAAAGGGTGATGAACAAGAAAAAAAACATGTGGACAAATAGAAATGTAAAGGTATCAATAAAGGAAAAAAAACGTTTAAATCATTTAAACAGGAGGGTAGCAAAGAAGCATTGAAAAACTTTAAGGAAAGAAAATGGAACATGTAAAAGACAAATAAAAGCAGCAAAACTGGAGACAGAGAGATTTATTGTGAAAGAAAGTATAAATAACTCTAAAATGTTCTTCAATTATATAAATAGTGAAAAGTATAAGTCTGACGGTGTTGATTCTTTACAGATTGATGAGTGGTGAGTTGCAGAGAACGATGAAGAGAAAGCAAATCTACTAAATATTTTTTTTCACCACTGTATTAACTGAGGAAAATAAACTGTCAGATGAAATGCAGAATGTAAAAGCAAATTTCCCATTAAAAGTGGCCTGTCTGACCCAGGAAGAAGGCAGCAGCATCTTAAAATGATTAAAATAGACAAATTGCCAGGACCAAATGGCATACACCCCCTGTATCCTAATAGAATGAAGTAATGTCATAGGCAAACCTTTATTTCTGATATTTAAGGACTCTAAATTGACAGGAAGTATTCCACAGGATTGGTGCTTAGCAAATGTGATACCAATATTCAAAAAGGGATCAAAAACAGAGCCCTGAAAGTATAGACCAGAAAAGTTAACATCTTTCATATGTTTTCTAAGAGATGCCATCTTGGAGTACCACTGCAGTGTACAGGGTCTTGAAGGCATGCCTGGCCAGGATGTGTCCAAGTGTGAAAGATGTGTTAATGGTATCCCTTACAGCTTTCTTTTCTCTTTCTCTCTGTCTGTAGAACTTGCAGAGATATTTTAGTCTCTGAAGCTAAGGAGAAGGATCATGAGGACTTTACCTCCTCTCTCTAAATTCCAGTCTAGACTCACTCCAGCTAGGGGTGGAGCTAGCCAACACCTCACTTTCTAAAATGGTTGAGCCAGTATTATTAACCCAGTCTGTTCCATCCATTCATAGCTGGTTACAATACATAACATAACAATATATAGCAAACCATTTGCAGATACACCCTGCTCTGGGGGTACTGCATCGGAACAACTCCCCAGCCTGAGAGATTGAGTTGGCAATCTGTACAGATTTACCTGGCTAGGTACATTTATTAATGAAGACTAGTATGGATCTGGCACCAGGGTGCATCAGGAAATGCATGTCATAAAGAGACTGTAAGCTGGACAAAGATTTGCAGCAATTTCTATGTTTCAATCTGCTGTACTCTTTGTAAGAATATTAAGCTTAATTTTGTCTTTTGTGAGTAAAAGTAGTTATTTTGCACCTAAGGCCTCATTTATATCCCTGTCATGGAGATCCAGCAGGGTGTTCCAGCAAAGAACTGCCTGCTGGATCTTGCAGGATCTGGCATTGCCAGATTCTCCACTTCACCGCTGGATCCCCAATTATTGTAATGAGGGATTTTTGTCCAGCTGACAATATGTTTTTTTATGTTAAAAAGCTATAACAGAAGAGGAGAATAGAAGAGTCAAGTTGGGAGACTACTTGGTCTAGTTATACATCTGTATATACATATACATATTGATCAGCCGCTAACAGGTGGATTGAATAATATTGATTATACTGGTACAATGGCACATATAAACGGGGGTATATTAGGCAGGAAATTAACAGTAAGATCTTGAAGCCCATATGTTGTAAGTACTTGCACTGACCTCTTTGAGCAAGATAATGCACCCTGCTACAGTATAAAAATGAAGTAATGTTACAGATGCACTGTTACAGATCAAGATGGAAATACTGTGCCAAGTAACTGGTTTGACTTTGGGCTAAACCCTAAGGATGTTATTCTGGTGCCTCCCCAGTATTCACCCTTTAACCCCTTACAGGAATGTGGACTTCAGACTCAGAAACTCTGGTAAAACTACCTGGAGGCACAGGAAACAGAAAACGGACCAAAACCATAGGCACAGTCTGAACAGAAACAAAAACTAGAATGCAGGTCACACAAAAACACTGGAACATAGATGAAACACCAGACTGTATGACAAAACATAAACCGAACTAAACTAAGACCAAATGAGCAGGGTAACATAGACCAAATACAGTAGGTTAAGGACTGGATAGCAATCAGAACAACAGAAGCTGTTGTTGTTGCTCAGTAAAGTGGAGGTATAGACAGAACATATAGCAGAGTTCATTATCCCAAAACCCATGCAGGTGCACACAAACAGAAAGAGGCCTTAACCTCTACATGGCACATAGAACTCACAGCAGACAAGAGTTGATTAATTCCTATACTACAGAACAGGGAGGAGAAACATACACAATGGTCCTGTTCACGCCACAAGTATCCACGGCCAGTATTAGACAGAGGCAGATATACACTGCCACATCAATGCATGGTCCTAGATACACACCCACATGTATCTGAAAACCAGCTCAAATGACATACAATGGAACACCAGATGTAGCTGCAGCCAGTACACAGGACACAGCATACCATGGAAGACAACGAACAGAAATCGTAACAAGGAATAGCTTGACAAACATGACATAGAGTTGTCTCCAAATATTTGCAACTTTCAATCCAATTGATCATCTATTGGATATGCTGGAAAAACCCATAGAGATCCCACCTCCCAACTTACAGGACTTACAAGATCTGTTGCTAAGGCACACAACACCATCAGAGGTCATGTGGAGTCCATGCCTCAATGAGTCCCAGCTGTTTTGGAGGCACAAGGGGGACCTAAACAAGGTGATTTAAATGTTAAGACCAAATTTTGTTGATAGAAAGCAAAAATCACTCTAACTACCATAGCTTAAGCTAGTAATTTCACTAAGATATGCCATCACTTCATGATCAGTAGTGGTCAGGCCTCTGGGACCCCCCACTGAGAATGGAACCTTGTTTCAATACATACTCTCAGTCACTCTGTCTTGACGCAGCACTAAATCAATGCCATGGACCGTTCTCACTCAGAAATGCAGTGGACCCCCGAGGCTGGGCCATCACAATCATTAAAGCAATCCTAGTGATATGCTATCACCTTAAAAGATAGGAATAACTGTTTTAAAGCACTTTGGCACTGCTCAGAGGTTTCTGTTGAATGAAAACATGAAATAACATTCAGAGATTATTGCTACTGACAACCTAACATGACATTCTAGGAAAACAGTTTTTGGTTTGAATAGCCCTTTACTTGGATTCGGCAGTGTAATCTTCTCACATGTATTTATGACATTTTAAAATACTTTCCCATTAACTTTTTGGCAACTTTATTTTTTGTTAGAAGGAACTAGTACATTTCTGCTGAAGGCTATAAGGGGGAGATAAGAGATTTACTATTGAGCAAGAAGTGCTTTCTATGACCTGTCCTCACTCATAGTTGGTCGTTATGTGTAAGGACAATCACTTGTGCTAATTATCTGATTCTGTGCAATTCAAACTAAAGGCCTCTATAACATTCAGCTTCAGGTTTTCATGTCCAGATATAGCAAGCTTTACATTTACCTTCAAAGAACTATCATAAGGCTTACATTAAAGGGGTTGTCCAGGATTAGAAAAACATAGTTGCCTTCTTCCAAAAACAGCGCCACACCTATCCATGGGTTTTATTTTTTATTTCAGCTCAGCTCCATTGGAGTCCATGGGGCAGAGCTGAGACCAGGGGTGGTGATGTTTTTGGAAGAAAACAGTCATGTTTTTCTAATCTTGGACAACCCCTTTCAGGTGATAATTTAGAAAAGTAAAGAGTCACCTTCTTGTCATATTTAAGGTTACGGATGTGTTTTAGAACATTGTTATAAAACAGATGCTTTGTAATATTTGAAGAAACTACAAGCTCAAATATTGAAGCCAGAAGGTTAAATTTTGCCTCACGTTTGAAAAAAAAAATAGAGCAGTATTTACATAGGTTGAAAATTCTTTAACATATATAATTGCAGCAGGACCACCCAGGGTCCATAGTACATCATATGTAAAATCTGTTCAAAATTTTCCCATGTCTTCTTGGCCATGTAATTGCTAGGTGTGGTCCTGCTTACTCTTCATGTTGATTATAATAGTTTCTACATAGAGGGACCATTGGAGGTCCTGCTACAATGTTTATTTTTCCAAAATCTGATTTTTTCCAAAAATTTGGAACACATTTTAATTCTATAGAATTGATTTTCTTGTCTCTATTGTGGATGAATTGGCAACTGGGTGTTACAATTCCCTTTACTAATACTCCATTTCTCTTTTATACCAGTTTTGCTGAATCTCTCCCAATATGTATGGACATGCACCTTTGACAAGGGGAATGGTGACACTAAGTGTCCCATGAGGAATAACAGAAACAGCACAATATAGATCTCTGAGAAGAGATGCTTGAGAATTGTTATTTTATAAGGCATACAAGTATCTTAAACCAGTCATGTTAGGAGAAGCGACAGATGAGCTCTTCTCTAAACTGACATATTTGGTATATCTCTGCTTCGTTCCATTTCTTGACCATTTGTCACAATGTTCTGGTTTGGCAGCACACTGCAGTCAGGACATTAGTGCCACAATGATCTAGTCTGAAGTGTCAGGCTCCGGTGTGTGGAAATTCTGGCTGATAACCACCTGATTCATCTTTAGAAAGGTTAATCTCTCTACATTTTGGGTGGACAGGCGAGTTCTCCTTGGGGTAAATATGCCCCTCGCCACATTAAACACCTTCTCTGATGCTGCACTACTAGCCGGGCAGGAAAGCTTGTCCAGGGCAAACTCGGGCAGTTGCGACCACTAATTATAGCACAAGAAAAACTATATAAATGTGGTATGACTGTATTTGTACTAACCCGGAGAATGATCGAAACATACGGATAGGAAACATAGTGAAAACTAAACCTATATAACTGTGGCAGAATAGTGTTTTTTCCAATTTCACCTCATTTTGATTTTTTCCAGCTTTCTACTACATAGTAATATAGTTTATAAGGCCGAAAAAAGACATCTGTCCATCCAGTTCAGCCTGTTATCCTGCAAGTTGATCCAGAGGAAGGCAAAAACCCCTGTGAGGTAGAAGCCAATGATCCCCACTTTAGGGGGAAAAAAATTCCTTTCCGACTCCAATCAGGCAATCAGAATAATTCCCTGGATATGCGACGCATCTCTAGTAACTATAACCTGTAATATTATTACCCTCCAGAAATACATCCAGGCCCCTCGTGAACTCTTTTAGTGAACTTACCATCACCATATGATATCCAATATTAAATGGTACCATTAGAAAGTGCAGTTTGTCCTACGAAAAAAGCCCTCATATGGCTATGTGAAAATAAAAATAAAAAAATAATGGCTCCGCAAAAGAAGGAGTAAAAAATACAAACAGAAAATCGCAAGGTCCTGAAAGAGTTAAAGAGTGCCTATAATCTCTCCTTACATGCCTGTTTTAGTAAATACGTGCCCCCCTTCTGCCCCTTGTAATACCCATTCTGGAGCAGCTATTCTTATGGTCCTATAATGTGCCATTCGTCTAATATACCTGCTAGAACTTATGAATGGGCAGCAGTCTGAAATGAAGGCTCAACCGGATGTTACCAGTTGGGTTTGTGTCTTTGCAAAGTTGGACACTATGCACACCCCTAACTGGTAACATCTATATGGACTTTCATTGTAAACTGCTTCATTCATAACTTCATGAGAACAGATGCCCAAGAATTGTTATTATATGGGGAATATACATAGTTACCAGAACAGACATGTCGAGAGAATACAGGTCTGCTTTAACCCCTTCCTGACCAGCTACGTACATGTACGGCACTGGCTGGGACATTAGAGATGGCACCTGTTTGCAAGTGCGGCAGGTGCCAAAGCTGTTGGGTGCCTGCTGTTTTAAGTAGCAGACACCCAGGCCTAATGTCTTTTAACCCTTCAGATGCCATGGTAAAATGTTAACAAAGCATCTGGACACACAATAACCCAGAAGTACACGCTTCTGGGTGTGCGTCTGCTGCCCCCAGCAAGGATCAGGGGAGCCAGATAGAGTATGTGGCAGCTTCTGTCCTCCTGAGTGACAAGATGCTGTTGCAAATGAGTTTCTATGGAGCCCCTGTCTGGGGAGTGTATTTCTCATACATTCCAATGCTCATGCATTAGAATCTATCAGATAAGCAATCAGATGACTGCATCTTATAGTTCCCTATGCAAAGTCTAAAAAAGTGTAAAAAAAAAAAAATTTTTAATTTTAAAAATAAAATTAAAACACAAAACAATAAAAATAAGATACATCATGGACATCACTGCATGCAAAAACATGTGTACTATTGAAATATAAAAATATTTATCCTGTATGCAGTGAAATGTTGCCATTTTTGGTTGCTTTATCTCCTACAAAAAATTCAATAAAAAGTTATCAAAAAGTCATACACACCACAAAATGGTATCCATTAGTACTGATGCCCCCCCCCCCCAGAAAAAAAAGAGCCCCCACACAGCTCCAAACATATACAGTAACTACAGAAATGTTAAAGAGGTCAGAATATGGCGATGAAAAGAAAGGTTTTTTTTTTTCAATATTAAAATGCAACAAAAACTATACATATGTGGTATCTCCAAAAACACAAATGCTATTGAAAACCTCTGCTGCTAAAAGTGTAAAAGTTATTTTTTAGAGACTAATAATGCAAAATAAATACATTGCAGGTATATAACATATTTTATAACTGAACATAATCTACGTGAACAATGCCGTACTGTATCCAGACAGTACCCATAAACATTGCACAAAATAATACTTCTGCACTGCATTGATGCAGTAATTGATAAAGTAATTCATGCAAAAGGAGCCCCTGACCAAGTATTGAGTGCATATACTGTACATACTTTTCAGTTGGCCAACATTTTTGCATTAAAAATATTTTTTATTTGTTCTTATATAGAGATGAGCGAGCATGCTCGTCCGAGCTTGGTGCTCGTTCGAGCATTAGGGTACTCGTAAGTGCTCGCTGCTCGGACGAGTATCTCGCCATGCTCGAGGAAATGGCAACTTCCGCATCGTGCTTTTTTGGCGCCTAAAAACACAGCCAATCACAAGCCAGGAGACTCTGCGTACCACCCAGCATCACGTGGGGCCCTTACATGTCGATAGCAGGGGTTGGCTGGCCTGATCAGGTGACCCTGGAATATACTACCGACTGGCCGCGGTGCTCGGCTCAGATGCCGTCTGGATGTCGTTAGGGATAGAGCTGCTGCCTTTCAGGGACAGTGTTAGGGCCTGCATTTAGTTGTCTGTTAGGCAGGGATCACCCACAAAGAACCCAACAGCCCTTCTAAGGGCTAGAAGACATTTTTTTTTTTTTTTGTCACTTGGCTGGCTGGCACTAGTAGTGCAGCTATCGCCATATATAACCCCCTTTTTTTATGTTATATCTCAGTGATACAAATCCATTGCACACAGCAGTGTGGAACCATTCTGTGTGTCACAGTTCAATACACTCACTATTTTCTGTCCAGGTGACACTTTCTGTATGTCACCGAATACAACCAAGTCATTTGCTGCCTGTCACGTGTATGGCTTCATCCCAAAAATCTCTGTGCGACATTTGTCTGGGTTGCAGTCTAAATAGCTACCGTCAGTAGGGTGTCAGTTAGCTCTACGATAGTTTCTGCACGTCACGTTCCCAAAAAAACAAAAATACAAAAAAATATAGAAAAAAAATTAGTTTTTTGTTGTTTTAGCTGAGTGATACAAATCCATTTCACACAGCTGCGTGTCACCTTTCTGTGTGACGCAGTTCAGCATACTCACTCCAAACGGTATATACTGTCCAGGTGACACTGTCTGTACGTCACAAAATACAACCAAGTCACCTGCTACCTGTCACGTATATATAGCTTGATCCTAAAAATCTCTGTGCGACTTTTGTCTGGGTCTCAGTCTAAATAGCTACCGTCAGTAGGGTGTCAGTCAGCTGTACGATAGTTTCTGCACGTCACGTTCCCAAAAAAACTAAACTGAAAGAAAAAAATATTTTAAAAAAATATAGAAAAAAATTAGTTTTTTGTTGTTTTAGCTGAGTGATACAAATCCATTTCACACAGCTGCGTGTCACCTTTCTGTGTGACACAGTTCAGCACACTCACTCCAAACGGTATATACTGTCCAGGTGACACTGTCTGTACGTCACAAAAAACAACCAAGTCACCTGCTACCTGTCACGTATATATAGCTTGATCCTAAAAATCTCTGTGCGACTTTTGTCTGGGTCTCAGTCTAAATAGCTACCGTCAGTAGGGTGTCAGTCAGCTGTACGATAGTTTCCGCACGTCACGTTCCCAAAAAAACTAAACTGAAAGAAAAAAATATTTTAAAAAAAATATAGAAAAAAAATTAGTTTTTTGTTGTTTTAGCTGAGTGATACAAATCCATTTCACACAGCTGCGTGTCACCTTTCTGTGTGACACAGTTCAGCACACTCACTCCAAACGGTATATACTGTCCAGGTGACACTGTCTGTACGTCACAAAAAACAACCAAGTCACCTGCTACCTGTCACGTATATATAGCTTGATCCTAAAAATCTCTGTGCGACTTTTGTCTGGGTCTCAGTCTAAATAGCTACCGTCAGTAGGGTGTCAGTCAGCTGTACGATAGTTTCCGCACGTCACGTTCCCAAAAAAACTAAACTGAAAGAAAAAAATATTTAAAAAAAAATATAGAAAAAAAATTAGTTTTTTGTTGTTTTAGCTGAGTGATACAAATCCATTTCACACAGCTGCGTGTCACCTTTCTGTGTGACGCAGTTCAGCACACTCACTCCAAACGGTATATACTGTCCAGGTGACACTGTCTGTACGTCACAAAAAACAACCAAGTCACCTGCTACCTGTCACGTATATATAGCTTGATCCTAAAAATCTCTGTGCGACTTTTGTCTGGGTCTCAGTCTAAATAGCTACCGTCAGTAGGGTGTCAGTCAGCTGTACGATAGTTTCCGCACGTCACATTCCCAAAAAAACTAAACTGAAAGAAAAAAATATTTAAAAAAAAATATAGAAAAAATATTAGTTTTTTTTTGTTTTAGCTGAGTGATACAAATCCATTTCACACAGCTGCGTGTCACCTTTCTGTGTGACGCAGTTCAGCATACTCACTCCAAACGGTATATACTGTCCAGGTGACACTTTCTGTACGTCACAAAATTAAACCAGACTGAAGAAGTTTGTGGGTTTCAGTAAACCAGGCCCATTTATTTATTTATTTTTTTTATAGAATACAATTATATACAGAAAATGTGGAACCCCAGGGCTAAGGTTCGAGGACGAGGGCGTGGGCGTGGGCAGTCATTTACTGCAGGGGTCAGAGGCCGTGGTCCTTGGCAGGGTGAGACAGTACCTGCTGATGAGCTGTGGAACGCCGCACAGCTACACTCCCTAGCTTCATGTCTCAACTTACAGGGACACGTGGTAGAGGACTGTTGAAACCACAACAGTGCGAACAGCTGATCTCGTGGATTGCAGATAATGCTTCAAGTAATTTGTCCGCCAGTCAGTCTTCCACGCAGTCCACCCACGTTACCCAAGGGAGCACTCCTCTGGCTCCTCCACCTCAACCTCCTTCCCCCCAGTCTGCCCCTCCCAGGAAAATTTGGAATGCGATCCGGCATACTCTCAGGAACTGTTTTCTGGACCCTTCCCAGAGTCACAAACCACTTCTCAGGTTGCTGCTGACCTCTTTCCCGATGCCCAAGTGTTTCAACTGTCGCAGTCTGTGGGTGATGATGATGATAATGACAATGTTGAGTTAGTGGAAGAAGTTTGTAAAGAGGTGTCGGACGATGAGGAGACACGGTTGTCAGACAGTGGTGAAGTTGTTGTAAGGGGAGGAATTCCGAGGGGGGAGCAGACTGAGGAATCGGAGGATGACGAGGTGACTGACCCGAGCTGGGTTGATATGCCGAGTGAAGACAGTGCTTCTGAGGCGGAGGCGAGTGCTGCACCAGAACAGGTTGTAAGAGGCAGTGGTGTGGCCAGAGGGAGAAGCAGGGCCAGAGCTGGTGCATCAGCAGCAACTGTTTCACGTAGTGAAGCTCCCGTGGCGAGGCCTAGATGTTCGCAAGTCTGGAGGTTCTTTAAAGAAAGTGAGGATGACCGACGGACTGTGGTGTGCAACCTGTGCCACACCAGGATCAGCAGGGGTGCCACCACTACTAGCCTAACCACCACCAGCATGCGCAGGCATATGAGTGCTAAACACCCCACTCAATGGAACCAAGGCCGTTCACCACCTCCTGCGGGTCACACCACTGCTCCTTCCCCTGTGTCACTCGCTGCCTCTGCTAGTCAACCCCCTGCGTCACTCGCTGCCTCTGCTAGTCAACCCCCTGCCCAGGACCCCGGCACGAGCGCCTCCCGCCGGAAAACCACACCTTCGCCTCAACGATCCTCCACAGTGTCCACCAACGTGTCCCAGCGCAGCGTTCAGCTGTCTTTACAGCAGACGCTGGAGCGCAAGAGGAAATACAGTTCCACCCACCCACATGCCCAAGCCCTCAACGTCCACATCTCCAAATTGCTTAGCCTGGAGATGCTGCCCTATAGGCTGGTAGAGACCGAGGCCTTTCGCAATCTCATGGCGGTGGCTGCCCCTCGGTATTCCGTCCCCAGCCGCCACTATTTTTCCCGATGTGCCGTCCCAGCCCTACACCAGCACGTGTCGGAGAACATCATCCGTGCCCTGACCAACGCTGTTTCTGAGAAGGTCCACCTAACCACGGACACGTGGACAAGTGCTGCCGGGCAGGGACACTATATCTCACTGACGGCACATTGGGTTAACTTGGTGGAGGCTGGGACCGAGAATGACCCTGGGGCCGCTCATGTACTGCCCACACCAAGGATTGCGGGGCCTACCTCGGTCACGGTCTCTCAGACCTACTATGCCTCCTCCTCCTCCGACCCCTCCTCCTCCTCCTCACCGAATTACCATCCGTGGGCACGGCGCCTTCAGTCGGTAGCTCTAGGCGCAGCAGCAGTGCCGTGGGTAAGCGCCAGCAGGCGGTGCTCAAACTGCTGAGCTTAGGTGACAAAAGGCACACCGCCCAAGAGCTGTTACAGGGCATCACGGCGCAGACCGATGTGTGGCTGGCACCGCTGAACCTCAAGCCAGGCATGGTTGTGTGTGACAACGGGCGTAACCTGGTGGCGGCTCTGCAACTCGGCAGACTGACACATGTGCCATGCCTGGCCCACGTGTTCAATCTAATAGTTCAGCGGTTCCTCAAGACATACCCCAATCTGTCTGATTTGCTCACCAAGGTGCGCCGCATCTGTGCGCATTTCCGCAAGTCGAACACAGATGCTGCCACTCTCAGGGCAGCGCAGCGCCGCCTACAACTGCCCGCTCACCGACTGTTGTGCGACGTGCCCACGCGATGGAATTCCACATTAAACATGTTATCCAGAGTTTACCAGCAGCGCAGAGCGATTGTAGACTGCCAGATGTCATCTTCCACCAGAACTGGTAGTCAGGTCAGTCAGATTCCTCAAGTCTACAATGAGGAGTGGACGTGGATGTCTGATATCTGCCAGGTGTTGAGCAACTTTGAGGAGTCAACACTGATGGTCAGCGGCGATGCCGCCATTATCAGCCTCACCATCCCGCTGCTTTGCCTGTTGAAAAACTCACTGCTCAGCATCAAGTCGGATGCTTTGCGCTTGTCACAAGAGACGGTGGAGGAAGATACGTCGCTTGATAGCCAGAGCACCTTCCGTTCTGTTTCTCAGCACGTATCGGAGGAGGGGGATGAGGATGAGGAGGAAGAGGAGGAGAATGTCGGCGAGACAGTAGAGGGTACCAGTGCTCAGTCCTTAACTCTTGAGCGTGTATGGGCTGAAGAGGAGGACTTGGAGGAGGAGGAGGAGGAAATGGAGAGTCAGGCCAGTGAGGAGAGGGAATTCTTACGTGTTGGGACTCTGGCGCACATGGCAGACTTCATGTTAGGCTGCCTATCCCGTGACCCTCGCGTTAGAAGAATTTTTTCAAACACCGATTACTGGGTGTTCACTCTCCTGGACCCACGGTACAAGCAGAACCTTTCCACTCTCATCCCTGCAGAGGAAAGGAGTATGAGAGTGAATAGATATCAACAGGCCCTGGTGCACAAGCTGAAACAATTCTTCCCATCTGACGCCGCTAGCGGCAGAGGGCATGGTTCTGTGAGCCAAGTAGCGGGGGAGAGGAGGCGAGCAGGCAGCTTGACCAGCACTGGCAGGGGAACGCTCTCCAAGGCCTTTGCCACTTTTATGTCACCCCAGCAAGACACTGTTACCTGTCCCCAGTCTAGGCAGAGTAGGGGGGAGCTGTACAGAAAGATGGTGAGGGAGTACCTAGCTGACCATACCAACGTCCGTAGCGATCACTCTGCTCCATACAACTACTGGGTTTCAAAGCTGGACACGTGGCCTGAACTGGCGCTGTACGCCTTGGAGGTGCTGGCCTGCCCTGCCGCTAGCGTGCTGTCAGAGCGGGTATTCAGTGCAGCTGGTGGCGTCATCACCGATAAGCGTACACGCCTGTCAACTGACAGCACTGACAGGCTGACGCTTATTAAAATGAACAAAGCCTGGATTTCACCGGAATTCAAATCTCCTCCGGGGGAAAGCAGCTAAAGATTTAAATAACTTATGTATCCGATTCCTCTTCTCTACTCCTCCTCCTACTCCTCCTCCTACATATCGTCTTTGCCTAACGCCGACCCAAAAAACGCCATTTTTTAGAGGTCCAACTGGCACTCTTTTAGCACAATTTTTCAGGAGAGCCCCCTACAGGCCCTTTATTCAAACAATTTTTCCAGAGGTCCACCTACAGGCCCTCTCTCCAAAAATTTTTCCGGAGGTCCACCTATAGGCCCTCTCTTCAAACAATTTTTCCGGAGGTCCACCTACAGGCCCTCTGTCCTAACAATTTTTCCAGAGGTCCACCTACAGGCCCTCTGTCCAAACAATTTTTCCGGAGTTCCACCTACAGGCCCTCTGTCCAAACAATTTTTCCGGAGGTCCACCTACAGGCCCTCTCTCCAAACAATTTTTCCGGAGTTCCACCTACAGGCCCTCTCTCCAAACAATTTTTCCGGAGGTCCACCTACAGGCCCTCTCTCCAATTCCAGTTTCCAGTTTTATTTGCGCAAACTGCATACATTTTTATTTTTGGGATAGGTGTGAAAAATAATATTACTTGCGAATCTATATTGCCCAACATTGGATACGGTAGCAAGTAGAAGACCAAACACATGCTGCTCACAGGGTTCCGCAAATTCCTGGTCCACCCGCAAATTCCTTGTCCACAATGTCAAGGAGGTCGTGGTTCTGTTGATGAGCAACAAGTCCTTCTGTACTGAAATCGCCGACAAAGTCTCCATCTAAGAACCTACAGACCATTGTGGAGAGAGCGTCACAGCTCGCCATCAAAGTGACGAACCCCTAAGCCAGACTGCGCAGAGAAGATAACGAATAAATATCTCTGTGGTTATTTTTGCTAAATAAAAGTTAAATAAAACCCCCCAAAAATTCATCTGTTCCTGTGCCTGATCCACCCAAGTTGAATCTGTCCCATCCTGAGAAATTCCCCCCCAAGGAGTCCCCACTGTAACTTGCTTCCCATACAACTACCTCACCCCCCGACACCTGTGTCTCACCATTGTCCACCACCTCCTCAGACAACACTGGTAAATCCCCACTGTCAGCACACGGAAACAGCAAAAGGTCTTGCGAATTGGGGCAGAGAATGTTCTGGGCTAGCACATCAGGGAAGGGGTGACTATGGGGTTCCAGGGAGTACGTGACCACATGCAATATCCATTTAAAAGTCATGCCACACTTGATGTAGCTCATAATTGACAATTGTACCGGTTGATGCTAAATTTTTAAGTTGGGGTCCTGCGTCATCATTCTAACTACACCCGGCTGTTGTCACCACCACACACGCTAGCCCAGGGGGCACTCCTCTGGCTCTTCCAGCGAAACCTCCTTCCCTCCAGCCTGCCACCCCACTTACAGGCCTTCTCTCCAAACAATTTACTTCTTTGTCCTATCTTTCTCTCTCTCTCTACAAACTATTTTTCCGGATAGCTGCCATATACGGTATTAAACTGAGTAGTATACATAGAAGACATACCACACTTGATCAATCTCATAATTTACGACTGTACCGGTTGATGCTAAATTTTTAAGTTGGGGTCCTGCGTCGTCATTCTAACTACACACGGCTGTTGTCACCACCACACACGCTAGCCCAGGGGGCACTCCTCTGGCTCTTCCAGCGAAACCTCCTTCCCCCCAGCCTGCCCCCCACCTACAGGCCCTCTCTCCAAACAATTTACCCGGATGGGGACGTATTAGATATTGTACTGATGTTTTTTTTGTTTCTTTTAATTGCCTCCTGACCTGTGATAGGCAGAGCATGGACACTTCCCCTTAGCTGCAGTGGGAAAGACACTCCCCTGGCCAGAGCAAGCTCTTTTTCCATTTTCCGTGGTCGAAAAATCCATAAAATATAAGGTCCCAAGATAGGGGACGTATACGGTATTAAACTGAGAAGAATCGATACTGCACCGGCTGATGCTAGAGTATTTCCAAATGCATTCCGGCTGTTGTCACCACCACACACGCTAGCCCAGGGGGCACTCCTCTGGCTCTTCCAGCGAAACCTCCTTCCCTCCAGCCTGCCACCCCACTTACAGGCCTTCTCTCCAAACAGTTTACTTCTTTGTCCTATCTTTCTCTCTCTCTCTCTCTACAAACTATTTTTCCGGATAGCTGCCATATACGGTATTAAACTGAGTAGCATACATAGAAGACATACCACACTTGATCAATCTCATAATTTACAACTGTACCGGTTGATGCTAAATTTTTAAGTTGGGGGTCCTGCGTCGTCATTCTAACTACACACGGCTGTTGTCACCACCACACACGCTAGCCCAGGGGGCACTCCTCTGGCTCTTCCAGCGAAACCTCCTTCCCCCCAGCCTGCCCCCCACCTACAGGCCCTCTCTACAAACAATTTACCCGGATAGGGGATGTATTAGATATTGTACTGATGTTTTTTTTTTTCTTCTTTTAATTGCCTCCCGACCTGTGATAGGCAGCGTATGGACACTTCCCCCTAGCTGCAGTGGGAAAGACACTCTCCTGGCCAGAGCAAGCTCTTTATCCGTTTTCCGTGGTCGAAAAATCCATAAAATATAAGGTCCCAAGATAGGGGACGTATACGGTATTAAACTGAGAAGAATCGATACCGCACCGGTTGATGCAACAGTTTTTCTAAATCCATTCCGGCTGTTGTCACCACCACACACGCTAGCCCAGGGGGCACTCCTCTGGCTCTTCCAGCGAAACCTCCTTCCCCCCACCTACAGGCCCTCTCTCCAAACAATTTACCCGGGTAGGGGGACGTATTAGATATTGTACTGATTTATTTTTTAGATGCTTGGGAAGCAGCTATGCTCACCACTATACATCCAACAGCCACAGCAACTGATAAGAACAGATACTAAACTTGATTTTAGCTGCAGTGCCAGCATGAGCAGTGGTGTCACCTGCAGGCGGTGATGGACCTTCGTTGCACCTAGTTGGGTGCTTCCCTAACATGTGATGGGTATTTGCCTCGCCTTTCTTGGTCTGGGTGAGCACAATTGCCATGAGGGTAACCACCAGGCTGTTGCCTGAGAATTTGGGGTAATGGTGGGATTAAGCAGCCTCAGAGGCATCCATGCATGCTGCCCCTGCTGTTTCCTGTCCATTTCCGTGGTGTTTCCATCATTTTCTGAGGTTTCCAGGTTTTCACCCAGCCTTCCCTAGGCAGAGCCTTGGTCCCCCGCAAAAAATGCTCGAGTCTCCCATTGACTTCAATGGGGTTCGTTACTCGAAACGAGCACCCGAGTATCGGGAAAAGTTCGACTCGAATAACGAGCACCCGAGCATTTTAGTGCTCGCTCATCTCTATTCTTATATAATATTCTAATTTTCGGAGATACTGACTTTTGAGTTTGTTTATCAGTAACCCTTAATCATTAACATTAAAAGGAATAAACTCTTGGAATCGATCACTGTGTGTGTAAATAATTTATATAGTAGATGAATTTTACTTTTTGAATTGAATTGCTGAAATAACTTAACTTTTTGATGATATTCTAATTTATTGAGATGCACCTGTGCTCTGACCTAAGTGGTAATGCTCATATGCATCAACTAGGAGTAAGGAATGAAAATTACTTCATTTAGGCCTACCTTTTATATCAAAAAGGTCATAACCTGGTAGGAAACAGTTATAAGACATTTTAATATGCTCCATCTTTAAACTAGGAAATTCCAGCAAGGTATTTTAAGCAAATAACTAGAAATGAACATATCAAGGTAAGGAATCAAGATTATGAACTGAGTCCACTGGATATTTAATGCTATAGCAGTAGTGATAATACACGCAGTAGTTGTAGGCCAGTGGAATTTTACTGGTTGTCTGCTTACAGGCTTTGGCAGCTTTACATATCATGTCATCCATTATTATTTGTTTTAGACTGAGAGATGCAGTTTAGACCAGAGCTTTAGACCAATAATAATTTATTTTTCCTATGACATACCAACTTCTATTTTGGCAAGTGGCTGCATATATCTAATTTCAAATTGCAACATAAATAGATTTAGTTTATAGTTATTACATTTTCTAAATTGCCTGAATCATACAGTGTAATGTTACTTAAAAGTAATATAAAATGACATTAGAAATTAGAAATAAACCATGACTATAGAAAGACTTGGGGAGTTTTCAATGTATAACTAGAATGGAATGTTATAAAGTACTTGAGCTATTTTTGTGTGAGAGTCTGTCATACAAATGATATATCAAGTGGGTTAAATGCATAGACTGGTGTAAAATAAGTTTGTATTAAATATATTATGTAATAATATGTAAATATTTTGAAACATAAAAGTTTATACAAGTCTTAGTCTAGTTAGCCATTTAGTTGGGCTCAAAAGTCTGAGTCAAAATTAACTAGGCAGAAAAAGAAACCAGAGTTAGACTGGTATTCCCTTGGTGCATTATGAGAATGATTCTGAGGGCGCATCCTTCATCTATCAAGAACATGTTCAGTGTACATTCTCTTTTTTACTGCATTGTTAACCTATTGTTATCATTGCCAAATAGGATATATCATCAATAAGGTCTGGCTGATTATTTTTTAAAAACCCATAAGATATAGATCCTAGCAGAAAGCCATTAGCTTCAAGATCAACTCAAAATGGGCTTGTCTTCTGCAGCATCTACAGAAACCACTATTGTGTTGAAAGTTGGGTCACTGAAGGCTTATTTGCTACTTTTTAAGGCAGTCCAACCTAGAATTAAGTGAAACATGAATCTAATAAACTGTGTCTGGTGGCTTATTCCTTTAAATGAGTTTTCTTGCCTCAGACATTGGTGACATATCACTGAGATATGACATCAATGTCAGATAGGTGCAGGTCCCCCCTCTGGGACCATCAAATAACTCTAAGTGAATGGAGAACATGTTCACATATTGCCATTCATTTCTATGGGACTTCTGAAAATAGGTTAGGGCATTCACTAGGCTATTTTTGAAACTCCAATAGAAGTGAATGGATAGCACGCTGCTCATGTGCGGTGCACTCTCATTCACTTTGCAGGCCTCATTCTTAGAGATAGGTGCAGGTCCCAGAGGTGGTACCCACATCTATCTGACATTGGTGGCATATCCAGGAGTGCCAGTGCCTTCTCAAACAGCTGATCGTCGGGGGTCCCGGGTATCAAACCCCCAGAAATCGGATACTGATAATCTATCCTGACTCAAGATAGATCATCAGTATCAAATGCCACTGTACAATATCAGTCTGAGGCATCGGTTAATGTATCAATTTTTTGTATACGTTAAACGCCTGGCAAAAACGTGATGTGAACCCAGCCTAGTAGCCCCTGATATTCACATTATTTACAGTAGATCTTCAGTTCGAAGTCTAAATGTCATAGTGAGTAAATAAATTCAACTTGATGGTCTTTTAGAAATTAATATTGAAGTACTGAAGCTCAAGAATCAAGTTGAAAGTCTAAGGTACAACTAAATATATATTAGAAACCTATATAACTTCAATAGGTAGCTTTATTCAAGCATTGATTTGTTAGGAAAATTTGTATGGATAAATGCTCTAGGATACATTTTTTATTGGAATTACTACCTGTATGAGTGGGGGCAATCCAAGAATTGTATAATTTTATGACAAGTTTTTTTCTGGTATGGAATAAAACATAAGCCACCATAAATACCATAATAAAACGGCTCCAACTCATAAAGGAGTTGATAACAGAAGCATGGTATAATAGACCTCTTGACTCAAAATGTGCGCTGATGAGTGGTGGGAGATGACCTGACCAGCTTTGAAAAAAAATGAGTAATATTACTGATTACATATGTATACATGTTTCCTTTTTATGCAAACCGGTTCGCTTGAACAGAGAGGGCAGACAAACTTTTGGTTCACAAAAACAAAAGTGGTTCCAGATTAAGCCATACCACCCTTGTTCCCTGAAGTTCATCACGGTTCCATGCACAGGGTTCTATTTTATTAAGGATCTCAGCAGTATATGGCATGATGAGACCACTAAGGCCAGTGATTTGGATTTTAGCAATATATGTTATTGTATTGCTTTAACTTGTTCCCTGCCTTTTTACATTATAGTCTTTTAAACTTGGCAACCCCCTTTAAATTAGAGTAAACTGAAAGAAAATGCATGTGACAATCATCATAATTTACTCATTGTAGTGACACTAAGCACTAAAGCAAAACCTGCATTCCACTGATATTACCATCAGGCAAGACTGGGAATCGCAAAGAAAAGTGAGGGTTATATGGGATTATAGGTCATCAATAGAGATAATTACATTTTTTCAAAATTCGATTCAGCTGCTTCACTGAATTTTACAAAAAAATTAGCTTTGTGACGAATTACTTCATCACAAAGCGCATTTTAAGTAGTGGGTCAAATGACAGGGAGCTGTGACCGCGCCACTCCCCATCATTGTACTCCTCAGATGACGTGTTCATACATGATTGCGGCATCTGAGAGTGAAAACAGTGTAAAACTAACAGAAAAAAAAATTAAATCATACTTACATACCGCCTCCATCTGCTTGAGACGGGCCGGCCGCCGCCATCTTACTTGAAGATCTGGCACGAGATGACACTGTCACACCGGCCTGCGTGTTGATGTCATACGTCACCACACGCAGGATTTCGGCCAAGATCTTCAATCAAGATGGTGGCGGCCAGCCCGTCACCAGCAAATGGAGGAGGTAAGTATGATTTTTTTTAATATTTTTTTTATACTGTTTCAGGTCGATTCCCTACCACAAAGCACAAGGAAATTCGGCTTCACAATGAATTGAATTTATCCTGAAATTCAGATCGAATTCCACTTCGTGGGATTCGATTTGCTCAACTCTAGTCATCAATATGAGATCAGGGGTTCAACTCCCAGCAACCCAATGATCAGCTGTTTGAAGAGGCCGCTATGCTCACTGGAGCTGTGTTGAGTACTCTGGCCTCTTCGGAGCTTACCAATCACAGTACCATCCATTGGATAGCAGTTGTGCTTGATACTGCAACTTATGCCCATTCGCTTGGAATGGGACTGAGCTGCGTCTAGGCCGATGTACAGTGATGTGGCTTAGGAAGACATCTAAGCACTCATGGCCTCTGCAAGCAGCTGATCGGCAGAGGTGCCAGGAATCAGACTCCTGCAAATCTGATATTGATTACCTATCCTGAGGATAGGCCATCAGTATCAAATATAAATAGCTTCCTTACAGTTTAACACATGGGGAGGATGTGCTATGAACCTGAACTGCAAATAATGAACACATTAAAAAAACACATAAATTTATGCAGTTGTAAATGCAGTGGACAGTGGGTGTTGTTGTAGTTGATAACGGCATCATGGAAGCATAGAAGAAACTGTAAAAAACATACACTTTTAAAAACTTGCGTTTAGTTTTGATAATGGATCAGTATTAAAATATGAAAATAAACCCCTTTTCTCTTTCAGCTCCAAAGGAAAATTTCGAGACACAAAGGGAAACTATAAACAGAATGTTCTGGAGCGATCCCTGTTTGTTCCTTTGTTAATATCTTGCTCTGCTAGGTTTACAAATCCTAAATAAATAGAAATTAGTGCTCCTTACTTTGCAGTCCATTTGCTTTAGATGTTTGCCTTGAGGGATATTTGTGTATTTTACTAATAGCTGCAGCGGAGTGCTGTCTCATTTTCATTCTGGCAAAAAAAGATTGTCGCCATGGTTACAGTTTCACTTGCTACAGAGAAACCAATGAATGTTAGTGATCCCATCATAAGCAACTTCTGTTACATTTCCTATCAAGTAGACATATTTTGACAAAGTGTAAGATAAAACCATAATAATAAAAGTAAGCTGGCACTCTATTTAATGAATCATTTAACGTTAAATAAAATGTAAAATCATTTTTTTTAAAGCAGCAATTTGCACTGAAACGTGTTGATATGTAGAGAGCAATGCATTTATTAGCCGAATAATGTAATTTGTTATTTCATTTATAAGTGTCTGCTAAATTGGGCATATTCCAAGTTAAGTTTATTGCTGCTGTGCAGGCCTGATAATGATATTAATTACTAAGACGTTGCCAATATGCAATATTGCGCTGTATAATGATCCTAGCATTTAATGTATTAAAACAATTGACGTGGCAGACAAAGAAACATGTGCTTTCCTGTTGATATTCCCACCATTTGCTTATAGCACCTATGTAAAGAAGGTAATCCAAACTGTGTACACTGGTGCACTCCCCTGTATGCTGTAGTAAGTGACAGTAGAGAATAGAGCAGATATATGTGACACCAGAGGGCAGGTTAACACCAAGGAGCAGCTTCCATTTGTTTCTTTGAATTTATTTTCTTTAAAGATATATTTTTTTACATGTCTTTTCTTAAATAATATATATAAACATAAATACAATCAGGATATTTTCTTGCATATTTCCTATCATTTAAAGAGGCTCTGTCACCAGGATCAACCCTATTAAACCAGAAATACTGCCCGGTAGGGCTCATCATGCTGATTAAAACAATATCTTTCTTATATGCAAATGAGCAATTGGAGCACCAAGAGGCGGGGCTGAATCATTTGAGCACTGCTATACAACACCCCCTATGCTCTGCACACTCCCCCCTCCCCTTGATTGACAGGGCTAGACATCAGTCTGTGGGCAGAGCGTGCAGAGCACTGCAGGTGTTACATAGCAGTGTTTAGAATATTCAGCCCCGCCTCTTGGTGCTCCAATTGCTCATTTGCATATGAATACAACCTCTGATTTCTCTGCAGCTGTTTATCATACAGACAAAAGAAAGGTACAGTTTTAATCAGGATAATGAGCCCTAACAGGCAGTATGTCTGGTTTAATAGGGTTGATCCTGGTGACAGAGCCTCTTTAAGTCATATTATGATTTAAAAATAATCTGTCAGCAGGATCAATTCTATTAAACCAGAAATAATACCTGATAAGGCTGATCCTGCTAATTAAAAGCATGCTGTTTTTAGTATTATTATTATTATTATTATTATTATTATTAGTAGTAGTAGTAGTAGTAGTAGTAATAGTTAGAGATGAGCGAGTAGTGAAATATTCGAAAGTTCGAAATTCAATTCGAATAGACCGCGAAATTCGACTATTCGACCGAATATCGAATCCCATTAAAGTCTATGGGGAAAAAATGCTCGCCACTTGGAAATCTCAATTCGACCACTTGGAGGTCACCAAGTCCACCCTGAAACCTCAGAAAAGGATGCCAACACTGCTGGAATGCAACTGGGACAGCAGGGGAAGCATGTCTGGGTGCATATAACGCGCCCAAGTCGCACTATTACGCCACTATCACAGCCTCTCAACAATACACTCAAAGACAATCTAACCTCTCTGTAAAGTGAGACCATACAAGGGAAACCTTCTTTCCTCTACATTGCCATGGACCCCAAGCCAAACTAGACAAAAAAGAAGATAAAATTCTGCACCCCTTAAAATCACGTGCCTATGACAACCACAGATGGCATAGGCAAGGGGGAAATCAATAGACCCCACCCCTAATTGTCATTGTGTGTGTGTGTGAGATGTGGTCAGACATGTCTTCTTTAAAATGTAAAAACAACTCAAACACATGCAGAAGCCTTAAAATGCCCAAATTGTTGGCGCTTGAGATGTCAGTGACCCGACCTGGCCCAGTGTCATGTCTAGCAGGTAAAGCAGTGGGGATGTTGAGGGATGCGTAGGACCGCAAAAAGGCAGAAAGAGGCCGTGGGCTGGCCAGAGGCTCATGGAAAATTTTGTGGAGGCCCAAGCGGTGAGACGTCTTAAAAATTGTGTGGAGGCTAAAGAGGTGAAAACCTCTTAAACATT